>JALGBA010004087.1:600000-1152190 GCA_023970755.1 Azemiops feae | reverse complement strand
GTTCCATTGAGGACCACACGCTGAGTACGGCCGGTCAGCCAGCTACGAATCCATCTGGTGGTGATGCTGTATAACCCACATTTTTCTATCTTATCAAGTAGTAGGTTGTGATCTACTTTATCAAATGCCTTACTGAAGTCCAAGTAAATTATATCCACAGCATTCATCTGATCCACTAATTTTGTCACTTGGTCAAAGAATGCAATAAGGTTTGTCTGGCATGATCTGTTTTTGACAAACCCATGTTGGCTTTTAGTAGTGATTTTGTTTGCTTCTAAGTGTTCGCTGATTCGTTGTTTGATTATCTTTTCCAGAATCTTCCCAGGTATTGAGTACAGGCTGAATAGTTCTGTGATTTCCTGATCCCTTTTTTTTCCCCTTTTTTGAGATGGGAACTACATCACTCTTTTCCAGCACTGCCGTATTGCCCCAGTGTCAACACAGGATGTTGAAAATTAGTTCAGTGGTTACTGAGATCACATCTGCCAGTTCCTTTGGGAACCCTGGGGTGTAATCCATCTTGTCCCTGGTGATTTGAACTCGTCTGGGCTGGACAGTCTCCACTACCAATTTTCTTGCCTATCTTAACTTGTGTTTCTATTCTGTTTTTTGCAGGAATTGTTTGTGATAGGTTGGTCTGTTTTTTTTTACCTTTTGTAAAGACAGATGCAAAAAACGAGTTAAATAGTTTTGCTTTCTCCCTGTTACTTGTCACCTTCTTGCCACTTTCACCCACTAATGGACCAATCATTTCCTTCACTTTGTTCTTGTTTTTTACATGTTGAAAGAAGCTTTTTTTGTTATTTTTGACTTTGGTCGCAAGCCTTAGTTCATTTTGAGCCTTAGCTTTCCTCACTTCATCTTTGCAGGCTCGGGCTATTTGCTGATATTCTGACTTAGTTATGTGCCCCTTTTTCCACTTTCTATACTTGCCCTTTTTATCTTTCAATTTATCAGAGAGTTCTTTATGCAGCCATGCTGGTTTCTTTTGAACTTTTCTTTTTTATCCTCTTGTTGTATCAAATTCGCAAGCCTTCTTGATTGTTTTTTCCTCCCTTGAGGGTCCATCCATGGAGCCTTCCCCAAGGCCCTCTCTAAGTTTATTGAAATTAGCTCTGCTAGTCTAAGACTCTATTGACTGTTTTCGATTGCTTGTGCTTCCATAATGTTTGACATTCATATTGCATGATACATTCCTCCCACGGGTTCCTGTGGCTTCACACCTTCTATCATTCATCTCTGTTAGTGAGAATTAGATCCAAAATGGCTAATCCCCTAGTTCCCTTCTCTACTTTTTGGGAGACAAAGTTGTCTGCTAGGTTTGCAAGGAATCTGTTTGATCTTCCACTTGGTGCAGAGTTTGTCTCCCAGTTGATGTCAGGGTAGTTAAAGTCCCCCATTACTATTGTGATGTGCTTCCTACATACCTTAGTTAGCTGACTAGCAAACTATTTCCTCTGTTTTTTTGGTGGCCTGTAGTATACACCTATGGCAATGTCATTCCCCCCCCCCTTTATATTGACCCAAATGCATTCAAGACAGTTTTCACCATTGTTGTGCTCTATTTCTGTAGAGCAGGGCTTTTCAACCTTTTCACCCACTGTACCACTTTTAGGATATGGCAACATCCGAGTACCACCAGTCGCCTAGCAAGGTGTCAAAAACTTGATGACCAAAAAAAAAAAAAAGGAAAAAAGTGATAAAGTACAGGTAGTCCTCGACTTACAACAGTTCGCTTAGTGACTGTTCGAAGTTACAACGGCACTGAAAAAAGTGCCCCCCAAGCCACAGCCGAGCAAGACACCTGCCTGCCCGCCCGGCAGCACTCTTCCTCCTGTCCCAGGTTTTCATTGTTGTGAGCATTTCTGTTGAGGATTGGCAGCGGGGGTGGGATGGGGGGGTGTTTGGTTTTTATTCCCCCCGTCTGCAGCAGGTTTTGGTCACTTCACATGACCCTGGGACACTGTGACCATCATAAATATGAATCAGTTGCCAAGCATCTGAATGTAAATCATAAGACCCTGGAGATGCTGCAACATTCCAGCTGATCAGCACTTCTTCTGGGCTCAGCAGAAGCACCAGGATCAGCGCCGAGCTCCAGCTGGAGCCTGGTGCTGATCCTGGCGCTTCCGCTGAGCCCTGACAGCCCCGAAGAAGCGTCAATCAGCTGGAAAGCAGCACTGATCCTGGCGCTTCCGCTGAGCCCTGACAGCCCTGCAGCTCCAGCCATCTCTCGCTCAGGCTTGTGCGGTGCTGCCACCGGTTCAGCTCATTCCCCTCCCCCGCTACCAGTTTTCTAGGATGGTCGCGTACCACCTGCCAGGTGCCAATGTACCACAGGTGGTACCCGTACCACTGGTTGAAAAGCCCTGCTGTAGAGATGTAGTTATTTCTTACATATAGAGCAACTCCTCCTCCTCTTTTATTTGGTCTGTTTCTTTTAAATAATTTAAATCCCTCTAGCTGTGTGTTCCATGTGTGGGTTTCATCCCACCATGTTTCCGTAATGGCAACAATATCATATCTGCCCTCATTAACCTAAATTTCTAGTTCACCCTGTTTGCTGTTCATACTCTGTGCATTGGTGTATAAACATTTGAGTCCTTTATGACTGACCCTGTGTTTACTTTCTACGTAACCTGTGTGGTGCCTGATTTCCCCTATTGTCTTACCACCTATTTGGTTAGTGCACTTTGTGTGGCACTCGCTGTTAGAAGCTTGATTTTGCTTGACAGCAAGGTTGATATTCTTGTCCACACACACATCTATGTTACATGCACTGCTAGCCCTATAATTTTTAGATTGCCGGGGACAGGGATGTTCTGTATCAATTAACTCACTGTCTCCGCTGTTTAGTTTAAATATTCCTCCAGAAAATCTGTGAATTTATAGCCGAGTAACTCAGTCCCTTTCTTTGATGGATGCAAACCATCTCTTTTGTACATTTTTTCATTGGACCAGCTACTGACATCGTGACTAATATATCCAAAACCTTCCCCTTTACACCACTCCTTTAGCCACATATTGAATTGTGCTATACGCTGGCCTTTTCCATTTTGCTCCTTATGCACTGGTAGAACCTCTGAAAAAGTAAGCCTACAGCCTATTCTGCTAAGTTCCTGCCCCAAGCTCTGGAAATCGTTCTGCACAGAGAGTACATCTTTTTGGGACAGATCGTTAGTGCCAAGATGTACAATAGCCTCCACATCACAGTCCTTGCTGGCATTCTTGATTATTTTAGAAATATGCTTCTTGTCCCTACTGGCAGTAGCACTTGGGAGACACCTGACCTCTTTTGGAACCTCTGTGTCCTTTCCTAAATTTACATCCCTTATAATCGAATCACCAACCAGAAGGTGGCTTCTCTTTTTGGATGCCTTTCTGTTCTTGCATGACTGATGTGTAATACCTGATTCACACTTTTCCCTGTCAAAAACAAGTTCTTCATCTCGGACCACGATCCCCTGCTTATTTGAGTTATCATTGCAAATACCTTTACCTGTCTCCTTAATGTCCCTATTAAGGTCAGCAAGGGCACTGTATCTGTTGTGCAGGGACACAGCGAAAGCTTTGCGTTTATGGTTCACAGCTCTCACCCTGCCAGATCCCACGGTTGTCCACACTGCCCTTCTCCTGCAGGATCTTTGTGGTAGAGGGGCCTGATAGCGCGGAGGCTCTTCTGAGGGTCTCCACAGGGAGGGACCGAAAAATCTGGCATCCTGTGTGGTTTCCTTTCCTCCGTAGAAGCTTGCCTGCTCAGCTGAGAGTGAACCCCGTTTTTGTGGCCTTCCACAAAAGTTGTAAAGGTGTGGAGTTTGGGAACATCTTTTGGACTTGATTCTGGTGGAGCTGCTGATGCCTGATATAAAATGATCATTATGTAGTGATCCCTTTTTGATATACAGGTTGTCCTCAACTTACAGCCATTTGTTTAATGACCGTTTGGAGTTATAACGGCACTGAAAAAAGTGGCTACGATTGTTTTTCACACTTACGACCGTAGCAAGATCCCTGTGATTATGTGATCAAAATTCGGACACTTGGTAACTAGCTCATATTTATGACGTTTGCAGCGTCCCGGGGTCACGCAATCCTTTTTTGTGACCGTCTGACCAGCAAAGTCGAAGGGGGAAGCCAGATTCACTTAACAACCGTGTTACTAACTTAACCGCTGCAGTGATTCACTTAACAACTGTGGCAAGAAAGATCGTAATGTAGGGCAAAACTCTCTTAACAACTGTCTTGCTTAGCAACAGAAATTTTGGACTCAATTATAGTCGTCAGTCAAGGACTAACTAGTAAATTTTATTGTGGGTCATTATTTTTCTTCCATTCTTTTGTATTGGCTTTCTACTTGCCCTTGTATACCATTTTGGAGTCTTTAGATGGGCTATAATTGTCACAAATAAATAGGAATAGAATATGGAATGGAATAGAACAGAACAGAATAGAAAAAGAATGGAATAGAATAGAATAAGAAATAGAGTAGAGTAGGACAGAACAGAACAGAACAGAACAGAACAGAACAGAATAGAATAGAATAGAATAGAAGAAGTCCACAAGTCATAAAAGGGCCGAAGTTTCAAGACCCCTGTCCGAGAGTGCTGGTGGCTGCGACTTCCCCTTTGCTAAAGTTTTCTAACCGGAGCTAAAACCGGTGGCGCTTCCTCCACTGCGGCAAATTAGCCCAAAGAAACCAAAGCCCTTTTTGGCCGTTATTCCACGTTCCATTCCAGAAATGTTTGTCGTTATTGATAGCCAGGAGAGGGCAGCCTGTATTCGTATTTGATTCGGCACAGTTAATTCGGTTTTAGAGAAGGGAGCATGTTTCGTTCTATCCGCCATGCAGCGCAGAAGAAATGAAGGTGCCTCGAACGTAAACGTCTCAACCGGGGCCGGAATTTCTTTTGCTAAGCAAGAAAGGGGGTTCACCGAATCCTGCTTGGTTTTGTGAACGGTTTTGCCACAGTGGCTAGGTGCATCATTGCGGTTGTTAAGTGAAGCATGCGGTCGTTAAGCAAGCCCCACCTCTCCCATTGACATTGAGTGTTGGAAGCTAGTTGGGAAGGTGGCTAGTGGGATTCACGGAAGGACACGGCGAGCATCATAAATTCAGGTGGTCCTCATTTAGTGACCGTTCAAAGATACAACAGCATCTTGTAGCATTTTCACTTTAATTCGCGCTTTTTTCCCTTGCCAGATAAATTTCAATATTATTGCGTTCAGTTCATCAAAGAAGGCTTTTCCCAGTCTTACAGGAATCGTTTGAAACAAGAAGAGGATTTTTGGTGAAATATCATTTTCACTGTAGCTATTCTCCCCATCATTGACAGTTGAAGGTTTTTCCACTTTTCCAGGTCCAATTTTATTTGTTTTAGCAATCTTACATAGTTATCTTCTTTTACTGTTACATATCTTGCTGTTAAATAGAGTGACTTGTGACCGTTTGTCACACTTATGACCGTCGCACGGCCACGTGATCAAAATTCGGATGCTTGGCAACTGACTCATGTTTATGACGGTTTGAGTGTCTCATGTAATCCCCTTTGGCAAACTTTTGACAAGCGAAGTGAATGGGGAAGCCAGATTTCACTTAATAACCTTAACAACTGTGGTGAGACAGGTGGTAAAATGGGGCCAAATTCACTGAACAACTATAATAATAATAATAATAATAATAATAATAATAATAATAATAATAATAATAATAATAATAATAATAATAATAATAATAATAATATAACAACAACAATAATAATAATAATAATGTTGGAAGGGACGTTGGAGGTCATCTAGTCCAACCCTGTACCATTTCGGACAAATGGCTGTCCAGTCTCTTCTTAAAAACTTCCAGTGTTGGAACATTCACAACTTCTGGAGGCAGGTTGTTCCACTGGTTAATTGTTTTAATTGTCAGGAAGTTTCTCCTTAATTCCAGGTTGCTTCTCTCCTTGATTAGTTTCCCTTCGTTGCTTCTTGTCCTGCCTTCAGGTGCTTTGGAGAACAGCTTGACTCCCTCTTCTTTGGGGCAGCCCCTGAGATATTGGAAGGTTATTATCATGTCCCCCCTCGTCCTTCTCTTCATTAAACTAGACATACCCAATTCCAGCAACCGTTCCTTATATGTTTTAGCCTCCAGTCCCCTGATCATCTTTGTTGCTCTTCTCTGTACTCTTTCTAGAGTCTCAACATCTTTTTTACATTGTGGTGACCAAAACTGGATGCAGTATTCCAAGTGTGGCCTTACCAAGGCCTTGTAAAGTAGTATTAACACTTCACGTGATCTTGATTCTATCCCTCTGTTAATGCAGCCTAGCACTGTGTTGGCTTTTTTGGCTGTCTCACTTAGCAACAGAACTAAGGGGTCATTTGTGGCTGTAAGTTGTAAGCAACCAGATCCACATGTGTAGAGGTCAAGCTAACTACTTTATTATATTCAGCCTATAATACAGGAATCTCCCCAGACTTCTCGGCCTGGGAACACCTAGATAAGGCTCTATGGAGCTTAGTGGGGTGAGTTTTGGATCTCTTGCGGCTGTACAAAGATTCAAGGCTAATTCCCGGCTTGCTTCCTGCCTGGCTGGGTGTTTCTCAGCATCCACGCTGGTTCCAAGCATCCAAACCTTGATCCTGTGGCAGTGGGGACACTGCCACCGTTGTACGTACGACAACGAATCATAAAGTCACTTCAAACCGCTTCATAGCAAAATGATGGGTTTGCTTAACCATAACGTTCACTTCACCGTCTCTGCAAATGTTTGTGAAAAGTGGGTTCAGTCATGCAATGACCTGCTTTACAACTGTTGTGACTTACGACAGAGATTGTGGGCTCAATTGCAGTCATAAGTTGAGGACTACTTGCAATATGGCTCTGATTTCCCTTCTTTCACCTTAAGCTTACCTTACCTTAACCCAAGCAGAACTTGGGTCTGGCTAGTCTAAAGAAAAGAAGAAATAGGGGAGACATGATAGCAGTCTTCCAGTATTTGAGGAGCTGCCACAAAGAAGAGGAGAGAAGCAACCTGGAACTAAGGAGAAACTTCCTGACAGGGAGGACAATCAACCAGTGGAACAGCTTGCCACCAGAAATCACGGCTGCTCCATTACTGGAGGTTTTTAAGAAGAGACTGGACAGTCACTTGTCTGAGATGGTATATAGGTTCCCCTGGTTGAGCGGGGGGGCTGGACTAGAAGACCTCCAAGGTCCCTTCCAGCTTCTGTTTTGTTCTGTTTTTCTATTCTATTCTATTCTATTCTATTCTATTCTTCCTTTTTTTCTTAAATGAAAAACTTGAGCCATTCTCACCCTGGGGGAGATTTCCAACTTTGCACAGGCACCACTAGAGGGCGCTGTGATCTTCCCGTGCTTAACCAAAATGGCTGCTGGCAGCCGACTCCTTTAGCTAAACAGAGCCCGGTGGGGAAAGGAAGCTGTTGTCACTTTTTCCAAATAGTAGAATGCCGTGTATGTTAGTAGCAGCCTTTCTATACACATCCTGAACAAGGGTCAGGGCGCGCTGTCTTCCCATTGAAGTCATCACGGCTGACCTCAAGCTACCCACAAGCATCAGTGCTTGGCAAACGTAACGCTCAGCCTTGCATAAAAGAGCTCGGATTTGGGTGGATTCCAGAAAGGGAGGGGAAGCCTAGGGGTTGGGCTTCGTAGAGTAGAATAGAGCTGGAAGGGACCTTGGAGGTCTTCTAGTCCAGCCCCCCGCTTAAGCAGGAGAACCTATACCAGTGATGGCGAACCTTTTAGAGACCGAGTGCCCAAACTGCAACCCAAAACCCACTTAGGTATCATTGGGTGCCGGGTGGGCATGGCCCATGGGTGGGTGTGGCCGCGGTGGTAACAGCAGACTGGGTGGGACTAAAAAGTTCAATCAATTCCAACTTTGCGAGATCTTTTTTTTCCCCGCGAGAAGTTGAAATTGATTGATTGATTGAACCTTTTTTTTTTTGCACACGGCGGTGGAGGCCTAAAGCGAAAAGGTTTTATAAAACCCAGCTGAAGGCCTAGGACTGGGGCGATGGTGCGCGTGCCCACAGAGAGGGCTCTGAGTGCCGCCTTTGGCACCCGTGCAATAGGTTTGCCACCACGGATCTATACCATCTCGGACAAGTGACTGTCGAGTCTCTTCTTAAAAACTTCCAGTGTTGGAGCATTCACCACTTCTGGAGGCAGGTTGTTCCACTGGCTAATTGTTCTCACTGTCAGGAAATTTCTCCTTAGTTCTAGGTTGCTTCTCTCCTTGGTTAGTTTCCATCCGTTGCTTCTTGTCCTGCCTTCAGGGGCTTTGGAGAATAGCTTGACTCCCTCTTTTTTGTGGCAGCCCCTGAGATATTGGAAGGCTGCTATCATGTCCCCCCTCGTCCTTCTCTTCATTAAACTGGACATACCCAATTCCAGCAACCGTTCCTTATATATGTTTTAGCCTCCGGTCCCCTAATCATCTTTGTTGCTGATGAAGTTGGTTTAACTCAATATCCTAAATTTGGCCATGTTTCATCCTTTTTAAAAAAAAAAACCTGAATTCTGTTTTATGGATCAAACATGAAATTAACATTAGCCGTTCTTTCTCATGCGGTTTTAGCCAAGGAGAGAATTGAAAAACGCCACTGCAATGGGAGGCCCACCAGAAAAGGGCCCGTTTCTGCTAGGGAAAATTAGCCTTTCCAGCACCGCGCATCACCTTGCTAGATCTGTGCTAATGGGACATCCTTTCTCGTAATATAATAGGTTAATGTTTCCTGTTGAGACTAAAATGGGTTCTTCGCTCGTCCTCCGTATTCTTTCTTCTCCCTCCCCCCCCCCACCTCATCCCCGAAGCATTTCCTCCGATATTATCAAAATAGCAACCAATACAATGTTAAGTTCTTCAAATGCTGGTTTCCTGTCCTCGGCTAGTAGGTAGGCACTTAGGAGCTATTGTACAGTGTTGCCTCGGAGTCTGGATTCTCTCTTCGCCGTGTCAAACAAAGACCTGGATTTAATAAATATGGCGCCAGCCATGTGAAGGACTTACAATGCAGAATCCTCTGCATTTAGTTGAAGGCACGCTTCTGGCTTGCTCTTCGCACTCCAGAGCACGGCGTGTTCTACTACTTTGTTAAAGCCGCTTAAGTCATTCTTACTTCCGATAGAAGAGAATATTCGTAGCTCAGGGTTGAATTGTGTGGTCCTTGGCGCTCTCAGCTTGTTTTATAATAATAATGATGATGATGATGATAAAAATGTTGGAAGGGACCTTGGAGGTCATCTAGTCCAACCCCCTGCTCAGGCAGGAAACCCTATACCATTTCAGACAAATGGCTGTCCAGTCTCTTCTTAAAAACTTCCAGTGTTGGAGCATTCACCGCTTCTGGAGGCAGGTGGTTCCACTGGTTAATTGTTCTCACTGTCAGGAAATTTCTCCTTAGTTCTAGGTTGTTTCTCTCTTTGATTAGTTGCTTCTTGTCCGGCCTTCAGGGGCTTTGGAGAATAGCTTGACTCCCTCTTCTTTGGGGCAGCCCCTGAGATACTGAAAGGCTGCTATCCTGTCACACCTGGTCCTTCTCTTCATTAAACTAGACATACCCAATTCCAGCAACCGTTCCTTATATGTTTTAACCTCCAGTCCCCTGATCATCTTAGTTGCTCTTCTCTGCACTCTTTCCAAAGTCTCAGCATCTTTTTTACATCACGGTGACCAAAACTGGATGCAGTATTCCAAGTGTGGCCTTACCAAGGCCTTGTAAAGTGGTATTAACCCTTTACGTGATCTTGATTCTATCCCTCTGTTAATGCAGCCTAGCACTGTGTTGGCTTTTTTGGCAGCTGCAGCACACGGCTGGCTCCTATTTAAGGGATTGTCCACTAGGACTCCGAGATCCCTCTCACAGTTACTACTATTGAGCAAGGTACCCCCTATACTATACCTGTACATTTGGTTTTTCTTGCCTAAATGTAGAACCTTACTTTTTTCACCACTGAATTTCATTTTGTTGGATAGCGCCCAGTGTTCAGGTCTGTCCAGATCCTCCTGTATCTTAAGCCTTAATTCCTGAGTTAACACAACCTTCTCCAACTGGGCATCCTTCTGCTATTTGGGGGCTGCAGCAGCCAGAATTGCTGCAAGGGTGGTATGAATTGAGACACCCATTCTCCAAATATCTCCCAGGGGTTAACATAATGGGAGGATTTGTGCTTGATTATGGAGACCTGTTAGGACTCCCCATAATTCAATCAGAAACCTGCAACATTCAACAGCAGCTGACAGGTTGGCCCCCTCCTCTCTGCTACCCCCTTCTTGCTTCCTTTTCCAGCCTGATGCTCTTCGGCAGAACGGTAGCTGCAAGTGGAGGCTGCTTGGCCCTCCCTCCCAATGAACAGCAGTCTTTGGAATTAGGTGGCCAAAGACTCCATGGCTTCCGAAAGGCTTCCAGCAAGGAATCTTCCTCAGCTGGCCACCTGCCAGGGGCATGCAGAATTCCAGGAAATATAGATGCCAACACATCTGGAGAACACCAGGATTGGGGGAACATTTAACTCAGTAATATGTTGTAATGAGATCAGTCTGGCTGTCTGATGGACGGGCAATGTACCTTAAAAAGCAGTATTGTTTGATTGTATTGTTTGACTGCATTGTCAAAAAATACGGTTCGATTTGACTATGGTAATAATGATAATGATAATAATGATGATAATGGTGATGATAATAATAACAACAACAACAACAATAATAATAATAGGAACATCTTACATTTTAAGGAGGTACCTGGTAGACACCTAGGATGCTGGTAGCAACCCGTGTCAACCATCAGCACCAGCCAATTTGAATGTTCAGTTGACTGAGGTTCATGTTTAATGAATAAAGGATAATAATAATAATAATAATAGAATAGAATAGAATAGAATAGAATAGAATAGAATAGAATAGAAGTTGGGAGGGACCTTGGAGGTCATCTAGTCCAACCCCCTGCTCAGGCAGGAGACCCTATACCAGGGGTCTTCAAACTTGGCCCTTTTATGACATGTGTACTTCAACTGCCAGA
The DNA here is from genome assembly GCA_023970755.1 of Azemiops feae. NCBI lineage: Eukaryota > Metazoa > Chordata > Lepidosauria > Squamata > Viperidae > Azemiops > Azemiops feae. The sequence goes on along the minus strand of JALGBA010004087.1, from coordinate 1,141,156 downwards.
ATTCCTCAGCCAGCGTGCCTGACTGGGGAATTCTGGGAGTTGAAGTCCACAAGTCATAAAAGGGCCAAGTTTGAAGACCCCTGCCCTATAGCATTTCAGGCAAAATGGCTGCCATCTTGACTGTACCCTACAGATATCCCTGGCATGCAACAAGAGTTGAGTCTAGGACTCTAGGCCCATGGTGGCAAACCTATGGCACAGGTGCCAGAGGCAGCACTCAGAGCCCTCTCTGTGGGCACACGTGCCGTCGCCCCAGTCCTAGACCTTCAGCTGGGTTTTATAAAACCTTTTTGCTTTAGGCCTCCACCACCGTGTGCAAAAAAAAAAAAAAGGTTCAATCAGTCAATTTCAACTTCTCGCGGGGAAAAAAAAGATCTCGCAAAGTTGGAATTGATTGATTGAACTTTTTAGTCCCACCTAGTCTGCCGTTACCACCGCAGCCACGCCCACCCAATGGGCCACGCCCACCCAATTGGCTACACCCAACCGATGGGCCACGCCCACCCGGTACCCGACGATACATAAGTTGGTTTTGGGTTGCAGTTTGGGCACTCGGTCTCTAAAAGGTTCGCCCTCACTGCTCTAGGCTAAACAGAAAGCAGGAATGAAGCAAAGAGGGCTCCTGATTTGCCTCTCTGTCTGTGTATCAAATTTATAGAGCTATCTGTCTCAGCTAAAGCGACTCGATTTGTCTGAAATGGTATAGGGTTTCCTGCCTGAGCAAGGGGTTGGACTAGATGACCTCCAAGGTCCCTTCCAACTTTATTATTATTATTATTATTATTATTAAAAGCAACAAATAAAAAACTAACATATAAAAATCCATATTAAGAACTATCAGAAAAGAGAAAGACGCGAACCCTGTGAAAGGGAAGATAAAAAAATACCCACTGCACTATTTATTTATCAAATTTAAATAGATCAGGATGACTTGATTGACTTGACCTCCCTTCCTGCTCCCCCATTCCACTCCACTCCTTTTGTGCAGCCGCCCATTTTACACAGGTGACCTTAGGCAACCCACAATTTAAACAAAAAAAAACCTGATAAAAATGCACAGTGCAACACAGAACATGTAAAACTACGTCAAAACCATAGGAAAACCAGGCAAAATGCAAAGTTTTATAGCAGGGGTCTTCAAACTTGGCCCTTTTATGACTGGTGGACTTCAACTCCCAGAATTCGCGTGCCTGGCTGAGGAATTCTGGGAGTTGAAGTCCACCGGTCATAAAAGGGCCAAGTTTGAAGACCCCTGGTCTGGATCCAAGCCCGCAGTTTCATCAAAATGGCCGACTGAGGAATTCTGGGAGTTGAAGTCCACCAGTCATAAAAGGGCCCAGTTTGAAGACCCCTGGTCTGGATCCAAACCTGCAGTTTCATTAAAATGGTCGACTGAGGAATTCTGGGAGTTGAAGTCCACCAGTCATAAAAGGGCCCAGTTGGAAGACCCCTGGTCTGGATCCAAGCCCGCAGTTTAATCAAAATGGCCGACTGAGGAATTCTGGGAGTTGAAGTCCACAAGTCATAAAAGGGCCAGGTTTGAAGACGGCTGATTTACAGCATTCCAAGTAACCACTGAACCGGATCTCCAGGTTCCGGCTGGCAAAACCTGCCTCTCCGGGGCCGTCTGAAAGGCCAACAGGAGCAGGCCCAATCTAATCTTAACACCCAGGAGTAAAGAAGTCCCTGTGGAGATCAACCGTTCTTGGACTTGCACCAGGTTTCTGGGCTACTTCCTAATGCTTTGTTTGCCAATTCAAAGGCAAATGTTGCCCTTTGGGTTTTTTCCACTTGACCGACATACGGTAGGTAGTAGCCCTTGTGAGATTCTGATTAAAAACAGCATTAAAAACAAGGGATGCTTTTGAGAAATTGCCCTTCTGCCTTTAGGAACAAACAATGGATTTATTTTTAATTCATTCCTGCCCATCGCTTACAGACCAGGCTCTCCGCCGGCAAGGAGGTTACTCCCCTTGTATCTAAACCTGCATTGGGGGGCGGGGGGAACCTCGCTTCCTTGGTTTCCACCCCCCCCCAAGATTATATTTCTGGGGGAGAGGGAAGTTGTGTTTAGCTGGCCAAGGCCCTCTGCTCCTGGCCTTTCCTGGCTCTGTGTGGCTCTGCGTGGCTGGGGCCGGTGGGGGTGAGAGTACGTGATAAGTAGCAGGTATTTGTGAATGGACTTCAACCCGGTGACTCCCCGTGGCTCAGCCAAACAGAGACGGGAGGCGGCGGGAAGGGAGAAACCCGAACGTCCCTCTGTAGGGCTTGACTTGGCTGGAAAATATTTTTCGACGTGGCAGTTCCGACGCTCGGAGGAAGGCTTTTTCTAGCCCAAGAACAATAAAGGGGTCAGCGGTGAGATCTTCTCCTTTACACCCTCTTCCTTCCATTGTGCAAAGAATCCCAGGCTTGTTTTCAGGACTCCAGCACGGAGCAAAAGGCTCGGGATAGCAGGGTGGGAGGGAGGGAGGGAGGGAGGGAGAAGGTCTGGCTGACCAAGTTGGACGTTCATCATCTGGGCTCCATCAAAGAATGCACCAAGTCACCAAGGCTGATTGTATTTCCTTGGGGTAGAGGGCAGGGGTCTTCAAACTTGGCCCTTTTATGACTGGGGGACTTCAACTCCCAGAATTCCTCAGACAGGCACGCGTGCCTGGCTGAGGAATTCTAGGAGTTGAAGTCCGCCAGTCATAAAAGGGCCAAGTTTGAAGACCCCTGGTCTGGATCCAAGCCTGCAGTTTCATCAAAATGGCTGACTGAGGAATTCTGGGAGTTGAAGTCCACCAGTCATAAAAGGGCCACGTTTGAAGACCCCTGGTCTGGATCCAAGCCTGCAGTTTCATCAAAATGGCCGACTGAGGAATTCTGGGAGTTGAAGTCCACCAGTCATAAAAGGGCCCAGTTTGAAGACCCCTGGGGTAGGGTTTAGAGGTGGGACTCCTAAGAATGATGGTGTGGTGAAATGTTCATAGTATTTGGCATTGAAAAGGCAGTCAGTGGAGAGGGTGACCCTGGTCTCCTGACAGTCATGCCAAGCTGGACCAAGATATCAAGTCCATGATATTAGAACTCTGCTATCATTAAACAGTGACATACATTCTCTTCATTAAACTGGACATACCCAATTCCAGCAACCGTTCCTTATATGTTTTAGCCTCCAGTCTCCTGATCATCTTGGTTGCTCTTCTCTGCACTCTTTCTAGAGTCTTGACATCTTTTTTACATCGTGGTGACCAAAACTGGATGCAGTATTCCAAGTGTGGCCTTACCAAGGCCTTGTAAAGTGGTATTAACCCTTCACGTGATCTTGATTCTATCCCTCTGTTAATGCAGCCTAGCACTGTGTTGGCCTTTTTGGCAGCTGCAGCACACGGCTGGCTCCTGTTTAAGGGATTGTCCACTAGGACTCCGAGATCCCTCTCACAGTTACTACTATTGAGCAAGGTACCACATGTACTATACCTGTGCATTTGGTTTTTCTTGCCTAAGAGATTGGTTGTCCAATCTCTTCTTAAAAATTCCACTGAGGGAGCATCTACAACTTAAGCCATTCCACCGATTAATTGTTCCAACTGTCAGGAAGTTTCTCCTTAGTTCCAGGTTGCTTCTCTCCTTGATTAGTTTCCATCCGTTGCTTCCTGTCCTGCCTACAGGTGCTTTGGAGAACAGCTTGACTCCCTCTTCTTTGGGGCAGCCCCTGAGGTATTGGAAGACTGCTATCCTGTCCCCCCTCGTCCTTCTCTTCCTTATACTAGATGTACCCAATTCCAGCAACCGTTCCTTATATGTTTTAGCCTCCAGTCCCCTGATCATCTTTGTTGCTCTTCTCTGCACTCTTTCTGGAGTCTTATGTCATGATGGCCAAATGAACAACTTAAGTCTCCGTGAAATGTGAGTGTAGACCTTGAACCTATCCAAAGTACTACTACACTGTAATATGAGAATCCAGGACGTGACCATGTAGGTTTGTTTCAGCATGGTGGGATTACAACCTCATCCATGGTGGCTTGGGATGGCCAACAGTTGGCAGACTCCGTTTGGGGAAAGCCGTATCCTGGTTTGATGAAGAGAAGGTTGAAAGACGACATGTTTTGAAATTCATAACAGGCACCTGACATGGTTTTGGTTCAGCAGATCCCCCTCTTTCCTACCGAAGTTAATAAACCACATTGCTGGAGAGAAGTCCCTGCACCGTGGCTAAGATAGCGAGCGGCCAAGATCTCACTCCGTGTCTACAAAAATTCACCAGTGGTCTTTTGATAGCTTTGCATGTTTTCCTACAGAAAGATTGGCAGACATGATATGATCTGGAAAGATCCATCCAGGATCCTCTTCCTGGTTCTGCTGAGGATTTCCCAATTTTACTGCTGGCAGCAGGCTGAGACATTATCCTGGGTCAGTTTTTACCAGTTCTCGTTTAATTTGATGGAAGAGATTCTACTTTAGGAATTCATTTCAAGGAGAGGGAAGTTCAGATCAATTCTCACGGGTGGGGAATGGTGTACCTTTACTTGCCTAGTGATAAGGTGGCCAAGGAATGGGATGTGGATGTGCAAACCTTCTGAGAAACAATGGAATGGACTCCCCCCCCCCCCGATCAGTCCAGCCTTCTCTGGTTGTTCCTGTTTTTGCCCACAAACTTCAGAATATTCAAAGCAGAGTTCCAGTATCTGAGGGGCTGCCACAAGGAAGAGGGGGTCAGGTTATTCACCAAAGCACCAGAGGGCAGGACGAGAAACAATGGTTGGAAGCTGATCAAGGAGAGAAGCAACCTGGAATTAAGGAGAAACTTCCTAACAGTGAGGACAATTAACCAGTGGAACAGCTTGCCACCAGAAATCGTGGGCGCTCCATCACTGGAGGTTTTTAAGAAGAGACTGGACAGTCACCTGTCTGAGATGGTATAGGTTCTCCTGCTTGAGCAGGGGGCTGGACTAGAAGACCTCCAAGGTCCCTTCCAGCTTCTATTCTATTCTATTCTATTGTATATTCTAAAGTTGTGTTCACTGTCATTTGTATTTCCTGCCATTTTGAAAGGCACCTGAATTTCACAGTGGCCGAGAAGACATCCATCGAGGCCAATCTTACGCGTGGCTGGCTTGCTTGGTTATTCATTGGACTCTCTAAAATGTTATTATTTGGTACTTGGAACTTCATGGCACTTGGTCCTTCGCTGCCTGACAATTAGTGGTCTGAGAAGGAATTAAGAAACATGGTGGAACTGGCAATCTCTTTTTTGTCTTTTTTAAGTATTCCTAATCAAAGTATTAGGAATTGTAGACTCTCATGGAGGGACTTGACTATCTTGAGTTCTTGGTTGGATTTTGCGGTTTTTAGAGAAAATGAGGGTGATAGCATATTTCATACCCTGGAGATCTTTAGATAGTGTGGTCCAGATACAGTGTTAGACTTCCCATCACTGAGGTGAATTTCAGCTGTAGCCAGAACATCTGGGAGAGCAGAAGGTCAGGAGAAGATGAACTAGATCAGCTTAGGGACTCCTATTAGTGCAAAGGACTTCTATCAGGACTTCTATCACGATGCCGGCTTATGATCTCTGGGAAACCACGACAGCGTTCTGTGCTACCGATAGAAGAGAACATTTGTAGTTTATGGTTGAGCTACATAACATCTTCGGTCCAATATCTACCTTGGTAATGAAACATCTGCAAGAAAACCACCAAGCTCAGACAGCACCCAAGAACCCCCCCCCCCTCAGCATTATGTGCAAAGGAGCATTCTGTATTTATTTTAGGGGGACACTGGTTTGGTTCAAAAGACAAACGTTTAGATTGGGTAGTTTACATTTTAGCATGTTGTAGGAACTCCCCTGTTGTCTTAGCATATAGTGTGAAGCTAACATGGTTGAGCTGCTGCATGATATGTAATAATAATAATAATAATAATAATAATAACAGAGTTGGAAGGGGTCTTGGAGGTCATCTAGTCCAACCCCCTGCTCAGGCAGGAAACCCTATACCATTTCAGACAAAGGGCTGTCCAGTCTCTTCTTGAAAACTTCCAGTGTTGGAGCATTCACCGCTTCTGGAGGCAGGTTGTTCCACTGGTTAATTGTTCTCACTGTCAGGAAGTTTCTCCTTAGTTCTAGGTTGCTTCTCTCCTTGGTTAGCGTAATATATTGTCTGCTAATCCAGGTTTAGGATTTACCAGGTTGCGTAAACCCAGGCATGAGGTCAGATCCATTTCTCATCGGAAAAAGAGTTGCTTGGCGTTGTGGTAAGGAAAAAAAAAATATCAGAAAGTTTTCCGTGTGCTTAGGATACAGTGAATTGCCAAAAGCAAGTTTGAGAAACAGTTTTTGGCCTGTGTTCCGTTCTGATATTAATCTTTGGGCTGTTGTTTTAGTCCAATACATTTGGACTACACTATTCTTCATATGAAGCTTTTACACATTCCTGAAAATTGTTTCGCACAAACAGAAAACTCTTATATAAAACCACCAGACAGTTTTTAGGAGAGCTGTGGAAATACGTTGGAAGGTTCTATAAAAATGTTCATCAACATACTGGAGCACATTTGGGGGAGAAAAAACCCCTGAGGTTGCTGTGGTAAGAGTTGGTACGTAGCAACTCTCTGCCTGACTTGCTCTGATTGACGAAGCTGCTTGGATGAGCAGTGAAACGTCTCAAGCTAACATCAAGCCAACAACGATTTGTCCAGTTGCCATGATTCCATCTTCAGACACCTTTGCCTGGATGACTTGACAGTCTTCATGGACATGTTCTGTAGAAAGGAGAAAAAAACACATAGAAACGTAGAAAACTGACAGCAGGGGGGAAAAAGACACCTCGTGGTCCATCAAATCTGCCCTTTGAAGTTTGTTTTTTTAATATTTATATTTGTTTTTTTAATTTGTGATGGATGATGGACATGTCTTTATCCGAAGCATGTTTAAACTCAGTTACTGATGTTTGACCTACTATCTCTGCTTGAAATTGGTTCCAAGCTTCCACGACTCTTTCTGTGCAGTCATGCTTTCTAATATTACTTTTGAATTTCCCTCCTGTCAGTTGGAGGTTATATCCCCGTGTTCTTGATTTTGGCTTCATGTTGAAAATACTGCCTTCTAGAACCTCCTTCACAATATATTTAAAGGTTTCAATCATGCCCTCCTCTTTCCCTTCTGTCCTCAAAGGCCAGGGATCTGGCAATTTTAAGAGTTGTGGACCAACTCCCAGAATTCCTCAGCTAGCCACAAGTCTTAAGGTTGACAAGGTTGGAGACCCCTGTTCCAGGCTATAGTATTCAGTTCCTCCATGCAACATGCACATGCCATAAATTGTAGGCAATAGAGTAGAGTAGAGTGGAGTAAGGTAGAGCAGAGCAGAAGAGAAGAGAAGAGTTGGAAGGGATCTTGCAGGTCATCTAGTCCAACCCCCTGCTCAGGCAGGAAAGCCTATACCAGTGATGGCGAACCTTTTAGAGACCGAGTGCCCAAACTGCAAACCAAAACCCACTTATTTATTGCAAAGTGCTGGGGCTGCATCAGCATTGTGGTGCCCTCAGGGAGGCGGGGGGGGGGCATGGCGCACTGGGGGGGCGTCGCTGCAGTGGTCATGGCAGACTGGGTGAGCGTGGCCAGGGCCAGTCCCTCGCCATCTCCGGAGCATCCCCGGGGGGCCAACACCGCTTGCTCGCTCACTTCCTGCCCTGTCGCTTCCAAACGCCACGTGCTCGCTACTCTGGAGAACTCTGCTGGGGCAGAGAGGGCTCTGAGTGCCGCCTCCGGCACGCGTGCCACAGGTTCGCCACCACTGGCCTATATCATTTCAGACAAACGGCTGTCCAGTCTCTTCTTAAAAAACTTAGCGTTGGAGCATTCACAGCTTCTGGAGGCAGGTCGTTCCACTGCTTAATTGTTCTAAAGGAGAGGTCCCCAACCGTGGCCACTTTATGACTTGTGGACTTCAACTCCCAGAATTGGCTGAGGAATTCTGGGAGTTGAAGTCCACAAGTCATAAAGTGGCCAAGGTTGGGGACCCTTGTTCTAAAGTCGAGGAGAATCCACCTTTGAACATCTGAGAAACTAGTTTTCTCTTTCTCTATTTTTCTGGGTGATGAAGTGGCCTACACAACATGCCCTTGTCTCCTGCTGGATCTATGGAAAAAGTTGCGTGTTCTTTCACCCTCGTATGCTGGTCCAGCAAAGGTTTCACTGCACCTGTTCTGTCCCACAAGCTGATACCATGTCAACAGAAGGCTATTTACCATTGCTAGCTCCTTTCTTGCTCCCCAGTGAGCTGATGGCAGGACACACTGTACACGTAAACCCTCCATGTTTGGGGCTTCCCGTGAACAAAAGCGGCAGCTCGCCAGTCTTAAATTTTTCCTCCTTTTTGGGGTGTGTGCGTGCACCGTGCCCCTGGCTCCCATAAATGGAGAGATGCTACAACTTTTCTTAGGTAGCTGGAGCCAAAGACTTCCTCATAGCTGAGTTACTTTCCTGGAGACCGGCAAGTTTCAGGAGAGGAAGTCGCCGTGAATCGGGCGAAATTCCCTCTTTTCTTAGAACCTTGAAGCCAGACTTCAAGTACGTGCAACCTCACACGTTGTGTAGGGAATTGTGGAAAGAAACAACCCTTCCACCCCCTCCCATCTCCCTTGTGGGAGATGATAAGTCTGCCTGTGGGAAAGTTTGTCACTGCAGACGATTGTATATCACAGATACGCAAGGTAAACAGCACCTTGGCTGGCTGAAGCTGTGTATGCAGACACGTAGGCAAGTTCCCCCGGCTGGGCCTTTTGTGGGTAAACGTGGGAGGGTTTCACCCCACATCTTAGGACAAAGGAGTATGGAATGAACTCCACACCGTAAGCTCCAGCTTTGATCTGCTCCATTCGATAGAATTGAACCTTTCTTCCATGCAGCATGGTAGAAATAGTCCAAACGCCCCTAATTTCTATTTCTGTTTCCTTAGAAAATCCATTTCTTGTTCTGGATGAAGTTGTGTTCTCCCTGGCAAAGCTGTCTTGTCATCTGGGTTTGTCCTTGAACTCACAGCTCCTGCTCAAGCAGCAGATGGAGGTTAGGAATCCCCAAGTTACATCTTGGGTTCCAGTTGTGACTGTTTCTAGAACTGGAGGCTTTTCTGAAGGTCACCCCTAGGCTATTATCTAGAAAGAGGGCAGAGAAGAGCAACGGAGATGATCAGGGGACTGGAGGCTAAAACATATAAGGAACGGTTGCTGGAATTGGGTATGTCCAGTTTAACGAAGAGAAGGACGAGGGGGGACATGATAGCAGTCTTCCAGTATCTCAGGGGCTGCCCCAAAGAAGAGGGAGTCAAGCTATTCTCCAAAGCACCTGAAGGCAGGACAAGAAGCAACGGATGGAAACTCATCAAGGAGAGAAGCAACCTAGAACTAAGGAGAAACTTCCTGACAGTCAGAACAATTAACCAGTGGAACAACCTGCCTCCAGAAGTTGTGAATGCTCCAACACTGGAAGCTTTTAAGAAGAGACCGGACAGCCCTTTGTCTGGAATGATATAGGGTTTCCTGCCTGAGCAGGGGGTTGGGCTAGATGACTTCTAAGGCCCCTTCCAGCTTCTGTTCTGTTCTGTTCTGCTATTTATTCTATTCTATTCTATTCTATTCTATTCTATTCTTATTCTTATTCTAATCTATTCCACTCCACTCCACTCCATTCCATTCCATTCCTAATAATTCTATTCTATTCTATTCTATTCTATTCTATTCTATTCTATTCTATTCTATTCTATTCTATTCTCTCCAGGACTTCTGTTGAAAAAGCAAAGCAGCAAAATTTAAGTAAGTTTGCATAACTCCACTTGGTGTTCTTTTAATTGCCAGGGTCTTCCCTGACCGAATTGATCTTTCCTTTCATTGTGACGATTCCTGTCTTGGGCTAAAGCATTCATTCAAGGAGACCGCTTGAGGCTTTTTCCATCTTAGGGTGTTTCTCCTGGGGCGCCTTTCCTTAATCACCGCAGACGCGAGACCATCTTGGGTAAAAGAGAAGCGAGGAGGAAGTAATTTGCCCAGCGTAATGTGGTTCTTTTTTTAAAGCTAGTTAGAATAGTTTTTCCTCTTGGAAAGCTCAGGCATTTCCTTAATTTCCTCTCTTGCAGGCTTGTCTGGGTGGGGATTTCAGAAAAGGGTGTTAGTGAGCACGGGGCTGGCTGACACGACACGCAGCCCAACGTAAAGTGTTCCTTGGGGTAGTTAATGGCCGGGGGCCACAAGGACATGAGGTATCTGGGACAAAGTTCTCTCCCACCCGCCTTCCAAAAAATCTTTCTGCAGAGAGAACATTCGTACTTCCCCCACATCAGCAGCAAGATTCTCCACGCTCTTTGAGTTAAAGTAGTCCTTGACTTTACAGCCAAAATTTCTGTTGCCAGGCGAGACATTTGCAAAGTGAGCGTTGCTCCATTTTCCCTCCTTGCCACGGTTGTTAAGTGAGTCCCTGCAGTTGCTAAGTTAGTGGCACAGTTGTTAACCCAAAGGTGCTTTTTCAGGAGGCAACTGGACTTCCTTGTTATTCTTTGGAGACATTTCGCTTCTCATCCCAGAAGCTTCTTCGACTCTGACTGGATGGTGGGGAGTGGAAGGATTTATACTCCTTGCAGACCGCTGGTCATTTGCCTTCTTTTAGAGGGTCGTTGAGGCCACTCAGAGGTTTACCTGTGTCCTCAGGGTCACCTGAGTGGTGCAAATGGGTATGGAGCCTTCTTGGCTGCAGGATGTTTCCTGCCCTGGGTCCCTTCCCTGTTGAAGACGGGCGCAGGCTGTTGGGGATGGGTTTTGTGTTGTCTGCATCTCCAACTGAAGCGCAGATGGTTCCTGGAGTCCGCGATGTTTTCTGGAAATCCGTTCATGCTCCCCCACCCTCTGAAGGGGGTTCATCCCAAATGATTGCCTGTCTTCAACAGTGAAGGGACACAGGGTGGAAGCATCCTGCATCCAAGAAGGCCCCACACCCATTTGCACCACTCAGGTTGACCCTGAGGACACAGAGATAAACCTCCGAGTGGTCTCAACGACCCTCTAAAAGACTGCAGAGGACCAGCTGTCTGGAAGGAGTATCAATCCTTCCATTCCCCATTATTCCAGTCAGAACTGAAGAAGCTTCTTGGATGAGAAGGGAAACATCTTAAAGAAAAGGCTCCACACCCATTTGCACCACTCAGGAGACCCTGAGGACACAGAGATAAACCTCCGAGTGGTCTCAACGACTCTCTAAAAGGATGCAAACGACCAGCTGTCTGCAAGGAGTATCAATCCTCCCATTCCCTTCCACCCAGGCAGAGCTGAAGAAGCTTCCTGGAGGAGAAGCGAAAGGTTTTCAAAGGAAAAATAAAGAAAGTCCAGTTGCCTCTTGAAAAAAGGTACCTTTGGGATAACTACGACCTGGATGACTGAGAAAGATTGGACCACCATTTGGCCAGGATGGAATAAGGAGCCTTGCCTTGGGCAGGGGGGTTGGACTAGAAGACCTCCAAGGTCCCTTCCAGTCTTAGGATTCTATCGTTTCATCTAGTGGAGAACCTTTTGCCCCAGATGAGAACAACTCCTAGAAACAAACACGCCTATACCAAAGGTGCTTTTTTTCAGGAGGCCACTGGACTTCCTGGTTTTCCTTTGAAGACCTTTCGCTTCCCATCCAAGAAGCTTCTTCAGCTTCTTAGAGAAGGCAAACGACCAGCTGTCTGCAAGGAGTATAAATCCTCTCATTCCCCACCGTTCAGTCAGAACCTGAAGAAGCTTCTGGGATGAGAAGTGAAACATCTTCAAAGGAAAACAAGAAAGTCCAGCGGCCTCTTGAAAAAAGCTCCTTTGGGACAACCACGACTTGGATGACCGAGAATCTCCGTAGACTTTTAACACGGTTAGTAAGTGAATCCGGCTTCCCCATCGACTTCGCTTGTCAGAAGGTCACCAAAGGGGATCCTATGGCCTCGGGCCACTGCAACTGTCATAAATATGAGTCCGTCGCCAAGCATTTGATTTTTTTTGTTTTCCACAAATTTTATTGATTTTCTAATACAACATTCACATATTTGAAAAGCAACGTGGTGGCTGGGTTATAATAATTCAATTACATACAGATATCATCAGTACAGATTTCAAACTACTACCATGAACATTTCCTCCCTCTTTCCCTTAATAGATACTGTCCATATGTAAATTCACACAATTTCTTATTCTGTCAATCGCATAAAACATAGCTTTCCTACACACATCAATAGTTTTTAGTTTGTATATATTCTAATTATTTTAACATACAATCTTTTAGACAATCAGTGACCTAGTAAATTTTTCCATTTTTAATTTCCACTAATATTTAAATTTAACGTTCGATATTTATCATTCCCAGGATTTTAAATACTCCCAATTCCTCTTATCACCATTCCTCACAAAATCTAATATTCAGAATACACGTCTTATCAATTTAACTTCTCGCCCTCTATATCGACAAATTAAGAATACAATATGAATTCAAATTGCATTTGAATTTTGATCACGGGGATGCTGCAACGGTCGTAAGGGTGAAAAGGGTCAGAAGTCCCTTTTTTCCAGTGCCGCTGAAACTTTGAACGGTCACTAGACAAGCTGTTGTAAGTTGAGGGCTACTTGTTCCTTCTTGAGTAAGGAAAAAAAAATATATAGGCCCACTTTTCACAAGGAAGCAGAGCTGACTGTTTTGACTTTGCCGCTTAATTTAGCAGCTGGCAATGTGTGTGTGTCTCAAGCCAGCCAGCCGAAGGGGTAGTAAGGCAGCCCCTTAGCTCAGAGAGCATCAAGGACCCCACTAGTCCTTCTCTTTGTTAACTAGGGGCTGATAGGATAGCAGCCTTCCAATATTTGAGAGGTCCTCCCAGAGAAGAGGGGGCTGACCTGTTCTCCAAAGCACCTGAGGGCAGGACAAGAAGTAAAAGATGAAAGAAGAAGAAAAGAGGAGGAGGAGGAGGAGTGTGGTACCCATTGTCATCGGGGCACTGGGAACTATGTCCGAAAACTTTGCAAAATACATCAAGAAACTGCAGCTTCCTGCAATAACTCCAGTAATGTTATAAAAAACTGCGCTACTCGGAACATCTTACATTTTAAGGAGGTACCTGGTTGACACCTAGGATGCTGGCAGCAACCCGTGTCAACCATCAGCGCCAGCCAATTTGAATATTCAGTTGACTGAGGTTCATGTCTAATGAATAAAAGATAATAATAAAGTTGGAAGGGACCTTGGAGGTCATCCAACCCCCTGCTCAGGCAGGAAACCCTATACCATTTCAGACAAATGGCCGTCCAGTCTCTTCTTAAAAACTTCCAGTGTTGGAGCATTCACCACTTCCGGAGGCAGGTTGTTCCACTGGTTAATTGTTCTAACTGTCAGGAAGTTTCTCCTAAGTTCTAGGTTGCTTCTCTCCTTGATGAGTTTCCATCCATTGCTTCTTGTCCTGCCTTCAGGCGCTTTGGAGAATAGCTTGACTCCCTCTTCTTTGGGGCAGCCCCTGAGATATTGGAAGGCTGCTATCATGTCGCCCCTCGTCCTTCTCTTCATTAAACTAGACATACCCAATTCCAGCAACCGTTCCTTATATATTAAGGAGAAATTTCCTGACAGTGAGAATGGCTTCTCTCTGAGAGTTGTGTAAAACCTTACTTTTTCCCCCATTGAATGGAATGCAATGAATGGAAGCTTATCAAGAGAGAAGCAACCTGGAATTAAGGAGAAACTTCCTAACAGTGAGGACAATCAACCAGCGGAACAGAAGTTGCCTCCAGAAGTTATATAGGTGCTCCATCAGTGGAGGTTTTCGAGAAGAGAATGGACGGCCGTTTGTCCAGAACGGTGTAGGGCTTCCCGCCTGAGCAGGGGGTTGGACTAGAAGACCTCCAAGGTCCCTTCCAACTCTATGCTCTGTGTTCTAGTGGGGTCGTGAAATGTATGCAAGCAAACCACCAAGCTCGGGGAGCACCAAGTGACACATAATATCCCTTGATCCCATGCGCAGAGCATCCGAGGACCTCTTTGGCCCTAGGCAGACGGCCTTTTACCTAAGGCAGGGGTAGGCAACCTTGGCTCTTTTATGACTGGTGGAGTTCAACTCCCAGAATTCCTGAGCCAGCATGGCTCAGCTTGGAAACCTCTCCCTTTCCCCTCAGCATGGCTGGCTCAGGAATTCTGGGAGTTGAAGTCCACGAGTAATAAAGCGGCCTAGGCCAGAGGTAGGCAACCTCGGCTCTTTTGTGACTGGTGGACTTCAACTCCCAGAATTCCTGAGCCAGCATGGCTCAGCTTGGAAACCTCTCCCTTTCCCCTCAGCATGGCTGGCTCAGGAATTCTGGGAGTTGAAGTCCACGAGTAATAAAGCGGCCTAGGCCTAGGCCAGAGGTAGGCAACCTTGGCTCTTTTGTGACTGGTGGACTTCAACTCCCAGAATTCCTGAGCCAGCATGGCTCAGCTTGGAAACCTCTCCCTTTCCCCTCAGCATGGCTGGCTGAGGAATTCTGGGAGTTGAAGTCCACGAGTAATAAAGCGGCCTAGGCCTAGGCCAGAGGTAGGCAACCTTGGCTCTTTTGTGACTGGTGGACTTCAACTCCCAGAATTCCTGAGCCAGCATGTCTCAGCTTGGAAACCTCTCCCTTTCCCCTCAGCATGGCTGGCTGAGGAATTCTGGAAGTTGAAGTCCACCAGTCATAAAAGGGCCAAGGTTGCCTATCCTTGACCTAAGGAGAGAAAGAGTCCACACGGAGCAGAGCCCGAGTGGCTGGCAAGTCTGAGTTCCTGTTCTCAGAAGGGGATCTGGAGGTCGCCAGGCTAACGAAGAGAGCCTTTTGGTTTCAATTTGCCCACTGTTGCAGCTCTGAACGTTTCTTTTGTAAAATACTTAAGCTGCGTTTGTGATTCCTGGCTGCTTTCTCGAGTGCTCTTTACTGCAGGCCACCCAGGGAAACACTGATGTGTCCAGCAAAATACCCTAGTATTTGTTTAGGCCCCGGGGGGGGGGGGAAACCCCAAACCGCTGCGGAACAAAAACCGTATTAATCATCGTCCTGCGCCCGTAATTTATCTGATTGTAACGCGCAGCTTAGAACATGGAACACTTGGCCACGTAATCTGGAGTTGCGTGGCTGAATCAGGATGGGGGATGAACTTGAAACGTGTCCTCTCTGGCAAGGAGATCTGCCAAATTGAATTCCCTAGATTCCAAGAGTTGTGGTCTGAACCAATCTACAGGGAGCCAAGTGGGGAAAAGGGTGATGGTGGTGAGGGTGGATGGGTGGGAATTGCTCCATATGAAAGCAGGCAAGAATTTAAACTTTCATTTCCCAGCGGCACAGGGAGTCCTCGGCCTGCGACCGTAATTGAGTCTCTTTTTTTCAGTGAACGGTCACTAAACGAACGTTTGCAAGCCGAGGAGTAGCTTTTTCCTGCAGGCTTGATCTAGTGAAGTTGGCCAATTTAAGCGTGATTAGTTTTCATTGGCACAACGTTGAGTTTGATTTATTTAGGAAGGGTTCCTTGTGGATTCCGTGCCCCTGATACGTTTTATTTGTTTGTTTTTAAAATGGCAGGGGGAAAGTTGCAATTAAATAAATCAGATTTCTGTAGCCCTTTTGATATGAAAACTATTTGGCAGTCTCCATCCCATTCATTCTCCCTGGGTTCCTGTAAACGCAAATGTAGATCCAAAATTAGAATTCTGGCTTCTCAATTTTGCATGAAACGTAGATTTGGGGCTAAAGCAGGGGTCTTCAGACTTGGCCCTTTGATGACTTGTGGACTTCAACTCCCAGAATTCCTCAGCCAGGCAGAGCATCCAACCACAGGGGTGTGCATACACACTCACACACTTTTAAGCACAAAACAAATGGTACTAAGAAATTCTATCCTACAAGCAGCACTACCTCATGCTGCTCCTTACAGTTTCTGCCAATACTGAAGATAACTATATTAAATATTAAATATGTGCAGCTTATCAAGCAAACCAATTATTTAATTAAACTGGTAACCTATGAAAGTCTTAGCAAAGCCCATTGGACAGTATACACAAATGTCTCCAAAGTTTACACCAGGGGTCTTCAAACTTGGCCCTTTTATGACTAGTGGACTTCAGCTCCCAGAATTCCTCAGTCGGCCATTTTGATGAAACTGTGGGCTTGGATCCAGACCAGGCGTCTTCCAACTTGGCCCTTTTATGACTAGTGGACTTCAGCTCCCAGAATTCCTCAGTCGGCCATTTTGATGAAACTGCGGGCTCGGATCCAGACCAGGGGTCTTCAAACTTGGTCCTTTTATCACTGGTGGACTTCAACTCCCAGAATTCCTCAGCCAGGCACATGTGCCTGGCTGAAGAATTCTGGGAGTTGAAGTCCACAAGTCATAAAAGGGCCAAGTTTGAAGACCCCTGGGCTAAAGGAATAATTAAAGTATGATTTTTTTTAAAAACGGATGAAAAGAGTAAAGACAATGCAGGTAGTCCTCAAATCATGATCACAAAATTTGTGACAGCTTTGCTTAGCTGTTAAGTGTCCTGCCATATCTCGGGATCGGTTTTTTTAACCAGGATTGTTAAGAAAAATCACTGCAGTTGTTAAGGGAACACAGCTTCGCCCATTGACTGCGCTTGCTGGAGCTGCCTGGGAAGGCCACAGATGCTGATCACTTGATACGATGATGATAAAAGGAAACTCAGATGTGAGAAGAAGCAGGGATCCTATCGACCACATGGAGGACTTCAATCCCTTTTCTGCTAATAGATACACACAGTCCTCACTTTACGACCAGAGTTGGCACCGGAATTTCCATTGCTAGGCAAGGTGGTTGTTGAGTGAGTTATGCTTGGTTGTATGACCGTTTTGGCCACACAGTGTTTAAGTGAATTATGAGGTCGTTAAGCAAATCCAGTTTCCCCCGTTTAACGTTGTTTGTGGGAAGCTGGTTGGGAAGGTCACAGATGGTGATCACATGACCTGCCTGGGACATTGCAGTTATTCTTGCAATGTTTTAAACTCCCCTGGATAGTCAGTCGCCGCTGTTTTCAGAAGAAGTGGTCCTCAACTTACAACAGTTCATTTAGTGACTGTTCAAAGTTACAACCGCACTGAAAAATAGTGACGTACGACCGTTCTTCACACTTAGGACTATTGTTGTATCCCCCATAGTCACGTGATCAAAATTCAGATGCTTAGCAACTGACTCGTACTTATGACAGTCGCAGCGTCCCGGGGTCACGTGATCCCCTTTTGCGACCTCCTGACAAGCAAAGTCTATGGGGAAAAGCCAGATTCGCTTAACAACCGTGTCACTAACTTAACAGCCGCAATGATTCAGTTAACAGCTGCGGCACAAAAGGTCGTAAAAATGGGGCAAAGCTCACTTCAGAAATGTTTCACTTAGCAACCAAAATTTTGGGCTTGATTTTGGTCGTAAGTCAAGGACTACCTGTAAAAGGTGAAACACCTGGCGGCCCAACTAATTCACTGCTCCTTGTCCCTTTCCAACCTTGTCCTTTTTCTTCTCCGATTCCTCCAAGCGTTCCTTTCTTTCTTTCTTTGGAGAATGCCCACTTCCTCTTATTTCCGGAGTTACGAGCAAATACGCCGATTTCTTTCTTTCCTGTCTGCCTGCTTTGCCCCCCCCCCCTCCCACTAGAGCCAGATTAAAGTTATCTCTTCCTGCGTCGCATCAATAAAAACACACAGCAAAGCGTAGCAAACTGGGTCTCTCTGGGAAATGCCACTTCCAGAGGGGAAGGGAAACAGGCATCGGGAACAAATGAAGCCCTCTCTGCGTCTTCTCGGGAATCCGGGCCTTGTAAAGCTCACTCTTGGCGGACAAAGAGAAGGTGGCTGGCCACCAAGTCTTGGACGGTGGCTCTCTCCCCCCCCCCCTTTCTAGGCTGAGAGAATTTCTGTCAACCTCCAGCTTTCTGGAGCTGGTAGGAGATAGGTAGGTAGGTAGGTAGATAAGATAGATGGATGGATGGATGGATGGATGGATGATAGACATGGGTGGATGATGGATGGATGGATGGATGGATGATAGACACATGGGTGGATGATAGATAGATAGATAGAGAGAGATAGATAGATAGATAGATAGATAGATAGATAGATAGATAGATAGATAGATAGATAGATAGATAGATAGATAGATAGATAGATAGATAGATAGATAGGATGGATATGAGAGAGAGAGAGAGGCCTTTATTGTAATTTTTTACTGTGGGCATAATGGCACACATTAAAAGTGAAATTGAGTTGCTTGCTCTCAAAGTGTACACTTACATAACACACATTTAAAACATACTGTATATAACATATGTATAGACCTACACCCTTACATATAAGTAACATATAAATATTATTCACTGCCCATCTTGAATACATAACAGAAGGAGGAAGCTTGAGAGTTCACAAGGTTAACACTGTATGGAACAAAACTGGGACTGAATCTGGATGTTCTGCTTTCGGATACCACAGAGCCCCCCCTCCCCCCAGAAGGGGACAAGGAAAACAGGTTGTGAAGAGGATGTGTAGCATCCCAGACAATCTTGCAGACCCTGCTCACACATCGCTTATATATGCCATGTCCTGGATGGAAGGGAGGGAACTGCCAATGATCTTTTCTGCCGTCCTCACCACTCTCTGCACCGCCTTCCCATCCGAAGCAGGGATGCTTCCAAACCAGATTGTGATGCTGTGTGACAGGATGCTCCCGATCGTCCCTCCGTACGGGAAGCCATTGACCGCTAAGGGAAGGAAGCCTTGCAGAGTTTATACCCAGTCGCATGAAGGCACAAGTACTCCTCGACTTAACGGCCACAACTGAGCAAAATTCCTATTGCTGAGACAATTGTGAAGTGAATTTTGCCCCATTTTATGACCCTTTTTTGCCACAGTTGTTAAGTGCAGCACTGCAGTTGCTAGGAACACGGTCGCTAAGTGGATCCGGCTTCCCCATTGTCAGAATGGGGTCGCAAAAGGGGATCACAGGACCCCCGGGACACGGCGACCGTCATGAGTCAGTGGCTGAGCCTCTGGATTTTGATCGCAGGGCCGTGGGGACGCGGTAGCGATTGTAAGTGTGAAAAATGGTTGTAAGTGCCTTGTTTCCCTTGCCGTTGCAACTTCGGACGGTCACTAAATGAACCATTGTAAGTCGGGGACTACCTGGAATGGAAATTCTTTTCCCAATTGTGGTCGTAAGTGGAGGACTGCCTGTACTAAGTCAGGCGGTCGTTAAGCGAGTCCTGCCTGATTTTATGACCTTTTTTGCCATGGTGGCGATTAAGGGAATCTCTCTTCCTTGACTCTGCTTATCCGAAGCCAACTGGGTGGGTCGCATGTGGTCATACGTGACCCAGGGATGCTGCATCCATATTTTAAAGCCGCCGTCCGGGTCCCCCACCTTTGCTTTATTCTTCAAGCAGGTCCTCCTACTCAATATTGACAATTAGGCGGATGTTTTTCGTGACTGTTTTCCCCTCCAAAATGACTCCAGGCAACTTGTGACTTTGCCGCCTTCCGTAATCTTTAGCCTCAACAGCTCAATGGCTGGGGGTGGGTTTTTTTTTATGTTTTGTTTTGTTGTTTTGTTTTAATCTACCCACTCCTTTTTCTGACCGGTTTCCTTCACCCCACCCCCTTTTATCTCTTTTGCAGCCCGGCTAGGCTCACCGATGCTAACAAGTCTGTTTTTAAACGTGACCTCCATCACGGGAAATGCAGACAAATAAGCAATAAACCCAAACAGAACTAAAATAACATCAGCTAAAACAATCACAGTCACATCCACGGGTAAAAAAAGCATTGTTCCCTGCGCAGCCGTAACATGGGAAAAGCACTTTGGATTTCCTAGATCAGATCGCAACTGATTTTCGCATTGACCGGTTTGATTCTCCCAACAAAAGAGGGTTTTGCTTTTGTGAGTTATTTTTGGGCTCTTCCGAAAGTCGGCGACGCGGCCTCGGCGGTTTTACGTGCAGCGTGTGGGTGGGAGAGAGGTCTACCTGGCGCCTGGTCTTGGATAAGGGGAAGCAGAAGGGCTGCCTGCTTTGTAGGCTGCAGGTCATTCTCATGTTCACTAATCAGAGTTATTGTAGAATAGAGCTGGAAGGGACCTTGGAGGTCTTCTAGTCCAGCCCCCCGCTCAAGCAGGAGAATCTATACCCTCTCAGACAAATGACTGTTCAGTCTCTTAAAAACCTCCAGGGATGGAGCGCCCACGATTTCTGGAGGCAGGTTGTTCCACTGGTTAATTGTCCTCACTGTTAGGAAGTTTCTCCTTAATTCCAGGTTGCTTCTCTCTTTGATCAGTTTCCAACCATTACCCTCCCTCCCTCTTTTCCTTCTTTCCTCCTTCCCTCTTTTTCCTTCCTTCCTTCCTTCCTTCCATCCATCCATCCATCCATCCATCCATCCATCCATCCATCCATCCATCCATGGAATAATAAAATAACGGAGCTGGAAGGGACCTTGGAGGTCTTCTAGTCCAGCCCCCTGCTGAAGCAGGAGAACCTATACCATCTCAGACAAGTGACTGTCTAGTCTCTTCTTAAAGATCTCCAGTGATGGAGCGCCCACGATTTCTGGAGGCAACTTCTGTTCCACTGGTTGATTGTCCTCACTGTGAGGAACTTTCTTCTTAAATCCAGGTTGCTTCTCTCCTTGATCGGGCAATAATATCCCATAGAACAGCAGGGTTTCTCAACCGTGGCAACTTTTAAGACAGGTGGACTTCAATCCCCAGAATTCCCCAGCCCAGCATGGATAAATTAAAATAGCAAACTTTCATGAATCCCTGGGATTCAGTGACGGAAAGATGTAGTCAATAAACAAAAGAAATGAATAGTTTTAACGTGCAAAGAAAGTTCTAAATTTTCTGGAGACCATCAAAGGAAGGCTGGTGGACAAAGAAGGTGCTGGGCTGGGGGATTCTGGGAGCTGACGTCCACCTGTCTTAAAGTTGCTAAGGTTGAGAAACGCGTATCCTGGAAGCCTCTTCCTTCAATCCATCCTGAGTTCAGTTCAGGCCAAGGACGGTCCACCAGCCTTCCTTTGGGTCACCAAGGGGGCCGTTTTGCCCAAATCCAGAAGTAAATGCCAGTTTGCACTAAAGCTCTTGTAACATGCCGTCACGAGACCGCAGGCGGCTGCTAATAGCCGTAAATGCAGCTCAGAACTTTGAGCGACCAGCCGTAGGTTGAGGATCACCTGTAAATGGAATTTAAATATGGATACTTTGATTGCGTCCTCTGTTATTAATAATTTTCCCTTCTGTCTTTAAAAAAGACAGTTTGGTGCTCACCTTTGGAGGGTTGAGAGGGCCAAATCTTTTGGGGAAGACAAACTACCCCCTTTGTATTTGACTTCCCATCAAGTAGGGCTCCATAACCTTTGCTTATGACATTTTCCCGATGTCTGGCATAAATGAAGACCTCTAATTTTGGGGCTGGAATTATGTAGAGAACCATCCTGGTGACCTTGGAGAAATTATGCATGGCGGCTAGCAAACAGGAAAACACACTTTCTATCTGGCAAATGGGGAAAGCGTAAAAAAGAAGCTCGGTCACATACCCTCTTAATTCCCTAGGGTTTTAGAGGGAGAGAAAATCCTGTTATTGCCTATAGCAGGGGTCTCCAAACTTGGCCACTTTAAGACATCATCATCATCATCATCATCATAAAGTTGGAAGGGACCTTGGAGGTCATCAAGTCCAACCCCCTGCTCAGGCAGGAAACCCTATATCATTCCAGACAAAGGGCTGTCCGGTCTCTTCTTAAAAGCTTCCAGTGTTGGAGCATTCACAACTTCTGGAGGCAGGTTGTTCCACTGGTTGATTGTTCTCGCTGTCAGGAAGTTTCTCCTTAATTTCAGGTTGCTTCTCTCCTTGGTTAGTTTCCATCCGTTGCTTCTTGTCCTGCCTTCAGGTGCTGTGGAGAATAGCTTGACTCCCTCTTCTTTGGGGCAGCCCCTGAGATATTGGAACACTGCTCTCATGTCCCCCCTCGTCCTTCTCTTCATTAAACTAGACATCCCCAATTCCAGCAACCGTTCCTTATATGTTTTAACCTCCAGATCTCTAATCATCTTTGTTGTTCTTCTCTGCACTCTTTCTAGAGTCTCAGCATCTTTTTTACATCGTGGTGACCAAAACTGGATGCCGTATTCCAAGTGTGGCCTTACCAAGGCCTTGTAAAATGGTATTAACACTTCACGTGATCTTGATTCTATCCCTCTGTTAATGCAGCCTAACACTTATGGACTTCAACGCCCAGAATCCCTCAGCCAGACAAGGTTTCCTAGCACTCTGTTGCTATCGGCAAGGGGTCTCCAAATGTGGTCACTTTAAGACTTGTGGACTTCAAGGCATGCTGGCTGGGGAATTCTGGGAGTTGAAGTCTACAAGCCTTAAAATTGGCAGGTTTGGAGACCCCTGACCTCTATCAATAGAGTGTCCATGTAGATTCTCAGTCATCCAGGTCATAGTTATCCCAAATATGCTTTTTCACGAGGCAACTGGAGTTTCCTGTTTTCCTCCAAGAAGCTCCTTCAGTTCTGACTGGATGGTGGGGAATGGAAGGATTTATACTCCTTGCAGGCAGCCGGTCATTTGCATCCTTTTGGAGAGTCGTTAAAGCTACCTGGAGGCTTATCTGTGTCCTCGGGGCCACCTGAGTGGTGCAAATGGGTGTGGAGCCTTCTTGGAACTGCTGAAAGGACGGTGTTGTAGACTGGAGATAGACAATGTCATGTCCCTCCCCCTCTGTTGAGAGAGGGCTATTCAGTGTTGACCTAGATGGCCTCTTGGACCCCTCTTTCAAACCAGAGGTCCTCTCTGTCCAAAATGTGGACTTTGCTGTCTTCCAAAGAGCGGCCTTGTGTCTCTTAAATGCAGATGGACTGCTGACTCTTGTCCTGATGGGTTTGTTCTCCTGTGTGTGCCAAGCATTTACGAAGTGGTTGTTTCGTTTCCCCAAAGTACAGATCTGCACATGGCTCACTGCACTGTACTGCATGTACCACGTTGCTCAGTCAGAGCTGAAGAAGCTTCTTGGAGGAGAAGCGAAACGTCTTCAAAGAAAAACGGGGAAGTCCAGTGGCCTCCTGAAAAATCATTTTGGGATATCACTAGAGTGCTAGGACTGTGTTTCTAGCAGAGTCCACTTCCTGATCTGGATTACCTTGCAGGGCTGACAAAGAACGAGTCAGAGGGAGAGTACCACGTTGCCCCCTCCCCCCAACTTATCTGGGATTGTTTGAGCAAGCCATGGCTACGAAAGATAATACAGATCTCCAAATACTGCTACAGCTGCTTCCAGTTGCAAAAGCAGGAGTAAAAAATAGCTTCGTCTTGGACTGTTCCTCACAGTCTTGTTTCCAGGGAAACCTTGGTGCTCAGGTGCTGAATAGATCTTCTCCCACGCAGGCAGCCACACACACACACACACACACACACACACACACACACACACACACACACACACACACACACACACACACAGTCTCACAAGTGGTGAGATCCTTTTATCAATGTGGGTCCCGGAAAAAACCATTTCCTTGCATCTGAGCAAACGCTGAATCCGTGTCCTGTTGGGGTTTCCGTTGAGGTAGGTCACACAGGGGCATCCACAGGATGCTGTCAAAAAAAACCCCAAACCCACCATTTTCCAAACTTGGCAAGTTTAAATAGTGTGGGGTCCCCCAGCTGGGGAATTCTGGGAGTTGAAGTCCGGGCCATGTTGAAGTGGCCGAGTTTCAAAAACATTGGTCTAGGCCAGGGATCTTCAAACTGGGCCCCTTCATGACTGGACTTCAACTCCCAGAATTCCTGAGCCAGCATGGGGGAATTATGG
Source organism: Azemiops feae (assembly GCA_023970755.1). Lineage (NCBI taxonomy): Eukaryota > Metazoa > Chordata > Lepidosauria > Squamata > Viperidae > Azemiops > Azemiops feae. The sequence goes on along the minus strand of JALGBA010004087.1, from coordinate 1,117,303 downwards.
CTCCTTCATGACTTGTGGACTTCAACTCCCAGAATTCCTCAGCCAGCCTGGGGGAATTATGGCTCCTTCATGACTTGTGGACTTCAACTCCCAGAATTCCTCAGCCAGCATGGGGGAGTTATGACTCCTTCATGACTTGTGGACTTCAACTCCCAGAATTCCTCAGCCAGCATGGGGGAACTATGGCTCCTTCATGACTTGTGGACTTCAACTCCCAGAATTCCTGAGCCAGCGAGTTGAAGTCCACAAGTCATAAAAGGGCCAAGTTTGAAGACCCCTGCTCTAGATGCTGCATGCGACGTGATTGAGGCTGTGTTGATTTTTAATGGGCATCACACCTTTTTTTTTTTGACCACACACCTTGTGGGCACCTTCAGGCGGGTGACAGAGAGCTGGGCAAATCCAGAGCAGGTTATTCTCGGAAGTGTTAACTTTGCACTTGACATATTTCTTCTTCTCTCTTGCAAAAAAAAGAAGGCATATTTGAAAGTCATTTGGTAGTTCTGAGTCCCAGACCTTAAAATTAGAGGCAGGTAATATTTACAGGTAATACAGCAAACACCTAAAAATCTCTCTTCTTCCCTGCGTAGTTTCTCTGTGTACCTTTATTTTTTTGTTTTGTTCACTTTATTTAAAGAAAGAATTTAAAGGCACTGATGATGTTACCTAGTTGGGAAATGAAACGTCTGCAAGGAAACAACCCAGATCCTACAATTCTCTTCCTCCTCCTCCTCCTCCTCTTCTAGCACTGAGATGTTACCTAGTTTGGGTCATGAAACATCTGCAAGGAAACAACCAAACTCAGAGAGCACCAAGGACCCCTCATTTCAACTCTTGAGCTACAAATATTCTCCTTTATTGGAATTCAAAGGGCCCTGGCACAGAGAAAAGCAAAGCACTGGCCTGTATCATCTGGTCTGAAATTTTTAAAAATAAATTCACATTGCTACGTGCGTTTTTCCAGAACATACAGCGGGAACTGTTCTCAATGCGCAAGAATGGAGGCAGCAAGAAAGGGGAAAAGAACAGAATATCCAAAACAAAATACAATGAATGATAAAAGAACGTTAAAATAAGTAATGTTCAGAAGCCCCGAATTTAAAACACACACCTTCAGTTTTCTTATTCAGAAAAGCACTTATATAGATAAAGGTAGTCTGTAAGAAAAAGATAAGATAAACAGGAAAATGAATTGTTCCAGACAGTTGCAGAATGCCTTTTTGATGCCAGTCTGCTAAGCACTGGGTAGCGTGAATAAAATAATACTACTGCTTGCAAAATGACAGTTGTGTCGTTCTAGGAAAATGAGTAACACTGTGCAATTATTAGAGTCTCTTTTTCCAAGAAGTGGGGTGTTCTTTAAACCAGCAGTCCCCAACTTTTCTGGCTCCAGGGACCGGCTTTGGAAGAAAAGCTGTCTTCCATGGACCAGCAAAGGGGGGGGGGGGTTTCACATATACAACTTAGACCCCGCACATTCGCAGGTGCTTGCTCACCCGCTGCTTGGACAGCCCAGTTCCCAACAGGCTGTGGACCAGTATCGGCCCGTGGACTGGGGTTAGGACCCCTGCTTTAAACAGCAGTAATGAAACACTAAAATCATCTTGCAGACATTTCGTTGCCAAACTAGATAACATCATCAATGCTAGCAAAGGGATGGGGTTTTGCTCTCATTTTATATACTAACTAGTGGCTTGCCCTGTCAGAGCTGGTGGGAGTGATCTTCCTTGATTTGGCTGTTAGTAGTTAGTAGTCTCTTGACTGGGCTATTATTTGCTTCTTGATTGTTGGCCTAGTGCAGGGGTTTTCAAACTTGGCCCTTTTATGACTTTGTGGACTTCAACTCCCAGAATTCCCCAGTCAGGCACGCTGGCTGAGGAATTCTGGGAGTTGAAGTCCACAAGTCATAAAAGGGCCAAGTTTGAAGGCCCCTGCAATATGTGATGCCACAAGGTAGAAGAGCAGGTTGGGGACAAAGCTTAGCTGGCTGGGGAATTCTGGGAGTTGAAGTCCACACTTCTTAAAATGGCCGAGGTTGAGAAACACCAGTTTAGCTCTTTCTGAGTTAGCATTATTTCCCCCTCACATTATGTCAGGGGTCTTCAAACCTGGCCCTTTTATGACTTTGTGGACTTCAACTCCCAGAATTCCTTAGCCAGGCACGCTGGCTGAGGAATTCTGGGTGTTGAAGTCCACAAGTCATAAAAGGGCCAAGTTTGAAGACCCCTGGCCTAGTGTTAACCTTGTTGTTAATTTCTGCTCATCCAGGTGTTGACTGATGGTGAGGAGGTGTTTTGGTCATCTTTTTCCTTTGGGGCTTTTTGATTGTCTCTTTAAAGTGGTATGTAGATGTTGTTTATCTCTATGTGCCTCTTGTGAGCGTCTGTCTGGGTGTACCAGACAAATCGGCCTTGTAAACTGACCTTTTCTCTGGGTTCAAATGGCGCCAGGCAGACAAGGAGAATTCCAACATTGTGGAATGTCTGCAGCAGGAGTGCAGAATACGTCAGGAATTCCTCCAGTCCTACATCCTGGCTAAGAGGTTGGAGCAGAGGGTTCCCTTTTTCTGACCTCAAGGGTTGAATGGTGTTGTGGGCTAATTCCATATTCAATGGCTTGATAGATTTGATGGGATAACACCCTCCACTCTAGGAGAAGAGGATGCACGGTGATTTAATGTGGTTTCTCTTCATTAGATGGGGAGAGGACTGTCATGGAAACTTGGAATGTACGAAATATTGTCCCAAAGGTGCTTTTTCAAAAGGCAACTGGACTTCCTTTGTTTTTGCTTGAAGACCTTTCGCTTCTCCTCCAAGAAGCTTCTTCAGTTTTGACTGGATGGGGGGGAATGGAAGAATTTATACTCCTTGCAGGCAGCCGGTCATTTGCATCCTTTTGGAGAGTCGTTAAAGCTACTGGAGGCTTCTCTGTGTCCTCGGGGCCACCTGAGTGGTGCAAATGGGTGTGGAGCCTTCTTGGAACTGCTGAAAGGACGGTGTTGTAGACTGGAGATAGACAATGTCCTGTCCCTCCCCCTCTGTTGAGAGAGGGCTATTCAGTGTTGACCTAGATGGCCTCTTGGACCCCTCTTTCAAACCAGAGGTCCTCTCTGTCCAAAATGTGGACTTTGCTGTCTTCGAAAGAGCGGCCTTTGTCCTTTAAATGCAGATGGACAGCTGACTCTTGTCCTGGTGGGTTTGTTCTCCTGTGTGTGCCAAGCATTTACGAAGTGGTTGTTTCGTTTCCCCAAAGTACAGATCTGCACATGGCTCACTGCACTGTACTGCATAGACCACGTTGCTCAGTCAGAGCTGAAGAAGCTTCTTGGAGGAGAAGCGAAACGTCTTCAAAGAAAAACGAGGAAGTCCAGTGGCCTCCTGAAAAATCATTTTGGGATATCACTAGAGTGCTAGGACTGTGTTTCTAGCAGAGTCCACTTCCTGATCTGGATTACCTTGCAGGGCTGACAAAGAACGAGTCAGAGGGAGAGTACCACGTTGCCCCCCTCCCCCCAAGTTATCTGGGATTGTTTGAGCAAGCCATGGCTACGAAAGATAATAAAGATCTCCCAATACTGCTACTTGGAGGTTTATCTGTGCCCTCAGGGTCATCTGAATAGTAGTGCAAATGAAAAAGCACCTTTGGGACAGCCATGACCTGGATGACTGAGAATCTCAAAAGCTGTATTTAGATTTATAGGGCTGGAAGGGACCTTGGAGGTCTTCTAGCCCAACCCCCTGCTCAGGCAGGAAACCCTATACCATTTCAGACAAATGGCTGTCCAGTCTCTTCTTAAAAACCTCCAGTGTTGGAGCATTCACAGCTTCTGGAGGCAGGCTGTTCCACTGGTTGATTGCTCTCACTGTCAGGAAATTCCTCCATATTTCCAGGTTGAATCTTAGATCTTCCTCTGAAAAAGAAATGTTAGGAGACAGGAGGCAAGTTCTGGAAAATTTAGGATGAGGACCTGAGAGGTTCACCTCAAACTGTTCAAGAACACCCACTGCAGTATTCAAACCATTGCAGTTTTGACAAGAGTGATTTATTCTTCATGAAGAGCAGCGAGCGTGGAGTTGGTACCTTCACCTGGGATGGCCCTTACGAGTGAGCCAAAGTAGAAAGCCGTTCTGAGGGGCTCCTGACTTGTAGGCCTCTTGCAAATTGTCATTTGCATTAATTGCAAGCAAACATCCTCTGCAGGAATGGCCCCAATTTCTGAAATGCTATCGGAGAGGCTTTTAAAATTAAGTCTTGGTGCCTGCTGAAGATGCTGTCTAACCCAGGCCACAGTTGTGTGAATGGTGCTCACGAATGTTTTTCCGTTCCACTCTCGCCTTTTAAATGTCCAAATTTCACTTTTGTTTTATATTGAATGCTTTGATTTATTGTAACTCGTTTCCTTGCCTTTTTACCTACTTGCCTCTCTCTCTTATTCCAATTATGTGCCTCTCACCAAGACATTTAACACTGGAATGCAGCAGAGAAGTATATTAAGTAAATTAAGTTAGTGGAATTCGATATCGGGGTTCAATTGTGCTCAGTCTGTTACAGGATTAAACCATCTTAAAATATCTCGAGTAACGTTGAGATTGCCTCTAAGGCAAGTCAGAACTGTATTATGCCGATAAAAGGTCAGTTGGGGAAAAAAACAACACAACCTGTTGGTCCTACATTTTGTTCTCAAAGTGACTTTCCAGATGCTTCTGCCAGTCTACAGGAATGTAAAGGATACTTCCTGCCATCAGATCAGACTTGATGCAGTTTGAGAAAGGATCCTCCCTAACTTATCAGGCTTTGTAAAAAAAACAGATCTGTACTTTCAGATTTGCAAGATTCTGTTAATTAGCCTTACGTACAGGAGGATTAGCTCATCTGGTTAAGTTTCCTCTTTGGTCTACCTGGGAAAATAGACACCTGGTGATACTCTCTGCAGATGGAAGGCATTTTCCTATCACAGTAGTTTTGGATGAATACCAGAGTTTGAAAAGGCTAATCCAGACATCCACAATCTAAGTTCCTTTGGACTTCAATTCCCAGAATGCTTTGCAAGGGCCATGGATGCATTCCATTTATTATTATTATAATGATGATGATGATAATAAAAACAACAACAACAACAACAATAATAATAGTAATAGCATTGGAAGGGACCTTGGAGGTCTAGTCCAACCCCCTGCTCAGGCAGGAAACCCTATACCAGGGGTAGGCAACCTTGGCTCTTTTATGACTCGTGGACTTCAACTCCCAGAATTCCTGAGCCAGCTGTGATGAGGGGAAAGGGAGAGGTTTCCAAGCTGAGCCATGCTGGCTCAGGAATTCTGGGAGTTGAAGTCCACCAGTCACAAAAGAGCCAAGGTTGCCTACCCCTAGCCTAGACCATTTCAGACAAAGTGCTATCCAGTCTCTTCTTGAAAGCTTCCAGTGTTGGAGCATTCACAGTTTCTGGAGGCGGGTTGTTCCACTGGTTAATTGTTCTCACTGTCAGGAAGTTTCTCCTTAGTTCCAGGTTGCTTCTCTCCTTGATGAGTTTCCATCCGTTGCTTCTTATTTTCCCTTCAGGCGCTTTGGAGAGTAGCTTGACTCCCACAGCACGATATGCTGTGTCCTTAAAGCTTTGAAGCAATAGCTTTTTTTCACGCTGCACTGCAACGGTGAAGCTTGATTGTACGAACGGTGTGCGATTCTACCTTTAATCATCGTAAGCTTATTTTGCTCTCTAGAAACTCTTAGGAAAAAATTTAAACCAGCGGTTTGTCTGAACCCTGGAAGGCCAGGGACAGTCACCTTCTGCTCCTTGCCATAATCGTGAATATTCTCTGGTTCTTCTCATTGAACCTATAACCCTCTTTCTTTTTTCCCCCCTTTTTATCCCAGGGTGGTCAGCCATTGCCACACGAAGCAGAAATTGCACACACCAAAAAACTCTTCAGGAGGAAGAGAAACGACCGGAGGTAAGGGAAAGATTTTTGCATCCTGATTTTCTGTCAGTAATTCCCCCATGCTCCCTCTTCTCCCCAAAATCCTGGTTCTTCTTACCGTCCACCTCAGAGATGGAAACTCCAATGCCAGTTTGAGATTTTGTAGGACTCGTCCTACTGTTGGCTACGAAGCAAAAGTTGCTTCCAGTGGTGAAGCAGGATAGGCAGTGAATCAGAGCCTGTAAAGTTCTCCTCTCTCTGAAATTGTGTCTGCTCTGTACCTGCATCACGGTGAGGGCATCCTCAGGGTGCCATGTTGTGAGAGGCCTGTGCAGTTGCCTCACAATTCCCTCCCGGCAGGGAGTAGGGGTGGCCCTACTGCCCTCGAGCGAGGGGCACGTGGAAAAGAGAGCTGAGTCCTTTTCTGAAGTGTTGTGTCCTCAAGTCCTGAGCTGGGTCCTTCCCCAACCTCAAAGCAAGCAGCCTACTTGGGAACTGTGAGGTGTGAAACATGGGTCCAGACATGAGAAGAAGGTCCAATTAAACTGATTTATTATCAGTTTATTATTATTATTATTTATTATCTTCTTAAGGTTAGCCCTTGCTTGGATTTAGATAAGGGTCAACGGAATTTGTGGCTATGTAGCGATTCTAGGCTTATCCCTCTTTTAACTCCGCCCCCGCCTTCTGCTACTCCTACAGAGAGGAGATCCTGAATAGCATCTGTAAGTCCTTGTAAGACTTTTCCAAGCAACATTTGGTCTTTGAGGGCGTCCCGGGACGCACCTTCCCAAAACTGAGGAAGATCAGGAGAAAAACAGCGACAGCTCTATTGACAACCATTCCTTTAGCAACCATTCAGAGTTACAACAGCAGTAAAAACATAAACTGACTTATGACCGGTCCTCGCATTCATGGTTGTCGCAGCGTTCCCACAACAACAGCAAAATTTGGGCACTTGGCAGGCAGTGTGGATTTATACAACAGTTGCGACATCCTGCGTTGCGTGATCGCCACTTGGGACCTTCCCAGGTGGTCTCTGACCAGCAAAGTCGTTGGGGAAAGCTTAACAACCATGGGGGGGGAAAGGTTATAAAATTGGGTGTGGCTCAGTTAACAACTATCTTGCTTAATAAAGTGAATTTTGGTGCCAATTTTGGTCGTAAGCCAAGGATTACCTGTCGTGACTTTTGGTCAAGGCTTGTAGGTCAGTGGTGGCGAACCTATGGCATGCGTGCCAGAAGCGGCACTCAGAGCCCTCTTCGTGGGCACGCATGCCATGCCCCAGAGATGGCAACCGTCCCTCTTCAACCAGCCGCCTGAGGTCCCACGTGGCCAGATGCATCCCAGCACAGCTGGTTTCCCTCCCCCCGTCCCATCCCTCCTGGCTTCACATGCTCTACTTTTCCTGGGCACGACCCACTGCATCGCCTCCTCACCTGTCGGCCAGCTGTCCAGCTCAGAGGTGGCTTCTCTGAACTGCTGGCGGTAGGCTGTGGAGCCCCAGAGTACGCCGGTCGAGGAGCCGTCAGGCTGTGGCTGCTGACGGACACCGGCGGCCCCTATGTGCTCGCTGGCCTCTGTGTGCGGGGGCTGATGGTGTCAGGCAGCAGCTGCCCCGGCCCCTGCCTCCCCTTGCCCCGCGGCAATGGTATGCCTGCCCTGCCTCGCCTCGACTCACCCCACAGGATGAGCCTCCTGCCCACCGCCCCACCTGCCAGAGACCCCCTGGATCTCCCCCAACCCTGCCCACAGGCGTCCCTCCCCACGAGCAACATCGAGGTGACCATGCACCCACCCAGTCTGCCATGACCACCACAGCCATGCCCACCCAGTGGGCCACGTCCCACCTGGCACCCGGCGATAAATAAGTGGGTTTTGGGTTGCAGTTTGGGCACTCGGTCTCTAAAAGGTTCGCCATCACTGTTGTAGGTTGTATCACAGGTTGTAAGAGATTAGAAGAAGCCTCCAAGCGTCAGGTTGTATGGGCCTGCAGTATAGGAAGAATGGAGTACAAAGTAGTCCCCAACTTATGACAGTTAGAACAATTAACCAGTGGAACAACCTGCCTCCAGAAGCTGTGAATGCTCCAACACTGGAAGTTTTTAAGAAGAGACTGGACAGCCATTTGTCTGAAATGGTCTAGGGTTTCCTGCCTGAGCAGGGGGTTGGACTAGAGGACCTCCAAGGTCCCTTCCAACTTTTTTATTATTATTGTTGTTGTTGTTGAACATTTTTCTCCAAAGCCTTTTGTTTTGTGGGGCTTTCCCCCACTCTCAGTTAAAATAAATAGGAGAAAAGAGATTTTATGAAATAGTTCCTATTATCTTCATTTTAAATGATACACCCAAATGATCAAGCTGCGGAATAAATTGATCTGTGTTTGGTAATATTTACACCAAATCAAAACAGGAACGTGTGAATTGACATCAAGACACAGATGGTAACAGGATTCAGATGGATTAGTCAGTGTCTCACACTATAAGAGGGGTCTTCAAACTTGGCCCTTTTGTGACTTGTGGACTACAACTCCCAGAATTCCTCAGACAGGCATGACTATAATGGAGCCCAACATTTCCATTGCTAAGCAAGACAGTTGTTAAATGAATTTTGTCCCATTTTACGACCTTTCGTACCACAGTCGTTAAAGTGAATCACTGCGGTTGTTAAGTAAATCTGCTTCCCCATTGCTTGTCGGAAAATCGCAAAAGGTGATCACATGATCCTGGGGCCACCGCGACCATCATAAATACATGCCAGTTGCCAAACATCCGAATTTTTAAAAATATATATATATTATTAATTTTTTTTAACATAACCATCATTAATATTTGGTAAACAGCGTGTTGTCTGGGTTTATATTTACAAACCATCATTAACAATTGATTTCTATAGTTCCATACTCCACGTAATAGCTTTCCTTGATTTTCTGTTCTTCCAATAATATGAGATTAGTACATTTCTTAGTCATTTTAGTAAATAGCCATTGAATGGAGACATTTTTGTAGTATTTCTGCAAATAACATCCGGATTTTGATCACTTGGCCATGGGGGAGGCTGCAACGGTCGTAAGTGTGAAAAATGGTCATGAGTCACTTTTTTCAGTGCTGTTGTAACTTCGAACAGTCACTAAATGAACTATTGTAAGTCATTGTATAAGCTCAACTCTCTAATTCAGGGGTCCTCAACCTTGGCCACTTTAAGACTTGTGGACTTCAACTCCCAGAATTCCTCAGCCAGTAAAGCTGGCTGAGGAATTCTGGGAGTTGAAGTCCACAAGTCTTAGAGTGGCCAAGGTTGCAAAGCTGGCTGAGGAATTCTGGGAGTTGAAGTCCACAAGTCTTAAAAGTGGCCAAGGTTGAGGACCCCTGCTCTAATTCCTTATCTCTTCAGGCTGCAAGTGGTATTTGCTCAATATTCACTGAGTAAGTAACAGGAGACAGTCCTTCTAAGTTGAGTGACTTTTTGACTGGTTCATTCGATTTGGTGTTTAACCAAAACCAAAATGCTTTTGTTGTTAACGTTTTAATTAACTTCCTATCTGGAGGAAATGACACCTTGCTTTCCATTGGAAGCTTAAAATAGCTGTTGGCAAATAGGCCTTGTTTGTTATGTTTCCGCAAAAAAAAAAAAGCATTTTCAAAGCTCCTTCCCGGTGAACCATTTTTTTTTCTTCGTTTCCACCTTTGATAACAGGCTTGGCTGAGCTTTCTGAAGGACAAAAAGAAGTTGGATAAGGTGTTGTTGTCCCCCCCCCTCTTAATAGTTTACTCAGCCAGCCTTTATTTACGTGCTTTTGTTAGACTTAGATCCCACCTTTATTTGTACAACTCAGAATGGTGTACATAAATGATGATGATGATGATGATGATAATAATAATAATAGTTGGAAGAGATCTTGGAGGTTATCTAGTCCAACCCCCTGCTCAGACAGGAAACCCTAGACCATTTCAGACAAATGTTTGTCCAGTCTCTTCTTAAAAACTTCCAGTGTTGGAGCATTCACCGCTTCTGGAGGCAGGTTGTTCCACTGGTTAATTGCTCTCACTGTCAGGAAATTTATAATAATAATAATAATTAATAAATAATAATAATAATAATAATAATAATAATAATAATAATAATAATAATAATAATAATAATAATAATAATAATCTGTAATACCATCAAACATCCATATCTGCCTATCCCAGGTCCTTGGTAAGGACTCGCTAGGTAGGCAAAAATGCCAAATCCAGTCTGAACATCTGCCTGGGATAGGCAGATGTGGATGTTTGATGGTATTACAGATCTCGTCGCAGGATGGAAGCAGTTCCTAGTAAGGCCGCCTTTTGCAATTGACTGATGGCGAATTTGTCAATGCCGATGATGGTGTCCAAGCGGTGCTCCAGCTGTTTGGGGATTGCACCCAAGGCGCCTATTACTATTGGTACTACCCTTGCTTGCCTTTGCCACAGTCTATTTCTATTTGTAGGTCTTTGTATTTTGTTATCTTCTCCAGTTCTTTCTCGTCTGTTCTGCTGTCTCCAGGCACTGCCACGTCCACTAGCCAGACTTTTTTGTCTTTCTTATCGACAGTTGTTAAGTCCGGGGTGTTATGTGGCAGGTGCTTGTCTGTTTGAATTCTGAAGTCCCAGAGCAATTTAACTTTATCATTTTCTATGACTTTCTCTATTTTATGATCCCACCAGTTCTTGCTTACAGGCAAATGATATTTCTTGCAGAATAATAATAATAATAATAATAATCATCATCATCATCATCATTTATTTATTATTATTATACCCTCTACATCTATAAACCAGGTTATGACATATACTGGGTCATGTATAAGTTTTAACCGCACAATCATGTCTTATAATGCTGATTTAGGTAATGAACACTCTCATATATATTTTTTTTGCGTGTGTGGTCTACATGTGCTCTGGTTTCGCTTTTTAAAACCTTTTTATGTGATTTGTTGCTAGTACTTTTTGTACAGCAAATGTTTAAGCCGCCTGTTTCCTTCCTGATGGCTCCAGCCTAAAACCCTTGCCAGATTTAAGCCCTGTTCGCCTTTTGCCTTCCGTTTCTTTCCACCGTAGACCACGCAGAGGTCAATTATTCTGGGGTTGTTGTTTTTTCATTCACTTTTGTAGCTATGTGGTTTTGTGTGACACCTTCGATTCTGTCACATTCAAAATGGTTTCCTGCAAGACCAGGGCTCTTCAAACGTGGCCCCTTTAAGACTTGTGGACTTCAACTCCCAGAATTCCCCAGCCAGCACATGCTGGCTAGGGAATTCTGGGAGTTGAAGTCCACAAGTCTTAAAGGGGCCACGTTTGAGGACCCCTGTCCAAGACCCTTATTAGCATCCTCTCTTTGCTTGCCTTCATGTATAGGCAGTCCTCGACTTATAACTGTTCGTTCAGTGACCGTTCAGAGTTACAACAGCCTTGAAAAAAGCGACTTACGGCCAGCCCTTGCCTCAGGCGGTCACGTGACCAAAATTCAGGCCCTTAGCAACCAACATGTATGTATGACAGTTGCACGGTCCTGGGATCACGGGATCGCCCGTTGATCATTTTCCCAGCGGTTTCCGACAAGCAAGGTTAATAGGGGAAACTGAATTCATTTAATGACCATGTGATTCATTTAACAACCATAGTGATTTGCTTAAAAACTGGGGCAAAAAGGTGGTCAAATTGGGCAGAAATCACTTAACGCTTAGCAACAGAAAATCTGGTCCCAATTTACATAAAATTTCATTGTCAGTTACTTCATTTGCAACAAACCACAACCGCCATTTTACCCTTGATAGATACAAATGATCTATGTCAATTTTGGGGTGTAAATAAGTTTGTGGTTTTGTGTTTTATGAATCATTAATCCTGCTGTGGGATATTGTAAGCATAGGCCAGATTATTAATGGCTTTGCTTATATTATCATCGTTTGACTTCCTTTTAAAAACATTTCTAACTTGTGTTACGTACTTCATGCTGGTTTTCTTTTTCACCAGTGCATCCAAAATATTGTTGAGTTCTAAAACACCCAAATACTTATAACTTCCCTCCATTGTCAATGCTTTGTACCAATCCATAATTCAAATCTGCTGTTCAGCTTTTTTCTTTTTGTAATTGCTAGTGTCGCACACTTGATCAGTTTAAATTCCAATAATTACACGAAATTATTGAATCAAATAAGACTGGACTTGGAAAGTTGGAAAAACCCGCAACTGTCGATATTAGGAAGCATTGCTATGGTGAAAATGAATCTTATTACCAAAAATCTTGTTTTTATTCCAAACAATACCTATATAACTTGAGAAAAAAAATCTTTGAAGATTTAAATTCATTAATTTTGAAATTTATTTGGCAGGGAAAGAAAGCTAGAATCCAGATGAAAATGTTACAAGAAGCCAAGGAAAATGGAGGTTTTGGTTTGCCAGAGTGGGCCTTATATTATCAAGCATCTGTATTATCTGTACGGGTAAAAGAATGGATTAGAAACAAAAGGTTGTTGTATTTGGAGGGACATGATTTACAACTGGGTTGGCACACTTTTTATGGTATGGGAAAAACAAAATCCATAAGACATCACTAAAGATTTTAACTGTACCTAAAAGTAACTGTTTTCCCCCCTGCTTTTGCACATAATTTCCTATTATCCATACAGAGCAAATGTGAAACATTTGTTCTTGATTGAATAATTCATAACAATACTGTTTTTATCAATCAACTATTGGACTTGGAAGTTTGGAATTCCCTTTTTCCTAGAGTCCAGTATCTTTCAGACTTGGCACTTTTAAGATGTGTAAACTTTGACTCCCAGAATTCCCCAGCCAGAATATTGACTGGAGAATTTTGGGAGTTAAAGTCCACACATCTTAAAAGTTGCCAAGCTTGAAAAACATTACTCTAGAAAGTACAATGAATTTGAAACCAGGTGTTTGTAGATGTTATTGTCAAGGAGTCTTGTTAACAGGTTAAATGTTGTAGGCAGAAGATTGGTCAAAAATTGCTGAGTGTTGTATGTAGACCAGTCACATCAGTAGACAGGAATACAGGATAGAGTAGAGTAGAGTAGAGTAGAGTAGAGTAGAGTAGAGTAGAGTAGAGTAGAGTAGAGTAGAGTAGAGTAGAGTAGAGTAGAGTAGAGTAGAATAGAATAGAATAGAATAGAATAGAATAGAATAGAATAGAATCTGGAAGGGACCTTGGAGGTCTTCTAGTCCAACCCCCTCTTCAAGCAGGAGAACCTATACCATTTCAGGCAAATGGTTGTCCAATCTCATTTTAAAACCTCCGTGGTCGAGCACCCAACAACCTCTGAACTTGATTGTTCTCACTGCCAGGAAGTTTCTCCTTAGTTTTAGGTTGCTTCTTCTCCTTGATTAGTTTCCATCCGTTGCTTCTTGTCCTGCCTTCAGGTCCTTTGCAGAATAGCTTGAGTGCCTCTTCTTTGTGGAAGCCCCTGAGATACTGGAAGACAGCCATCTTGTCACCCCTCGTCCTTCTCTTGATTAGACATCTTATCCGGTTTAAATTCCAAAGTCTGTTCATCCCATTTCAGTTGTCCGTCGTCTGTTAAGAGATACACCACAAAGAAGCTCTGAAGATGCCCGCAAAACGTCACAACAAAAGAAACGTAGACCACAACCATTCAACCCCAAAGCTCTTTGTTGTGTTTTTGTCTTTTGTGATCAGAAATGCTCAGCCTGTAGTGAGCCAATCCTCTCTCGACCTTCGTTGCAACACTTTTCAAACGGATTTGTAAAACAGGAATGTCAAATTTGAGCTAAAATCTATGAAGTTTATTTTTTCCTAGAAGAACTCAAGTTCTTCACCTGATTTTGTTCTTTTAGCATTTCTGCCTTTTGCTTCTATGTTTACTATTTCCTCAGATTTTGTTTGTCTTTCTGCGTTATGTTCACGTGGACGTATAATTCTGATTTTTTTTGAGGGATTATCCCACATATTATTTTTCAGAATCCAATATTTCTTCCTTATCTTAGGGATTCCACTTGATTTTATGTTTTCAATTAAGCTTTGTGGAAAATACAGGTGTTCCTTTGTTTGAATGTACCTATTGTTTTTGGAATTGCTTAGCTCTGCTTTCATATTATTCCATTTTGCTAGAAGTGGCCAGTATTCTCTGTTTTAATTCTTCCATGACTTTCTGCAAATTATTTTGCTGTCTTCCTTTTTCTCATTTACATTTTTCACATTTTTGTTGCTTTAAATTTTGTGCTTCGTGAATTTTTTTTTTAAATTTGATTTATTTCATTTTCCAATTTCATTTTCTAGGTTGGCTTCTGATTGTGGCTTGCTTTTAATTTATAACCCAGTTCTGCTGCTGTTATTTTTGCAAGGCTGTTCATGAGCTGATTCATCCCTTTGATCATTTGTGTCATAATTGAGCGGACAGCCCTATTTGCACTGTGCAAAAACTTTTTTAAAAAATGTTTCCTTTGAATAGATATCAAAGGAAGTAATCTTTTTTTCTTACCGTTTCTTTCATGCATTCCAAAACTTTTCCCCTCTAAGTAGCTTTTAATAAATTCAGACAGCTGTGGTTCTGTTTTATAATTATGAATTGATGGTTCAGAATTTTTATTGGCTGCTTCCAAATGGATGTTCGTAGTGACCCTTTTTTTTTTTGAAACATTTTTCTTTTTCAGTTTCAAAACTTTTTTTTAAATGCTTTTAACTGATTTTCCAATATACAGGTAAAAGTCCTAGACTTACGACCACAATTTCTGTTGTTATATAAGGCATTTGTTAAGTGAATTTTGCCCCATTTTATGACCTTTCTTGCCACAGTTGTTAAATGAATCACTGCGGTTGATAAGTTAATAATCCAGTGAAGTGAATCTGCCTCCAGAAGCTGTGAATGCTCCAACACTGGAAGTTTTTAAGAAGAGACTGGACAGCCATTTGTCTGAAATGGTATAGGGTTTCCTGCCTGAACGGGGTTAGACTAGATGACCTCCAAGGTCCCTTCCAACATTATCATCATCATCATCATCATCATCATCATCCATTTGTCTGAAATGGTATAGGGCTTCCTGCCTGAGCAGGGGGTTGGAGTAGATGACCTCCAAGGTCTCTTCCAACTTTATTATTATTGTTGTTGTTATTATTGTTATTATTATTGTTGTTGTTATTGTTATTATTATTATTATTGTCGTCGTCATCATATCATCATCATCATCATCATCCATTTGTCTGAAATGGTATAGGGTTTCCTGCCTGAGCAGGGGGTTGGAGTAGATGACCTCCAAGGTCCCTTCCAACTTTATTATTATTATTATTGTTGTTGTTGTTGTCGTCGTCATCATCATCATCCATTTGTCTGAAATGGTATAGGGTTTCCTGCCTGAGCAGGGGGTTGGAATAGATGACCTCCAAGGTCCCTTCCAACTTTATTATTATTATTGTTGTTGTTGTTGTTGTTGTCGTCGTCATCATCATCATCCATTTGTCTGAAATGGTATAGGGTTTCCTGCCTGAGCAGGGGGTTGGAGTAGATGACCTCCAAGGTCCCTTCCAACTTTATTATTATTATTATTATTATTATTATTATTATTATTATTTATTATTATTATTATTATTATTATTATTATTATTATTATTATTATTATTATTATTATTATTATTATTATTATTATTATTATTATTATCTGGCTTCCCCCATTGACTTTGTTTGTCAGAAGGTTGCAAAAGGGGATCCCATGACTTCAGGACACAACGACGGTCCTAAATACGATTATGGGGATGCTGCAAAAGCTGTAACTCTTATAAGTCCCTTTTTTCAGTAACTTTGAACAGTCGCTAGCAAACTGTTGTAAGTCACAAGGGCTACCTGTATTAACTCTGGTGTCTACATAAAGGCCTTTATCTGAGCATGAAACTTCTCCAGCCCACAAGCTATTCAGTGATATTTGATTCCAGACCATTTATTTGCTAAAGTTCATACATTTGTTTCCAGAAACCATAAGCTGATGGATTGACTTTTATAATTTCACAATTCCTTGATTTTTGTTAAGCGGCCAGGTTTTTGGGGTGATTTCCTTCCAGTTGTATGTGCAGGTTGCCCAGCAGAGAGAAACTGGACCCTGTAACCCATTCTCCACAATTTCAACCCGTGGGGTACTGGAATACCCAGATCTTTTTTACTAATATTCCTACCAAGCCACCTGAATAAATGCGGTGGGAAGATGCGGCACATGGGAATCCGGTTACGCTGTCAGGTCTGCTTCCAGAGAAGGGCATTTGAGAATGCCGTTTTTTATTTGAGCCACTAATCTTCTCGTTAAGCTCCCACAAAGTTATGATAACTCTGCAGCCAACATAATGTGCAGAAATACATTTGGATTTACATCCAGACCTAGTTCTGTACGAGTTCTCTTCCCAGGGACTGGCCCAGGTGCTTGTGTGTCATGGAACATTCATGAACAGTATCACTTCTGACAAGGTTCAGTGACAGCCTGTTGTGAATCATCCATTCAGCGGCTGAAAGGGAAGGGTGAAGTCAGTTTTTCTGATGTAAAACATATATATATGTACAGAAACTCAGAGCGTGGTTACAGAGACGAGAGCCAGCTTTCACCCATGATTCAGAATGACCAACCCCATCCTTGGCTGCACCTCTCTGGCCGTGGATACATGTGGGAGAGCTAATTGCATTGGGTTCGTTGGCAGCCCTTGGTGCACGCTCCCATGCGCGGCGAGCCTTTTGCAAAAACCACAGATCGGAAGTCCCTGTGCGCCATGGAAAATTGGGGTTGGTTTATCCTTCCTGAGAGTCCCGGGGTGGGGGGGGGGAGGAGAGTGTCTCTCTGTCTGGTGCTTGAACAGCCCTAGTTTGTTGACTCAAAGGCCAGGCTAGGAGGTGTTTTGGGGAAATAGAATAAAAGCTAGAGAGAGAGATGACCGTTGCCCCTAGGTCACAGATTCATGGAGATATAAATGGGAAGGGAAGGGAAGGGAAGGGAAGGAAGGAAGGATGGAAGGAAGGAAGGAAGGAAGGAAGGAAGGAAGGAAGGAAGGAAGGAAGGAAGACAGCTAGGAAGGAAGGGAGGAAAGCTGGAAAGAAGGAAGGAAGACAGGAAGGAAGGGAGGATAGCTAGGAAGGAAGGGGAAGGAAGAAGGAAAGGAGAAGGAAGGAGGGAGGACAGCTAGGAAGGAAGGAAAGCAGGAAGGAGGGAGGAAGGAAGGGCAGCTAGGATGGATGGAAGGAAGGGAAGAGAAGGAGGGAGGGAAGGAAGGAAGGAAGGAGGGAAGTGGAGTAATTTAAATTCATGGTCTCCTAAAGAGGACCAGGTTACGGGCTCCCATTGTGATTGTGTGCTTAGTTATCTGATCTTGCAGACGTTGATGGGCCTGTTGATAAACCTTCCACTGAATATCCAGAGTGAGCCAGTCGGGGACCAAGAAAAGGGGTCATGAAGCTATTTTATATGCATGTATATTTTATAAAAGGGGTTCTGACAAACAATTCTGTGTATATCCGGTTGTGGTTTTGTCCTTTGAATTTGCTGCTCCAAGATTTAGCCGAGTTCTCCTTTTTCTTAATCTTTTAAAGTTTGGACTGTCAGTTGCATGGAAAACCAAGCGGTCGGAGTTTACAGCATTTCAAAGTTTTTGTTTCCTTGTCTGTTTGGTTTGTTTTATATTTCACCACGCAGTCTTACTCACGTCTACCGGGAAGTCAGTCAAATAGGGCTTAATTCCAGATAAAGCAATACAGTGGCCAAAATCCTTATCCAGCATGACCAACGAGAGAGTTATGGACTCTGTAGTCCAAAATATTTGGAATGTGCCAATTTAACTGCTCTTTAAAACCAAAGTTGGCCACCTGGCGTTGGCGGCGCCACATTTAAGGGGTGAGAAGAGCTGGGAGGAAGTGGGCACAGACATGCCCCCCTCATAAAGAGCCCCAGCATATTTTAAAGATTTGGGGGAGCCTTTTATTTATTTAGACACTGGAGTCCAAAAAACACCTAGTGGATTCTTTGCCCAAACTTGAAAGCTTCCAAGTGGAAGAAATTGGACAAAGCAATAAACAGAAGGCTGGATTAGATGGACCTAAAGCCCGATCTGGATTTTAGGTCTACTCTTACCCAGTACAGTAGTCCTTGACTCACGACCACAATGGAGTCCAAAATTTCTGTCGCTAAGCGAGACAGGGGTTGAGTTTTGCCCCGTTTTACGATCTTTCTTGCCACAGCTGTTAAGTGAATCACTGCAGTTGTTAAGTTAGAGCAGGGGTAGGCAACCTTGGCTCTTTTATGACTCGTGGACTTCAACTCCCAGAATTCCTGAGCCAGCCATGCTGGCTCAGGAATTCTGGGAGTTGTAGTCCACGAGTCATAAAAGAGCCAAGGTTGCCTACCCCTGAGTTAGAGCCATGGTGGCGCAGAGGTTAGAATGCGGCATTGCAGGCTGACTCTGCCCACTGCCAGGAGTTCGGTCCTGACAGGCTCAAGGTTAACTCAGCCTTCAGTCCTTCCGAGGTTGGGAAAATGAGGACCCGGATTGTTGAGGGGGGAGGCAAATATGCTGACCCTGTAAACCGCTTAGAGAAGGCTGCAAAAGCACTATGAAGCGGTATATAAGTCCAAGTGCTACGGCTATTGCTAGTAACTGAGTTGTTAAGTGACTCTGGCTTTCCCACTGACTTTGCTTGTCAGAAGGCCACAAAGGGGATCACATATGGCCCTGGGACACTGCGATCGTCGTAAATATGAACCAGTTGCCAAGCGTCTGAATTTTGATCACGTGACCACGAGGATGCTACAATGGTCGTAAGTGTGAAAAACGGTCATAAGTCATTTTTCCCAGTGCCGCTGTAACCTTGAACAGTCACTAAATGAACTGAGGTAAGTCAAGAACGACCTGTATTTCTAGAAATAGTCCTTGACTTAACCATCATTCATTTAGCAACGATTCGAAGTTACAATGGCACTGAAACGAGTTAAAACTGTAATTTGCACTTTATTACCGTCACAGCATCCCAACAGTCACTAAGCAAACTGTTGTAAGTCAAGGACTACCTGTATTGTTTCTCAGATGGGTTCACACAGATATTTTGTGACGCAGGGTGTGCTGTGGGAGGGGTGTCTAGGAGACCTATTTCATGGCCACGTGCAGACAGACATCCATCCCATAGATGCTTTTTTTCAAGAGGCAACTGGACTTTCTTTGTTTTTCTTTGAAGACGTTTCACTTCCCATCCCAGAAGCTTCTTCATCTCTGACTGGATGGTGGGGAAGGGAAGGATTTATACTCCTTGCAGGCAGCTGGTCATTTGCATCCTTTTAGAGAATCGTTGAGGCCACTTGTAGGTTTGTCTGTGTCCTCAGGGTCACCTGAGTGGTGCAAATATGTGTGGAGCCTTCTTGGGACTGCGGAAAGGACTGAAGGCCCCACCCCCATTTGCACTACTCAGGGGACCAAGACAACACAGATAAGCCTCCAAGTGGCCTCAACGACGAGTATAAATCCTTTCATTCCCCACCATCCAGTCAGAGCTGAAGAAGCTTCTTGGGTGAGAAGCAAAACGTCTTCAAAGAAAAACAAGAAAGTCCAGTTGCCTCTTGAAAAAGCACCTTTGGGACAAGAGACCTGGGGTCTCCATAGACAGAGACCCCTGCTGACCCTCCTCGTTTGACTTTGCAGGAAACAAAGAGCCCCCGGGGGAAACAAGCCGCAGCAGCACCCGGAACATCAGCAAGGCACCACCAAGCACAACAAAGAGCACCAGAAACCCTCGCAAGGAGGCCCAGCGCCACACGCCTCGGGGCGATGTGGCCACCACGGCTACAGCCAGAACCGGCGGTGGCACCACAACCAGAAACACTCTCCCAATGACAAAGAGACGCACCGGAATGCCAAAGAGACCGAGAATCTGAAAATCGAGGATACCTCCGTCTGCACGGTGCACATCCCTCTGGAGGTGCATCGCAACCACGACGCCACCGAGAGGCCCTCACCGCAGTATCTCCAGGATCCCGAAAGCAAGCGGAAGGACGGCGTCCACGAGAGGAAGAACGAGAGGCCCAAAGTTAACTTGCTGCAATCTTCCAAGGACAGGCTACGCCGGAGGCTAAAAGAGAAGGTAGCTGCTTTTTTTCCCCTCAGGTCACTCGTTTTTTAAAAAATACAGCTTTATTAAATTTCAGAAAGAATTAAAACGCACACTGACTACCCAAAACAGGGGAGGGAGAAAATTCAAAAGGAGATTAAAGAGTTAAAGAGTGGTAGAAAAAGGAGAAAAGCAGGGAAGGGCGTTCAGCTTTTCTCAGTACAAATATATAATGTCTAAATTAAACCTAACCTAATCAATCACTAACTTCAAATTTAGAAACCTCTACAGTATTTCTATAATCTTCAACAAATCCAGCCATCCAATTATTAATTCAGAAATACCTGTCCGTCATTATCAAAGCCAGTTTGGTCTGCTGGTTAAGGCACCAGGCTAGAAAGTGGGAGACTTTGAGTTCTAATCCTACTTTAGGCATGAAAGCCATCTAGGTCATGGGTCTCCAACCTTTTTGGGGTGGCGGCCCGGTGGGAGAGGGAGGGGCAGGCACCTTACGCGCGCCTGCGCAAACACGAATATGGCCGCACGTGCGCATGTACAAATAGGCTGCAAGCATGCACACCACGCAAGCGGGGCTGTGAGCATGCGCACAAGGCACTCAGCGATGGCGGTGCCTGTGAGGTTGTGCCACTGCGGCCAGGCTCGCGGCGATGCTGCCACCAACACGAGGATAGCGCCGCAGCCCGCAACAATGCTGTCCCCGGCAAGAGGATTGCGCTGCCGCCCCGTGCAAGGATCGTGCCCCTGTGTGAGAATCACACCGCGGCCCGCAGCGATGCTGCCCCCATGCGAGGCTTGTGCTACTGCCCCCGCACGAGGATCGTGCTGCGGCCTGCCTGCCACTTGCAGCGCTGCCACACCTTGTGCAAGGTTTGTGGCAACGCCGGCACCCACGCAACACTAGTGCTGCTGCTTCTGCTCATACAACACTCGTGGCAACAGTGGCACAAGGCGGGGTGAGCACACGCACATGTGCGTGCACTGCCCAGCTACTCACGCAGCCCAGCGGCCAAGAGGCCACGGCATGGCAGTGGGCTGTGGCCCATAGGTTGGGGACCTCTGATCTAGGTGACTGTGGGCCAGTCACCAGGAGGTGATGAGTTCCAGTCCCACCTTAGGCATAAAAGCTGGATGGGTGACTTTGGACCAATCACCAGGAGACTCTCAGTTCTATCCCAACTTAGCCATGCAAGCTGGATGGGTAACTGGGCCAATCACTGGGAGAGTTTTAAGTCCTAGTCCCGCCTTAACCGTGAAAACCAGCTGGGTGACTTTGACCCAGTCACTTTTATCTCAGTTCAACTCTGTGGGGGAAACAGGAGGGAGGAGATAGGTTCACTCCCTTGAATTATTTATAAAAAAAATATAATAAAGGTAGGATATAAATAAAAACTAATCAACCAGACTGCGAAAACAACTTCTAGTTTAAAAATCATCCTAAACCCTTTCCACATCTGTTAATTCCTTTTTTCCTATCCACTTTTTGATTACTCGTTTCTACATTTATTTCATCTCTGTGTATTATATTTCCTCGTTAATATAGCCCTAAAAAGAGAAAGAAAAAAAATCCCATATTTCCTCCCTCATAACAAAAAAAAAGATCCCTGTCTCAAAATTCACATCCATCTTTTTTTTTTCCTCACTCACTTCTTGAGCAACCATTTGCAGACATTTGCAAGTTTCTTGTGTCAGGGAGTTGCACTGACCTCATTTCTGAGGATTTGTGACCATGATGTCACTGGAACAAGCGGAACCAAAATATTCAGGCCTTTAATAAGAGTTTTGAGAGGGCTTAAGACATCCATTTTGCCCTTAAATTCTCCCAAATGGGAAAATAAAGGGGGGGGCAGAGGGCTGGCAGAAATGAGTGCTTTAAACCTATACAATAAGTTCAGTTCTCTGGAGTCATCTGTGTATGATTCCCTCATATGAACACTTTTTTATTTCCACCAGAAGCTGCCTCTGTTACCTGTATTTAAACCCAGATGGGTGATATTCTGTCAGAGCAGTCTTATTGCGCTGAGGTAACCCAGGAGTAAATACAGTAAACAGTGGTCTGTATTAAATGGTGGTTTATATTACACTATCTACAAATATACAGTAGAAACAAGATACCTACACGTGGTCATTCAGCAAACTCTAACACACAGCAATTACAGCAGGAAACCGATGAGAGAGAGAAAAACTCTAGCAAGGCCATCCCTTTTATACTCAAGCTCTTAAAGGGATACAGACTCCTGCTGAGTCATTCCTTACATTGCATCAGTCATCTCACATTATACAAGCTAGGTTAGCTTCTAAATCATTACCTTGACATATTCTCATCAGCAAAATTGAGATGCATCTGCTATGTTGTACATTCCTTATTTATTCATTAAACTAACTTATATAACTGCCCAATTCACACACACACACAGTAACTCCGGGTAGTGTACAACATTAAAGTCAAGAGTTAAAAATTCACCATTTAACCGACCCACTGCCCACCCTATGGCGGCAACAAGTGGGGTCCCTTTTCTTTCAAGACTTTGCAGAAAAGCAGCAGGGATGGAGCCACTGCAGAGAAGGCCCTTAGCTTTTTCATGGCCTTGTCATCGGGAAATCATGTAATACACCAGAAAGAAAAGTGGAATAGAAAGGATTACTAATATATTGTTATTGATATTGTCAACTTTACAGAAACTATTGCTCTTGGGCTTTATTTTGTCTTGAAAAAGTCTGTTGTCATTTAGCGTCCCTGTTTAATTTCTCTTCTGCTTCAGCAAAACCAGCGCAATGTCCTGTAATACCACGTTCTACCTGTAGGTGTCACTCTATATTATTTGTTGCTTTTGCTTTCTATTGATCAGAGCTAACCTGAATTTTGACCGAAATAATTTCATTTCCAGATGCAGGAAAGTACCCACTTAAAACAGTGTCCTGGGCATCAGTTCATGAATCTTAACAAACCAACCATTGAACTTCTTTCTTGTGCCAACTTACCTGAAGACAGCCAGTTAATTAAAGTTAGAATGCAATTTTACCTCTAATGTTGGAGGGGACTTTAATCATTTGTCCCAGCATGGAATGAGTAACTCAATGAAAATGAATTTCATCGTGTAATTCGTCATGAAAATGATGAGTGGAAATTCAATGGGCATAGCTTCCCAGTATTTTTTGAGGATTATTCATCTCTTTAATTGCTATCTGCCATATGGGCATTAAAAGTGCAGTTTCTGCCCAAAAAACAGAGTCTTTTTTTACGCTCCAAGATCTGTGAAAAACTTTTAGGGGATGTGCTTATTTCCATTTCCAGAGCAGAGAATTTGAAACAGGACAGTACTTTTTTCAGAAGTCCTGGGATATTTGAATTTGTTGGTTAAAGAAATACAGGTAATCCACAACTTAGCAAATTTCTTTTGCTAAGCGCGACAGTTGTTAAGTGAATTTTGCCCTGTTTTACGACCTTCCTTGCCACAGTTATTAAGCGAATCACTGCAATTGTTAAGTTAGTAAAATGGTTGTTAAGTGACTCCGACTTCCCCCCGTTGACTTTGCTTGTCGGAAGGTCGCAAAAGGGGATCCCATGACCCCAGGACACGGCAGCCATCATAAATATGAGTCAGTTGCCAAGCATCTGAATTTTGATCCCGTGTCTATGGGGATGCTGCGATGGTCGTAACTCTGAAAAACAGTCGTAAGTTACTTTTTTCAGTGCCATTGCAACTTTGGACGGTCACTAAATGAACTGTTGTAAGTTGAGGATTACCTATAGCTCAGTCGAAGAATTTAGATTGATTCTGGCATTCTATGGAGATGCCCCACTACTTAAGTAGAGATTAGCTAGAAATGGATACCAGGTCAGAACTGCCATTTCATAATAGGGCAGCCTTCAAATGCATTGGGACCACAACTCCCAGAATTCCCGGGAGGGTCCTAGATTTAGGCAAGAAAAACCAAATGCACAGGTATAGTATAGGTGGTACCTGGCTCAGTAGTAGTAACTCTGAGAGAGATCTCGGAGTCCTAGTGGACAATCACTTAGATATGAGCCAGCCGTGTGCTGCAGCTGCCACAAAAGCCAACACAGTGCTAGGCTGCATTAACAGAGGGATAGAATCAAGATCATGTGAAGTGTTAATACCACTTTACAAGGCCTGGGTAAGGCCACACTTGGAATACTGCATCCAGTTTTGGTCACCACAATGTAAAAAAGATGCTGAGACTCTAGAAAGAGTGCAGAGAAGAGCAACTAAGATGATCAGGGGACTGGAGGCTAAAACATAGAAAGAACGGTTGCTAGAATTGGGTATATCCAGTTTAATGAAGAGAAGGACGAGGGGGGACATGATAGCAGTTTTCCAATATCTCAGGGGCTGCCACAAAGAAGAGGGAGTCAAGCTATTCTCCAAAGCCCCTGAAACTAATCAAGGAGAGAATCCAACCTAGAACTAAGGAGAAACTTCCTGACAGTCGGAACAATTAATCAGTGGAACAACCTGCCTCTGGAAGTTGTGAATGCTCCAACACTGGACGTTTTTAAGAAGAGACTGGACAGCCACTTGTCTGAAATGGTATAGGGTTTCCTGCCTGAGCAGGGGTTGGACTAGATGACCTCCAAGGTCCCTTCCATCATCATCATCATTATTATTATTATTATTATTATTATTATTATTAGTCAGATTGAGCAGGTAGGCTTCTGTGCCAGCTGTTGTTTGATGCCTCCTAACCGTCGTGGCTTGTCGCAGAGTGCTGATCTGCCTTCTCTTTCTCTCTCTCCCTCCATGTCTCCCTTGCGTAACAGACGCCTTGTCTTTCCCTTTTCACGGATCAGGACGAAGTGGTGGTGGGGTCCACGGACCCACAGAGGAACAAAATGGACAAATTAATTGAGATTCTCAACAGCATGAGGAACAACAATAGCAGCGGGGTGGACTGCAAGCTCACCAGCTTCATGGAGGAAGCCCAGAACGCCACCAACTCCGAGGAGATGTTGGGGGAGATCGTCGGGACCATCTACCAGAAGGCCGTGAGCGACCGCAGCTTTGCCTGCACAGCGGCCAAGCTGTGCGACAAGATGGCGCTCTTCATGGTGGACGGCACCAAGTTCCGGAGTCTCCTTCTCAACATGCTCCAGGTAACCGGATCAATGATTGCTTCTGCTCCGTCGGGCGTTGCTCCGCTTGGCAGGCCGAGGTTTCCGTGCCACCTGGCCGTGCTTCAAAAGCAAGCCGGCATTCCTTTTGGCACCCCATTAATTTTAGAAAAATAAAAACAGCGGGGCAGAAAGGGGAAGGGGCGGTGTGGCACCTCTGTTTGTTGACAGGACGCGTTTCATGGTTACAGGGAACCGTTATAATTTTTACAGACACCGCCGTCCTCCCCCGGCTCTCTTTTAAAGGTTCCCTTTCGCAAACACTCAATTTCTCGAGGTGCGATTCTGCTGTGTTCTGCAAATGGGGAGAGGGGGGACTGCTTGTTTTTGGGGAGGGGGGAATGACTGAAAGGCTGCCTCTGTTGATCTACAGAGGGATGGAGTTGTTTTTTTTCTTTCCCCTTTTTGCTTTGAACATTGGCTGGAGTTCGAAAAGAGCCAGCAAAGGAGCTGGTTTTATAGACGGCTTTTTTCGTGGCGTTTGAGTAAATAGGTATGAATCCCGAGGGCACCAGGAGGCGAAGGAGTTAGCAGGGGAAGCAAAGACCTCAAGCAGGGAGAGGAGGAGGTGGAAGAGGTTGGGTGGGAAGGAAGAAGGTTGGAGAACTGAGTGGATTGTGATTTATTTATTGAAATAACCGGCTAGCTGTTGGCCACGAGTCTTCGGTTTTATATGAATTGTGTGTGATCCGTGGAGTTTCTCTCCGACCCTCTTTTTTTTAGTAGATCACGTGCAGCAAGGGTGTCCCAGCGTGGCCCCTTTAAGACCTGTGGACTTCAACTCCCAGAATTCCCCAGCCAGCTATAGCTGGCTGGGGAATTCTGGGAGTTGAAGTCCACAGGTCTTAAAGGGGCCACGCTTGGACACCCCTGATCTACAGTATATCATTTATGAAGACTGACTTTGAACAGGAGAGCTTGAACTGTCCATTTTGTCCGTATCTGAGGGCGAATTTGCATTTTACGAAAGCTGCTGGTTGTCGCCTTCTTGATTTTCCTTCCACCTTTCTCCAGAGAGCAATACGTCTGAAGTAGGATACAATACGTCTTCATGCAATACGTCTGAAGTAGGATAATTGCTTAGCAAGATGGGCAGCCATCTACATTTAATAAAGGAACAAAACAAATAGATAAATAGGGTCATTTTTGCCTCAAGTCATTTGACTTTCTGGGCTTAGTCTTAGTGACCTAAGTATACCTTCTCTCTTACGGTCGGTCCCCTGCCTGGTGCTTTAGGTCTTCCAGCGGTGTAGCCATCATCACTGCTGGTCGTCTTCTCTTTCCTTCCGTTCCTCCCAGCTCCTTCTTCTCCAGAGGACTAATACTTCAGATAAGGGGTCTGAACTAGGACAATTGGAGCTCAGTGTGGATTTGATGATCCATCCGTTTGTTTTCTTGACTGTCCGTGGTATTCTCTTCTCCAACCCCAAAATTCAAAAGCATCAATTCTCTACCTATCCTACTTCTTCAAAGTCCAGCTTTAGCTTCCACAAAGTGGAATGGAATGGAATAGAGAACAGAACAGAACAGAATAGAATAGAATGCAGAATGGAATAGAATAGAAAAAATGGGATGGGATGGGATGGGATGGGATGGAATGGAATGGAATGGAATGGAATGGAATGGAATGGAATGGAATAGAATAGAATAGAATAGAATAGAATAGAATAGAACAGAACAGAATATAGAATAGAATAGAATAACAGAACAGAATATAGAATAGAATAGAATAGAATAACAGAACAGAATATAAAATAGAATAGAATAGAATAGAATAGAAAATGGAATGGAATAGAATAGAATAGAATAGAATAGAATAGAATAGAAAATGGAATGGAATGGAATGGAATGCAATGGAATGGAATAGAATAGAATAGAATAGAAAATGGAATGGAATAGAATAGAATAGAATAGAATAGAATAGAAAATGGAATGGAATAGAATAGAATAGAATAGAATAGAATAGAATAGAATAGAAAATGGAATGGAATAGAATAGAATAGAATAGAATAGAATAGAATAGAATAGAATAGAATAGAATAGAATAGAATAGAATAGAATAGAATAGAATAGAATAGAATAGAATAGAATAGAATAGAATGCAATGCAATGCAATGCAATGCAATACAATACAATACAATACAATACAATACAATACAAAACAATACAGACTACAATATTTTATTTGGCCAAGTGTGGTTAGACACACCATGAATTTGTCTCCGGTACAGACACTCTCAATGTACATGCAAAGCAACAGAGTAATAATAATCATAATAATGATACCAATAAAAGGGGGTAATAGAGAAAATGAGAAGGATAATAACAATACTATAGCCATACAACTTGGATAAATATAAGACAATACTGTGAGGATTCGTTGTTCAGCAGAGTGATGGCAGAAGGGGGGAAAACTGTCTCTGTGTCTAGTTGTTTTGGCCTGCAGCAGCGTCCCGAGGGGAGGAGTTCAAACAGTTGTATGTCCAGGCTGTGAGCGCTCTGTAGATATTAGGGAATACCATAGTTTGCACGATTCTGATCTTTCGAAAGCAAAGTCTGGACCCTCAGTTAAGTCCAGCCCGGCCATCCTCAGATCCTTAACTTGTAATAGGGATGCACTTTTTAAAAAGCCTGTTTGATTCAGCTACTTGGTGCACGTCAGCCTGATGTGACTCCAGGGTATTGGCTACGTAGCACCAGATTCCCCCTTCCCTTCCTGCTCTATTTTTCTACTACTCTCCCTTTGCTATTTTTTTCCTTTGCTGCTGCAATTCCTTGTACTGTATAGCTAAGGAAAGGGGAGAAGAGGCAAATCTTGCACACAGGGCCCATATCAGTATGTAGGGCCCATATCAGCCCCCCGAGGCTGAAAAGATGTTTGGAGAGCCCCCTGGCTACCTTCCCTCTCTTAAAGGATTAGGACACCAGGAGAAAGAGTGCAGAGAAGAGCAACAAAGATGATCAGGGGACTGGAGGCTAAAACATATGAAGAACGGTTGCAGGAATTGTCTGGTTTAATAAAGAGAAGGACGAGGGGTGACATGATAGCAGCCTTCCAGTATCTCAGGGGCTGCCCCAAAGAAGAGGGAGTCAAGCTATTCTCCAAAGCGCCTGAAGGCAGGACAAGAAGAAGCAACGGATGGAAACTCATCAAGGAGAGAAGCAACCTAGAACTAAGGAGAAACTTCCTGAAAGTTAGAACAATTAACCAGTGGAACAACCTGCCTCCAGAAGCTGTGGATACTCCAACACTGGAAGTTTTTAAGAAGAGACTGGACAGCCATTTGTCCAAAAGGGTTTCCTGCCTGAGCAGGGGGTTGGACTAGAAGACCTCCAGGGTCCCTTCCAACTCTGTTATTCTGTTCGGAGCTGGGATGGCTTTCGTGGACGTAGCAGAGAGCAAACACCAATAAATGATTCGCAGCTGGGGCAGGAGAAGCCAAAAGATCAGGAGTGGGCCACTATGGCCCCTTTATGACCTGTGACCCTCAACTCCCAGAATTCCTGATCCACAGGTCATAAAGGGGCCACAGTTACCCATCCGGGCAAAAGATGCTTAGAAAACCCCAGGTTATTCTGTGGTCTGTTGAGAGCTGGATTAATTTTCTCCGTCACCTGCTATCCAGTCACGTAGGAATAGAATAGAATAGAGCTGGAAGGGACCTTGGAGGTCTTCTAGTCCAGCCCCCTGTTCAAGCAGGAAAACCTATACCCTCTCAGACAAGTGACTGTCTAGCCTCTTCTTAAAAACCTCCAGTGATGGAGCATCCACGATTTCTGGTGGCAAGCTGTTCCACTGGTTGATTGTCCTCCCTGTCAGGAACTTTCTCCTTAATTCAATGTTGCTTCTCTCTTTGATCAGTTTCCAACCATTGTTTCTCGTCCTTCCCTCTGGTGCTTTGGTGAACCACCTGACACCCCCCCCTTCTTTGTGGCAGCCCCTCAAATACTGGAACTCTGTTATCATGTCTCCCCTGTTTCTTCTTTTCTTTAGACTAGCCAAACCCAAGTCCCGCAGCCGTTCTTCGTATGTTTTGGTCTCCAGGCCTTGGATCATCTTAGTTGCTCTTCTCTGAACTTTTCCCAAACTCTCAACATCTTTTTTGTGAAGTGATGACCAAAATTGGCTGCGGTATTCCAGGTGTGGCCTCACTAAGGCTTTATAAAGCGCTATTAGGAGCTGCTCATTAGCTTTCTGCCATCTGGACAGAAAAACAGTCCTTGTAGCTTAGCTCCCCCCCCCTCTTTTTGTTGCCTGCCCCCTTGCTGACCTGGAGCTGTGAAAGCGAAGCCCCCCCCCCCGTTAACTCAAAGTCTGTTGAAGAACGAGAGACATCTCGCACGAGTTTAGGTGATAGACGGTGACTTTTTCTCTCTCTCAAACCACCCACCACCCACCAGTAATCTGTTATCACTCTCAAGCTGTTCGGAGGGAGGATCTGCTGCTTCTTGTAGACTGGGTGCATCCTGGGATTAGCCCTCTGTATGCGTGTTTGTGCGTGTGTGTTGAGTTTTCCGCATACGGAACAGATGGCTGCAGAAACATTGCAGAAGAGACTCCCCAGAGTGCAGAAGGGAGTAAGACTACACAATTTTGTCACAGCATCCCATCTTTCCCTCCTGGTGGAGAACAGATTCTGGAGCAGATTCCCCGTCTCCCAGCTTGGTGTATATTTGGGTCCATTTTGATGGCTGAGTTAAACAGACCCAAGTTCTATTTGGGTTCCGACGAGGGAGTAGCTTTGCAAAACTCTCAGGTCTACTTAAACCCCGATAGACCTCAGCTACCAAAGGCCAGCATCGTTTAGACCAGGGCTCTTCAAACCTGGCCACTTTAAGACTTGTGGACTTCAACTCCCAGAATTCCTCAGCCAGCTTTGCATTAACAGTTGAAGTCCACAAGCCTTAAAGTGGCCAAGTTTGAAGAGCCCTGGTTTAGACATTAAAATCTTGAATTAGGAGATAAGTTGTGATCCATCATCAGCCATGGACACAACCTGGACGATGATGGGCCAGCGGGCTGCCTCTGAACCCACCTCCCAGGGTTTGTTGTCGTGGGGAAGAGTTGAATAAAGGGTGCTGTGTCCATATGAGGCGTGGGGTCTGTCCAAGCACTTCTTCCACATCTAGTCTTACCAAGGCATGATGATGATGATGATGATGATGATGATAAAGTTGGAAGGGATCTTGGAGGTCATCTAGTCCAACCCCCTGCTCAGGCAGGAAACCCTATACCATTTCGGACAAATGGCTGTCTGGTCTCTTCTTAAAAACTTCCAGTGTTGGAGCATTCACCGCTTCTGGAGGCAGGTAGTTCCACTGGTTAATTGTTCTAAATTTCTCCTTAGTTCCAGGTTGCTTCTCTCCTTGATTAGTTTCCATCCGTTGCTTCTTGTCCTGCCTTCAGGGGCTTTGAAGAATAGCTTGACTCCCTCTTCTTTGGGGCAGCCCCTGAGATATTGGAACACTGCTATCATGTCCCCCCTCGTCCTTCTCTTCCTTAAACTGGACATAAAGCAGTACTAAATCTGGATCCCCAATTGTGGAAGCGGAAAGCTTATTTTTTGGGGGGGAAGCTCCTGCTAGCCATTGTTATAAATATTAGCCCTCCCATCTCGGGCTGTGTGGAGCCAGGAGGTTAACTGGCCAGCCTGCAAGCTCCGGGGATGTAACCTAAGTTAAAGTATTCCTCTGCTGAAATGTGGAGGCTCTTTATAGCTTGAGAGGTGTCTGCCCCTGAGCTATGCACAGAGAAGGGTATTATTAGAGCAAGCCTCGCTGGTTGTAACAGAACCCTGTTCTCCTTAGCAACCATTTCCAACAACATGTCAAACAGAAGGATGTGATCCCTTTCAGGGGGGGGAAGAGTAGGTGGGCTGGGCTTAGAGAGAGAAATGCCCAAACTAGCAGATCTGCTCCCTGTTTTGCAGGACCCCCGGATTGTTGCAAAAGAGAGATGCAGAAACGAATGCATAAAGCTTTTGTAAAAAAATCTTATTTTGACAAGAGTCGTTGTGCCTTGTCATTATCAAGTCAACAAGGGATAGAATTCAGGGACTGTCCTTCTTTCGTCTCCAACCAGCAAGTGGATATTTTATGCTTTCCATTTTTTCCATAGATTTAATGAACCGTGGTGGGTTTTTCTCCCCAAGATGCTTTTCCACGAGGCAACTGGACTTTCTTGTTTATCTTTGAAGACGAGAAAGTACAGTTGCCTCGTGGAAAAGCATCTTTGGGACAACAACAACAACAACAACAATAATAAAAATAATAATAAAAGTTGGAAGGGACCTTGGTGGTCATCTAGTCCAACCCCCTGCTCAGGCAGGAGACCCTATACCATTTCAGACAAATGGCTGTCCAGTTTCTTCTTAAAAACTTCCAGTGTTGGAGCATTCACCGCTTCTGGAGGCAGGTTGTTCCACTGGTTAATTGTTCTAACTGTCAGGAAGTTTCTCCTTAGTTCTAGGCTGGATTTCTCCTTGGTTAGTTTCCCTCCGTTGCTTCTTGTCCTGCCTTCAGGCGCTTTGGAGAATACCTGGATGACTGAGAATCTCCATAGACATAGGATTTTGTTTTGCTAAGAGATATATTGAAATGTCTGCAAGAAAACCACCTAACTCAGAGAGCACCAAGGACCCCACAGTAGTCGTTGTCATCCTCCTCCTCCTCCCACAATCTTCATTCCCTTCTAGTACTGAAGATGTTACCTAGTCAGGTAATGAAACGTCTGCAAGAAAACCACCAAGCTCAGAGAGCACCAAGACCTCACAGTAGTCGTTGTCATCCTCCTCCTCCTCCTCCTCCTCCTCCAATCTTCATTCCCTTTTAGTACTGAAGTTGTTACCTAGTCAGGTAATGAAATGTCTGCAAGAAAACCACCAAGGACCCCACATTTCAACCCTGAGCTAAAATTATTCTCCTTTATTGGAATCTGTTGTCTTCCTATTGCAATCCCAAAGACACCCTAGAAATATGCATCCTTAGAGGAAGGGGGGGGAATTGCCCTTCCAGTGCCCTTTTCTGTCATAGTCTTACTGTTTTATATTGTTTCATAAATGCCTTTTACATTTTTAAGGATAAATATTTGTAATGCTTTACCTGCAAAGTATCATGCATAAAAACATAACAGAGCTGTTTTAAGCTTTGCCTGAGACACCACCGGCTATAGTAAACTACGTCGTCCATGTGATGTCACAGTTCAGGAGATGGGAACCCCGCGTTCGAGTCCAGCCTCACCTAAGGAAAATGTTGCTCAGCATAGCCAATCTCCTAGGGTAGCAGCGCAGAAAAAAAATGGAAGAATAAGAGCTGTGAATGCTGCCTTCTGCTCATGGAGAATAGATAGAATCGAATGGATGGAAGGATGGATGAATGAATGAATGAATGAATGAATGAATGAATGAATGAATGAATGAATGAATGAATGCTTGCCTCCATAGGTTGTGGGTGCTCCATCACTGGACGTTTTTAAAAAGAATCAGACGGCCACTTGTCTGAAATGGTCTAGGGTCTCTTGCTTGAGCAAGGGGTTGGACTAGAAGACCTCCAGGGTCCCTTCCAACTCTGTTATTCTGTTCGGAGCTGGGATGGCTTTCGTGGACGTAGCAGAGAGCAAACACCAATAAATGATTCGCAGCTGGGGGTTGGACTAGAAGACCTCCAAGGTCCCTTCCAGCTCTGTTATTATGAATTAATTAATTATTATTATTGATTAATTGGATATGATCCAGCTGTTGCCTGTTTTTTGAGATTAACACAAGACCCAATCTGTTAGGAAGAATAGATTGCCCGCATTAGCCTCATTGCGATGAGAAAGTAATGTTAGCATTTCCCATCCTTAAACCATCCTGGAGGTGTTGATGTTTGATCCGTCCCAGGCTGCCTAATCTTTAGCTCGGAATCTGGAACTGGCCCTCTCAGCAGGTCAGACTAAATGGCCAAGGTGGATGTAGACCAGTGTTCTGCAAACTTGGCTGTTTTAAAATGGGTCCCTAGGCTGGCTGTGGACTTCTGGGAGTTGAAATGTACACATATTAAAGTTGGCAGGTTTGAAAAACGCTGGGGCAAATTTCTAAGTTTTTCTGCCGCAGGTGTTAGTGGCAATGCTCAGACCAGAGCCTTTGATAAAACGCTCTCTCCTATTCATTTAGCCATGTGCTTGAGCGCCATTCAGCACGTCTGTGGAGAGGAACATCAGGAATAATAATAGTAATAGTAATAATAAGAATAATAATAATAAGAAGTAGTAGTAGTAGTAGTTGGGAGGGACCTTGGAGGTCATCTAGTCCAACCCCCTGCTCAGGCAGGAAACCCTATACCATTTCAGACAAATGGCTGTCCAGTCTCTTCTTAAAAACTTAAAAAGATTTTTTAAAAGCAATGTCTTAAAGTAGTCTAGATCAGAAGCCCCCAACCTTTTGGGCACCAGGGACCGGTTCCGTGGACAGAGGTTTTTTCACGGACCAGCAAGTGCGTGGTTTTGTGTGCTGCCTGCATCTCACGGATGAGGCTTTGTTTGTACGGACCGGTTGCTGGCATGCCGTAGCCCGGTACTGGTCCATGGGCCGGGAGTTGGGCACCCCTGATCTAGATAGTCCTCAACTTATGACCAGCCAGTTAACAACCCTTTAAAGTTACAACGGATTTCCCCAGAGCTACCTGCAACCCAATTTTGCAGCTCCAGTGGCCATATCCCCCCCCCATGGTCACATGATCACATTTTGGGTGCTTGGCAACCAGGCCACATTTATGACCACGAATTAATGATGTTTTTTGTCAGAGCATGCACAGTCTTATTGCGCTGACGTAACCCAGGAGTAAATGTAGTACACAGTGGTTTGTATTTAAATGATGGTTTATATTACACTATATCTACAAATATACACTAGAAACAGAATATATACACGTGGTGAAACAGCAAACTCTAATACACAGCAGTTACAGCAGTCAAACGGATGAGAGAGAAAGACTCCAGCAGAAAAACTTCCCTTTTATACTCAGACTCTTAAAGGGATACACACACACTTGCTGAGTCATCCCTAGTATTGCATCATCCACATTACACTACATCTTTAGATAAGCTGTTTAGCTATTAAATTATTATCCTGACATGTTTGCCTGAAACTGCTGTTTACTTCCAGTTAACAGCAAAAACAAACAAACACACACCTCCCATTGGGTACAATGGGTCCATTCAATGTCCACCGGGGTTCACTTAACAACCAATGCAAAAAAAAAAAGTCATAAAATTGGGCACAGTCACATGGTGATCAGCTTAATGACTGGCAGGATATACAAGTGTAATTCCAGGTCATAAGTCAAGGACTGCCTATGCTAGGATCAGCATCCCAAATGAAGGGAGGCAGAATACACATTTTTTCAGTGTTGTGTTTCCAGATTCTGTCTGAACTGAATGTGTGGAAAGTTTTGTGGCTTCTGATTTGTGTGTTTTTGTAAGTCTGTGTGCGGGTGTGTTCCAAGTCTTCTCTTTGTCATTTATGAAGTTTAAAGGAATCATTTTTGTGACTGATCTGTGATTCGTTGCAATAAGCTAAGATGAGCATCATCATATTGGGGAATTAGGCGTGTGTGTGTCCTTTGTATTACTCATAGTACCAATCATGCCAGGCCACTTAGGGGAATTTGTAAAGGAAAATGCACCTTTATAACCTTGCAGATCACACAGACCGTCTGCAAAGGGCAATCAAAAGTATTTCTCTTTTGTTGTGCTTGTAATTTTTGTCTTTTTTGGGGGGGTCTTTTTCTTCTTTTAGTTTTTTAATATCCTATTTTTGAAATAAATAAAATTTGTTATGGACAAATAAAAAGAGATAAAACACATTTGAAAAAGAAAAGGATTTCCTTAGAGGTTGAATTCCCTAAGTTGCTTCTTCCCAAAGAATCACTATTGGGATGTGTTGAGACTACAACTCCCATTGGCCACGTTGATAGGAATTGTAATCCCAGATCATCTGCAGCGGCTATGAACTCTGTCAGGGTAGCAAAATTCCATGGACTCTTGGAAGAGATGCTTCAGCATCAAAAATACCTGGATGGGATGGGTGGGTGGGTGGGTGGGATGGATGGATGGATGGCTGGATAGGATAGATGGATTAATGGGATTGATGGATGGATGGATGGATGGAGAAACAGAGAGAGACACACACGTAGACACACAGGATACAGATAGTCCTTGAGTTACAATACTTCATTTAGTGACTGTTTGAAGTTAACAATGGCACTGAAAAAAGTGACATGACAATTCTTCACACAACTGTTGCAGCATCCCCAGGGTCACCTAATCAAAATCAGACGCTTGGCAACTGACTCGTATTTATGACGGCCGCAGGGTCCCAGGGTCACGTGGTCCCCTTTTGCGACCTTCCGACACGCAAAGTCAACGGGGGAAGCGAGATTCACTTAACAACCATGTTACTAACAACAACTGTGGTAATTCACTTGAGAACTGTGCCAGCTGTAAAATGGGGGAAAATTCAGCTAACAACTGTCTCGCTTAACAACAGAAATGTTGGGCTCAAGTGTGGTTGTAAATTGAGGATTACCTGTAGATTACCAATCCACGTAGATGGTGGTTGTGAAGCCCTAGGACAGGGGTAGGCAACCTTGGCCCCTTCGTGACTGGCGGACTTCAACTCCCAGAATTCCTCAGCCAGCATGGGGAACTGTGGCCCCTTCATGACTCGTGGACTTCAACTCCCAGAATTCCTGAGCCACCATGGCTCAGCTTGGAAACCTCTCGCTTTTCCCTCAGCGTGGCTGGCTCAGGAATTCTGGGAGTTGAAGTCCACGAGTCATAAAAGAGCCAAGGTTGCCTACCCCTGGACTAGGAAAAGTGTCAATTTCAGTGCTCCCCAAAATCCCCTGTAGCTTTCTAAACCTAACTTTTCCTGTCCCGGGTGGGTCCCTTGGCAGACAAGATCACTGGGTTCCAAGATCCTCAAGAGATCCCTAGCCAGTATTAAAATCACCGCTTGCATATTGGCATAAAAATGTACCTTGCGATTGAACGTCCCCAATGGCACCCAATAGTTTGAATTGCCTCTAACCTTAACGTGCTGCCTGTCTACCTGATCACCCTGTGAGACGGGCAGCCTTGCAATCAGAGACAGCCCGGATCACACTGGAATTCTCAGCATCCAAGTGACAGGTCACAGAAGAATCCAGAATGTTCTCTTTGGCCGTATCGACATCCCTGCTAAAACCTTTTAATGCCTGTATCAAATATCATAAACCATTGACTCAAGAGCCTACACTTAAAAAAAATAAATCTGTTTTTCCTATATGTGGCAAGGACTTTACTGAAATTGTCCCCACCGCCACCCTCACCATCTTGTGAACTCCAAGGGTTATTTATTAATTATATTTTTATCCCACCTTTATTACTTTACAAATAATTCAAGGCGGGAACATACCTAATTCTCTTTCCCCCTCTCAGTTTCCCCACAATTTCCCCGTCCTGTGAGGTGAGTTGGGCTGAGAGAGAGGGGCTGCCCCAAAGTCACCCAGCCGGCTTTCATGCCTAAGGTGGGACTAGAACTCACCGTCTCCTGGTGATCGACCCAAAGACACCCAGTCAGCTTTCATGCCTAAGGCGGGACTAGAACTCACCGTCTCCTGGTGATCGGCCCAAAGTCACCCAGCCAGCTTTCATGCCTAAGACGGGACTAGAACTCACCGTCTCCTGGTGATCGACCCAAAGACACCCAGTCAGCTTTCATACCTAAGGCGGGACTAGAACTCACCGTCTCCTGGTGATCGACCCAAAGTCACCCAGCCGGCTTTCATGCCTAAGGTGGGACTAGAACTTACCGTCTCCTGGTGATCGGCCCAAAGTCACCCAGCCGGCTTTCATGCCTAAGACGGGACTAGAACTCACCGTCTCCTGGTGATCGACCCAAAGACACCCAGTCAGCTTTCATGCCTAAGGCGGGACTAGAACTCACCGTCTCCTGGTGATCGACCCAAAGACACCCAGTCAGCTTTCATGACTAGGCGGGACTAGAACTCACCGTCTCCTGGTGATCGACCCAAAGACACCCAGTCAGCTTTCATGCCTAAGGCGGGACTAGAACTCACCGTCTCCTGGTGATCGACCCAAAGACACCCAGTCAGCTTTCATGCCTAAGGCGGGACTAGAACTCACCGTCTCCTGGTGATTGGCCCAAAGTCACCCAGTCAGCTTTCATGACTAGGCGGGACTAGAATTTACTGTCTCCTGGTGATTGGTTCAAAATCAACCAGCCAGATTTCATGCCTAAGGTGGGACTAGAACTTACTGTCTCCTGGTGATTGGCCCAAAGTCACTCAGCCGGATTTCATGCCTAAGGCGGGACTAGAACTCACCGTCTCCTGGTGATTGGCCCAAAGACACCCAGTCGGCTTTCATGACTAAGGCGGGACTAGAATTTACCGACTCCTGGTGATTGGTCCCAAATCAACCAGCCAATATTCATGCCTAAGGTGGGACTAGAACTCCCAGTCTCCTAGTTTCTAGCCTGGTGCCTTAACCACTAGACCAAACTGGCTCAAGTAGCCCTCACAGTCAGGAAAGTTAGGATCTCTGGATAAAGCTTCCACTTGGTTCTTGTCTGTGGATGCTTCGGAGAGTAGATCTACTCCCTCTTCTCTGTGGCATCGTCCATGGGGGGGGGGGGGAACGGCTCTTCTGTCTCCCCTTCGCCTTCTCTCCTTCTTTAAGCTAAACATACCAAGTTCTTCTAACTACTATTTGTAATTAAGGCCCCTGTTGGTGCGCTCTGCCCCCTGACGCTGTGCAAGCTGAAGGGCGCTCTGAGAGTTGCTTCTCACCCAGTCAGTGAAAGACAACAAGGCAGCAAATCTGACCCGTTGTAAATCTGGCCAGGGAGAGAAGGAGCTAGGTCAGCCGGTCCAAAAACACTCCAGCCAACTGGACCGAAAGGAAAGCAGGTCAGACCTAGGTTTCTGTTTTTCCTTCAATCACAGCAGCGGCTGAAATCCTTCCTTGCTGCCATAGATATTATTTGTGAAAATTTCTGGATGGCTTGTGGGCTTGTTTAAGTGGTTTGTTCCGTGCAGTGGGGTCTTTTTCTACCCTTGGTTTTTGTAATAATAATAATAATAATAATAATAATAATAATAATAATAATAATAATAATATAAAAAAAAGTTGGAAGGGACCTTGGAGGTCATCTAGTCCAACCCCCTGCTCAGGCAGGAAACCCTACGCCATTTCAGACAAATGGCCATCCAGTCTCTTCTTAAAAACTTCCAGTGTTGGAGCATTCACCGCTTCTGGAGGCAGGTTGTTCCACTGGTTAATTGTTCTGACTGTCAGGAAGTTTCTCCTTAGTTCCAGGTTGCTTCTCTCCTTGATGAGTTTCCATCCGTTGCTTCTTATCCTGCCTTCAGGCGCTTTGGAGAATAGCTTGACTCCCTCTTCTTTGGGGCAGCCCCTGAGATACTGGAAGACTGCTATCCTGTCCCCCCTCGTCCTTCTCTTCATTAAACTAGACATACCCAATTCCAGCAACCGTTCCTTATATGTTTTAGCCTCCAGTCCCCTGATCATCTTTGTTGCTCTTCTCTGCACTCTTTCCAGAGTCTCAACATCTTTTTTAATAAGACGCGTATTTTTGTGAACAGGAGCTCATTCCAAAAGATGCACTGGAGGGCTTAAGAGTTTAAAAGGGAAAATATTTATGGCAAACTGGACAGCAGAACTCACAAACGTGATAACATGTGGCACACGTCTCATGAACAGAAGGGTGATGGAAGGGAGAAGCTTCACCATTGCCACACAGGTGGTCCTTGGTTTACAACTAGGGACTGCTCAAAATGACAACAGCATTGAAAAAAAGCGAATTATGGCCGGTTTTTCGCACTTAGGACCGTTGCCGCATCCCCATGGTCATGTGATCAAAATTCAGATGCTCGGCAACTGGCATGTACCTATGACGGCTGCAGAGTCATGCGATCACCTTTTGCAACCTTCCCAGAAGCAATGGCGAAACCAGATTCACTTAACAACCGGGCCACTAACTTCACAACCGCAGTGATTCGCTAAACAACGGTGGCAAAAAAGGTCGTAAAAAACGGGACAAAATTCACTTAGCAACAGAAGTTTTAGGCTCAGCTGCGATCGTAAGTCAAGGAGTGCCTGTGCAATGAGGGACCACCGAATTCCAATCCATTAAACAAATTCTAATCCCTTAAAGAGGACATGAGCAGGATCTTAGCTTATTCTATTTGCTAACTAATAAGATAACCCCCAACCCCACCTGTCCTGGGAATTTCTCCCCTCCACCTCCGCGATTGCATAAACCCATTAGCTTCCCACCATCCGCTTCTTCGGCTCACCCCTTCCCACCCGTTAACTCTGTGTTTAATGCCCTCATAATAGCATCCATGGATCTGATGAAACCAATGAACTGCTGATCTGATGCCTCAATAAAGTTTGCTAGTCTTAGAATCTGGATCAGATGATTTACTTCCCCCGGGTCAGCGGCCCCCAACCTTTTGGACACCAGGGACCAGTTCCGTGGAGAGAGGTTTTTCCGCAGACCGGACGGGAGACGTGGTTTCACGTGCTGCTGCCTGCATCCCGTGGATGGGGCTTTGCTTGTTTGTGTGGACCGGTTTCTGGCACGCCGTGGTGTCCAGGGCCGGTCCACGAATGGGGGTTGGGGACCCCCTGCCCTAGATGGTGGCATTGCCTGTATTAACTGTAATGTGTCAATCTTCTGTACATTAAATCTTCCTTGGGAAGTGGGAAGGGAAGATAAAAGGGGAAGGAGAGGGGAGGGGAAGTCCATGTCCCTTCCCCAATGGGATTCTGAGCTAGCCCACCATCTCAAGCAGCTGTCAATTGTGCTTGGCTGGCTTGAATGAAACCACACTAAGCATGCATTTAAACACATACACACACACACACGCACACCAGCATTAACTCAACACTCCATCTGTCTAGCAGATAATCTCCAATAATAGTAATTAAAACCTAACCACACAGGGAGGGGGATGCGCTAAACATCTGCCCGGATCCCCCCGGGGTCCCAACGCCGATACACATCCCAAGATATTCACTGCTCTCTTAGCACGATAAGCTTTTGATCGGGGAAATCCCAGGAAACAAATTATTGCCCTGAATTTTACTGACGCCACGTGGGAGGGATCATTGAAAGATACCGATCTATGTAGTCCTCAACTTACAACAATTCATTTAGTGACTGTACAAAGTTACAACGGCATTGAAAAAAGTGACATGACCGTTTTTCACACTTAGGACCGTTGCAACATCCCCAGGGTCACAAGATCAAAATTCAGACGCTTGGCAACTGACTCATACTTACGACCGTTGCCGTGTCCCAGGATCACGTGATCAGCTTTTGTGACCTTCTGACAAGCAAAGCCCATGGGGAAGCCAGATTCACTTAACAACCGTTCCACTAACTTAGCAACTGCAGTGATTCACTTTAACAACCGTGGCAAAAAAAAGGTGGCAAAATTGGGCAAAATTCATTGAACTATATTACTTAGCAGTAAAATCTTTGGGCTCAATTGTGGCTGTTAAGTTTACCTGAATTGTTCTCCAGAAATAAAGCTCACATAGAGAAGTAGCAGAGTAACATAAGATGTAGTAGAATAGGGGGAAAGTATCCTCTGAGTACTTGCAGGTGTGTTGCCTAGAGCAGAGGCCCCCAACCTTTGCAGCTTGGTGGCCTGGCTGGAAGGGGGGAACCAGGCTGTGCAAGTGGCGGGCTGGAGTGTGTATGTGTGTGCAGCTCAATTTGCATGACCGCCGGGCCGGTGCACAATTACATGCTGGTCTGCCGTTTTCGCAAGTCGACCTGCATGCACACGCTGGCCCACCGCTCACACAGCCCAGGT
Source organism: Azemiops feae (assembly GCA_023970755.1). Classification (NCBI taxonomy): domain Eukaryota; kingdom Metazoa; phylum Chordata; class Lepidosauria; order Squamata; family Viperidae; genus Azemiops; species Azemiops feae. The sequence goes on along the minus strand of JALGBA010004087.1, from coordinate 1,076,274 downwards.
CCAAATAGGCCATGGACCGGTAGTGGGCCACGGCCCGAGGTTGGGTACCCCTGGCCAAGAGGCCAGATGGGGTTGTGTTAGCGGTCTTGGGAGTTTTGGACCCCACTGACCCGGGTATATATAAAAGAACCCATGACAAAAACAGGCCAAAGCAGAACTTGCAACAGGTGAGCCTGCCTTCCTGCTGTAAATAAAGTGGGGCTCTGATTCAAGCTCCCTCTGGTTTCTTCCGGAAATTTTTCAGCTCAGTTGTGGTCATAAGTTGAGGACTCTGTGTAGATTCTTCCTCACCTTTGGCAAATAAAGAGGGAAGAAGCCGAATCTAAAAGGGAACTCCTTGCCCAAAACTAAAATTGGATAGGATAGGATAGGATAGAATAGAATAGAATAGAATAGAATAGAATAGAATAGAATAGAATAGAATAGAATAGAATAGAATAGAATAGAATAGAATAGAATAGAAGCTGGAAGGGACCTTGGAGGTCTTCTAGTCCAGCCCCCTGCTCAAGCAGGAGAACCTATACCATTTCAGACAGGTGACTGTCTAGTCTCTTCTTGAAAACCTCCAGTGATGGAGCGCCCACGATTTCTGGTGGCAAGCTGTTCCACTGGTTGATTGTCCTCACTGCCAGGAAGTTTCTCCTTAATTCCAGGTTGCTTCTCTCTTTGGTCAGTTTCCAACCATTGTTTCTTGTCCTTCCCTCTGGTGCTTTGGAGAATAATTTGACCTCCTCCTCTTCTTTGTGGCAGCCCCTCAGATGCTGGAACACTGCTATCATGTCTCCCCTATTTCTTCTCTTCTTTAGACTAGCCAAACGCAAGTCCCGCAGCCGTTCTTCGTATGTTTTAGCCTCCAGGCCTTGGATCATCCTAATTGCTCTTCTCTGAATTTTTTCCAAACTCTCAACATCTTTTTTGTGATGTGGTGAACAGAATTGGCTGCAGTATTCCAGGTGTGGTCTTACTGACTATCCAGCCAAGCTGGGGTTTATGGCACATGGCTCCATCCCCTTTCAACACACACCAACAACCGTCCAGCTGGCTCAGTTTCCCTGGATGAGAACGGACTGATTCACCCATTTCTCCAGGTCCCTTTTCGGGATCTGACTCCAAGGCGCACTTGAGAGAAAGGGCAAGGTCAGCCTTACATAACACGGCAAGCAAATTTTCCGTAGCTGGGAACTGCCAGGAATGCAGTCTCGGTGTGTGTGTGTGTGTGTGTGTGTGTGTGTACATGGCCTCCTCCAGCCTAGCCAATATCAGCGGCCTCTTCCCTCCACTGCCTGCCAGACGTGCTTGTCTCAGGCTGAGCTTCAGCGCGTTGCTGTTCGGCGTGCCGGGGATTCTCCTGCCTTTTTGATTGACTAGACAGGAGTCGATCCCAGCCCACCAGTTCCCGCGGTCCCCGGCCCGGGGTGACAGAAAGGTTATTTGCACGAGCTGCTTGTCCGATGCGCCCAGCCCGAGCGGTGCCATCGCTCCGCTCGCGCCCTGGGACAGCTCCTTAACCCCGTGGCTGGCTGGACACTTAATACCAGCTTCTTGATGGCTCACTTGATCTGCTCGGATCCAGGTGCAAGAGGCTCACGTAACATTAACAAAACACACAGGGGGGCAGCCTATCAGGAGATTAGAGGGGGGGGAAATGCCTGGAGGACCGCTGGGCCAGACCCAGGTCTGCGCTGGGGGGGGGGATGTTCTCTGCGTGGAGCAAAGGGCTGGCAAAGCCTCAAGAGCAGGGGTGTCAAACTCGCAACGCCACGTGACGTGTCGTGATGTATCGTGACTTTTTTTTCCATTGCCAGCAATGGGGTGGGCACGGTTTCGGCATGACGCATCCGGCAGTTTGACACCCCTGCTCAGGAGCAAAGCCAGAAAGAGTCTGACCTTCGGGCAGTGGGTCAAGGGACCCTCCTTTACCTCCCCCCCCAATTTCTGACATCTCAAGAGGGAGAATCTGGGCGACCGCAGGCTCCTCCACCCCGATTACCGAGGAGGGTAGAAATTAAATATACAGCTACACAAGGACTGGAGAGAACGATCGTCCAATGTCAGATTGAGCCCAGGTGTTAATTGAACCTGGCTTCCCCCATTGACTCTGCTTGTCAGAAGGTCAGAAAAGGGGATCCCGTGAGCCCCCATGGGACGCTGCAACCGTCATAAATACGAGCCAGTTCCTAAGCGTCTGAATTTTGATCGTGCGACCGCAGGGATGCTGCCACGATTGTAAGTTTGAAAAACAGACCTGAGTTACTTTTTTCAGTGATGTTGTAACTCTGAATGGTCGCTAAATGAACTGTTGTAAGTCAAAGGTTACCTGTAGGCAGGTAATAGAGTGGTAAGAGCCGTGGTGGAGCAGTGGTTAGAGTTTAGTGTTGCAGGCTGCTTCTGCTGGCTGCCGGCAGTTCGATTCTCACTGGCTCAAGGTTGACTCCGCTTTCCGTCCTTCCGAGGTTGGTAAAATGGGAACCCGGATTGTTGCACCCTCACATTTTGAAACACGTCCCAGGTGAAGCCCATTTCACAGAGGGGCAAGCTGAGGCGACCCCAAGACAAGTGATTTGCCTGCAAATGAACACCACACGGAAAGTAACAACCCTGTGGGGTCCCCAAAGGTGCTTTTCAAAAGGCAACTGGACTTTCTTCGGGTTTTTTTCCTTGAAAATGTTTCGCTTCTCATCCAAGAAGCTTCTTCAGTTCAGTGGTTCTGAGATCACATCTGCCAGTTCCTTGAGAACCTTGGGGTGTAATCCATCTGGTCCTGGTGATTTGAACTTGTGTAGGCTGGACAGGTGCTCACTTACCATTTTCTTGCCTATCTTAACTTGTGTTTCTAATCTGTTTTTTTGCAGTATTGTTTTTGATAGGTTGGTCTGTTTTTTCCCTTTGTGTAAAGACAGATGCAAAAAAGTTCTGCTTTCTCCCTGTTGCTTGTCACCTTCTTGCCACTTTCACCCACTAATGGACCAATCATTTCCTTCACTTTTTTCTTGTTTTTTACATGTTGAAAGAAGCTTTTTTTGTTATTTTTTACTTTGGTCGCAAGCCTTAGTTCATTATGAGCCTTAGCTTTCCTCACTTCATCTTTGCAGGCTCGGGCTATTTGCTGATATTCTGACTTAGTTATGTGCCCCTCTTTCCACTTTCTATACTTGTCCTTTTTATCTTTCAGTTTACCAGAGAGTTCTTTATGCAGCCATGCTGGTTTCTTTTGAGAGCTGTTATTTTTCCTCTTTGTTGGTATTGTGCTAGACTGGGCTTTTATTATCTCACTTTTCAAAATTTCCCAAGCTTCTTGAGTTGTTTTCCCCTTGAGGATTCTCATCCATGGAATCCTTCCCAAGCCCTCTCTACGTTTATTGAAATTAGCTCTCTTAAAGTCCAAGACTCTAGTTTGACTGTGTTCTATTGCTTGTGCTTCCATAATGTTGAATTCCAATATTGCCTGATCACTTCCCCCCAAGGTTCCTGTGGCTTCAACACCTTCTATCATTTCATCTCTGTTAGTGAGAATTAGATCCAAAATGGCTAATCCCCTAGTTCCCTTCTCTACTTTTTGGGAGACAAAGTTGTCTGCTAGGTTTGCCAGGAATCTGTTTGATCTTCCACTTGGTGCAGAGTTTGTCTCCCAGTTGATGTCAGGATAATTAAAGTCCCCCATTACTATTGTGATGTGCTTCCTACATACCTTAGTTAGATCCCTTTCACAATTGCTACTTTTAGTGGTTTATCTCCACTTGAATCTGAACCGGAGACATTTCCGTTGTGTTTTACCAATTGGTAAAAAAATTGTGGGCATCCAAAAGTAGGAAATCTCTGGTCCTCCAGTTGTTGAACCACAACTGGCTTGGACCAGACGTGTAGGATGCAGTGAATTGTAGTGCTTCACCTAAAGGGCCATCACTTCCTCACTTCCTCCATAAAGTGAATTTCAACAGTCCACAATGTCCATGTTCTTCTGACTTGATAAGAAATCCTTGGGTATTTGTGAGCGTTGAAGTCCACCCATTTTAAAGTTGCCGAAGCTGAGAAACACTTGAGTTAAGGTGTACCAGGGCTAGGCAACCTCGGCTCTTTTATGACTCGTGGACTTCAACTCCCAGAATTCCTGAGCCAGCATGGCTCAGCTTGGAAACCTCTCCCTTTCCCCTCAGCGTGGCTGGCTCAGGAATTCTGGGAGTTGAAGTCCACCAGTCATAAAAGAGCCAAGGTTGCCTACCCCTGGCTGTAGACCATGGTCTGAAGAACATGACTTTTGGAGATCCTTCAAGCAGGAGGTGGCGCCAGTCGCAAGCTGTGGGTAGACACTGTACCCAAACTGAAGCAAAGGCGAAGCAGTTCTGCGGCTTCTCCTGTAGTGTTGTGTGATTGTTCTAACCTGCTATGGATTTTGCAAATGCCATTTCTTTTTTTTTTTAATGGTGCTTTATTAAATGGCAGCCGAAGTGGTGCTGTGCAGATCAAAGGTAAAGGTAGAAGCCTGGAGGAAGGCGATAGGTGTGAGTTCCTAGGAAATACGACAGCAGCTAATGAGCATAAAGCATATCCTTTATTCCCTCCGCTTTTTCTTTCTTTCTTTCTTTTTTTCTTTTTTAGAAAGTATGCATAATATTGGTGCAGGCAATAATTTGATCCAGCTTGACATTCTGGCAGGCACCCCAAGGTCTGAACCGCATGAACGGTTTCCTTTTTAACCCAAGTAATGAGAATGGTTTACGTAATTCAAAGTACTTTGCAGAACATGGACTAATTAAGTTTTCCCTGGAATTGGTTGCAAAGGCAGTGCTTGGAAACAGGCCGGCTTGATTGCCACCCCTGTTGAGTGAAAGTCTGTCGGCATCATGAGGCCATTAAGAAACTTCCAGGCAACATGGACAGACAACATGTTTGAGGGGGGTGCCTGATCAAGTACAAGTTAAATACAAAGTCACCCTGCTGGGTTTCAGGGCTAAAGTGGGACTGGAACTCACAGTCTCCTGGTGATTGGCCCCAAATCAGCCAACTGGTTTTCATGGCTAAGGCAGGACTAGAACTCACCATCTCCTAGTGATTAGACAAAGTCATCCAGCCAGCTTTCACGCCTAAGGTGGGACTAGAATTCACAGTCTCCTGGTGATTGGCCCATAATCACCCTGCTGGCTTTCACGGCTAAGGTGGGACTAGAACTCACCGTCTCCTGGTGATTGGCCAAAGTCATCCAGCCAGCTTTCATGGCTAAGGTGGGACTAGAATTCACAGTCTCCTGGTGATCGACCCAAAGACACCCAGTCAACTTTCATGCCTAAGGTGGGACTAGAACTCACCATCTCCTGGTGATTGGACCAAAGTCACCCTGCTGGCTTTCACGGCTAAGGTGGGACTAGAATTCACAGTCTCCTAGTGATTGGCCAAAGGCATCCAGCCAGCTTTCATGCCTAAGGTGGGACTCGAACTCCTGTTCTCCACTTTTGTAGCCTGATGTCTCAACCACTAGACTAAGCTGGCTTTGCTTATAGATTAGGCCCTTTCCTCAACCGCGTAGTTCTGCTCTCTTTGCTTCTCCTTCATTCCACCACTCAAAGAATTTAGAAAAGAATCTGCAATCGTTTACGTGGCAATGCTGCCTAAATGGCCACTGGCCTTTAGCTTTTGGTGACGCCAACTAGGCCAGCTTATGCTGGGCTAATATGTTGGTAGCATAAACCTGAACTGAATTGTCACGTGAAGGACCAGGCGAGGCCTTAGATTAGAGGTGGGGAACTATGGTGCTTGTAAAAGGGCTATCGTTCACTATCTCTATCTTAGATGACTGCAAGTCACTGACACCCAAAACTTTGTTAGAATAGAATAGAGCTGGAAGGGACCTTGGAGGTCTTCTAGTTCAGCCCCCTGCTCAAGCAGGAGAACCTATACCAGTGGTGGCAAACCTATGGCACGCGTGCCAGAGGCGGCACTCACAGCCCTCTCTGTGGGCACACACGCCATTGCCCCAGCAGAGTTCTCCAGAGTAGCGAGCACGTGGCGTTTGGAAGCGACAGGGCAGGAAGTGATCGAGCGAGCGGCGTTGGCCCCCCGGAGATGCCCCGGAGATGGCGAGAGACTGGCCCCGGCCACGCTCACCCAGTCTGCCATGACCACTGCAGCCACGCCCCCCCTGAGGGCACCACAATGCTGATGCAGCCCTGGCACTTTGCGATAAATAAGTGGGTTTTGTGTTGCAGTTTGGGCACTCGGTCTCTAAAAGGTTTGCCATCACTGACCTATACCATCTCAGACAAGTGACTGTCTTGTCTCTTCTTAAAAACCTCCAGTGATGGAGCGCCCACGATTTCTGGTGGCAAGCTGGCTGAGGAATTCTGGGAGTTGAAGTCCACAAGCCTTAAAGTGGCCACGGTTGGAGACCCTTGCTATAAAGCACAATGGGGATGTATGTAAGTCTAAGTGCTATCGCTATAATAAAGCGATTTTGCCGCATCTGTGAGCTTCTGTCCTCAGTAACTTCCTGAACGCCACAATGAAGGTTTGCAAAGTTGAGATTTATTATTGAGTCTGGCCTAAAGCCCAACAGTGCTCATTATATCAGCTCATTAAAGAGGAGGTATGCATGCTAAGTACACAGATTTGTTTATTTTTTTGGCTTGAGAAATCTACTCTCCTTGTGTATCAATAAAACTGTCCGGCTGAATGGACAAGGTGTACCGAAAGCTAATTTGTGTGCGCAAGAATAACACAAAAACTAAATTCTTTTCGGTTCTGAAATTGGGCAGAGCTTACCACGAAGGAAGCAATGTATATAATATGGGAGTGTAAACTGGGGAAGAGGGAAGAGAACTATTTTTAAGAAGAGACTGGGCAGCCATTTGTCTGAAATGGTATCGGGTTTCCTGCCTGAGCAGGGGGTTGGACTAGATGACCTCCAAGGTCCCTTCCAACTTTATTATTATTATTATTATTATTATTATTATTATTATTATTATTATTATTATTATTATTATTATTATTATTATTATTATTATTATTATTGTAAGTGCCCACTGCCTAGCATTGAGAGGCTGATGTGTGTATGTGTGAGAGTATACATGTTTGCTTGTTTACAGACACACAAGCAGAGGGGAAAATGCCATTGTCTGTCCTAGCTATGAAAATTGCCTACATCAGGGGTCTTCAAACGTGGCCCTTTTATGACTTGTGGACTTCAACTCCCAGAATCCCTCAGCTAGGCATGCGTGCCTGGCTGAGGAATTCTGTGAGTTGAAGTCCACAAGTCATAAAAGGGCCAAGTTGGAAGACCCCTGTGTTATAGCATTTCCTGATGTAAAAAGTAGTTGAGGGGTGGAACAGACATGGTGGATTATTACTTCATTGAAGGAATAAAGAATATAAGCCGTTTCTTGGGTTTGCAGATTCCTCCATTGGACCTAAATGTTCTCCTTTGCCCCTTCTAGCCCATTTTATTATCCTAAATGCAGAGATAGATTGCCATATAACAATAATGAAACACAATGATGACCTGTCGTGTAATAAAGACTTGTATAATATGCATTGTTGATAATTTGGCTGAGTTGAATCTTGCTGAGATTTCAGGACCACAGGAAATAGCAATCACTGATCCGTGGAAAGTGAAGGAACTCTCCAGTTGGTTTTTGAAATACTTTGTGCCACATAGAGAGTAGGGTTTAAAACAGGGGTCTTCCAACTTGGCCCTTTTATGACTTGTGGACTTCAACTCCCAGAATTCTTCAGCCAGGCATGCTGGCTGAGGAATTCTGGGAGTTGAAGCCCACAAGTCATAAAAGAGCCAAGTTTGAAGACCCCTGGTCTACATGAATATGAGCAGTGTCCCTTTGTGTTTCTCTTGGCAAAAGATCAGCCATCTCCAAAACATCAGGGATCAGACTTTAACCTGGTTTATGGGATGTTTTCCTTGAGGTTGACTAGATCACAGGTAGAATTCTTGAAATGGCGATAGCCGCCTTCCCAGTCTGTCCACCAAACTCCTTCAGCAACGCTAACATTTCAATGGATACAACTTCATTTTTTCATCTCCTCCCGCAGGGGTGTCCAACCTTGGGCACTTTTAAGACCTGTGGACTTCAACTTTCAGAATTTCTGGGGGATTTCTAGGAGTTGAAGTCCACCTTAACGTTCCCAAGGTTGGACACCCCTGTTCTACAGTTGACTGCCGTCGTCTCCCGAACGTGGGATTGGAAAACCCCAGACTCTGTGTGTGTGAATGACACCTTCCCTCTTTTTCCACCCCCTCCCTTACAGTGTTAGATGCTCTCCCATCATGCCTTTCCAATTTTGGCTGCTCCCCATAGACTCCTTGGCACCTTGGCCTTAGAAAGTGGACGCCCTGGAAGTGTGAAGCTTAAATGAAGAATGCGGACTCTTGGCAAACTTCAGCAGATGATGGCTCTGCTCTTGTGCATGTGATAATGGACACCGTGCCTCGTTTTAGATGACCAGCTCTTCTTCTAAGACTGCGAATCGGCTGGCAGGTGTGGGCATGAAAGCCTGAGCAGAGGCCACGAGGCTTAAACGGCTTGCTGAGATACCAGGATCTTTTCTTGGGATTGACATGGCTTAGAGGACTGACTACCGTCAAGTTTTTTGATAGATCAGGAAGATAGATCATCTGTTTTCAAGAGCGCTGGTCTTTGCTTTGCATGTTCGTCGCCTGGAGCTAAGTCAGAACGACAACAGCCCACCTGTACTGTCCACTTTGACTGGCCGTGATCTCCCAAGAAAGTTCCCGATCTCTCAGATCCTTCCAGCTGAAGAGTCCAAATGCTGAATTCCCTGAAATCATCTTTGTGTGATGTGGCTTCATCTGATTGGTGTATACTGCAGTGGTACCTTGGTGCTCAACTGCTTTGAAACTCAACCAATTTGATGCAAATTTTTTGTCCTGGTACTCATCATTTGTTTGATACTCAAGGCATAAGCTAGAACATAATACTACTACTACTAATAATAATACTAATAATAATAATAACAACAACAATAACAACTAACAAGAAGGAGGAGAAGGAGAGGAAGAGGAAGAAGAGGAGGAGGAGGAGGAGGAGGAGGAGAAGGAGAAGAAGAAGAAGAATGATGTTGGACCTTGGAGATCATCTAGTGCAGGGGTGGGCAACCTGGGCTCTTTTATGACTCATGGACTTCAACTCCCAGAATTCCAGAATTCCTGAGCCAGCCATGCTGAGGGGAAAGGGAGAGGTTTCCAAGCTGAGCCAGGCTGGCTGAGGAATTCTGGGAGTTGAAGTCCATGAGTCATAAAGTGGCCTAGGCCTAGGCCAGAGGTAGGCAACCGTGGCTCTTTTATGACTAGTGGACTTCAATTCCCAGAATTCCTGAGCCAGCCATGCTGAGGGGAAAGGGAGAGGTTTCCAAGCTGAGCCAGGCTGGCTGAGGAATTCTGGGAGTTGAAGTCCACGAGTCATAAAGTGGCCTAGGCCTAGGCTAGAGGTAGGTAACCGTGGCTCTTTTATGACTAGTGGACTTCAATTCCCAGAATTCCTGAGCCAGCCATGCTGAGGGGAAAGGGAGAGGTTTCCAAGCTGAGCCATGCTGGCTCAGGAATTCTGGGAGTTGAAGTCCACGAGTCATAAAGTGGCCTAGGCCTAGGCTAGAGGTAGGCAACCGTGGCTCTTTTATGACTGGTGGACTTCAACTCCCAGAATTCCTGAGCCAGCCATGCTGAGGGGAAAGGGAGAGGTTTCCAAGCTGAGCCATGCTGGCTCAGGAATTCTGGGAGTTGAAGTCCACCAGTCATAAAAGGGCCAAGGTGGCCTACCCCTGGCCTAGACAACTGGACATCCTAGAAGACCCAGAAGGAAAAGCTAGCCTTGTATCAAGGCTACCCCTTCAGCTCCCAAAATTCCTGCTAAACGTCTATAGAGATTCTCGATCACCCAGGTCACAGTTTCACCTCTCAGGTGAAACGTTTTTTTCTTGAATACATTTCATTTCCTGGAGGAGGAGAAGTGAAACATTTTCAAGGGGGAAAAAACCAAGAAAGTCCATTTGCCTTTTGGAAAAGCCTCTTTGGAGATTCCTGCTACATCCTGGTGGCGAAGGCTGGCTGTCCTTTGAGGGAGAAGGGAGGCCAAATAAAGGGAGAAAAATAACCCAGGAGAAATTATTAAGCCCAGCATCTAAGTGGAGGGCAGCTGGAAGGGACATGCCCCGTACGGGTCATGGGGGGGAAACGCCGCCACGGGATCCCCCACCACTTTCCCGGGGTTGCTAAAGGAGGGGACCAGGAGGGGTGCTCTTTGCTGGACTTGGCCCTTTGCCTCAAATTATGTCTGTCCAGTGAAAGATTAATCCCCGCTGGAAAAGTTGCAAGGGAGATGCCAATGCAAACAGGAGTCACTCCGACATTTTTAGTTTCCTTTGCTCTCTGGGTTTTTGCTGACCTGACGGCAACTCACTAGACTCCTTGGCTCCTGGGCTGAATAAAGAAGACACAGGGAATGGATGTGTGTGTGTGTGTGTGTGTGTGTGTGAGAGAGAGAGAGAGAGAGAGAGAGAGAGAGAGAGAGAATGGAAGAGGACTTAAAAGAAGAAAGAGGTAGAGTATATTATAATAATTACATAATGATCACCTTTCAGTATACAAAAGATTAGGGTAGGAAGAGAGAGATGAGAGACAGAGAGAGAGAGAGAGAATGAATAGAGAGGTAGAGAGATATTCTTTTCTGTGATTCTTTGAATCCAATTGAAATATTGTAATAACTGGATAGTGATCACAGCCAGAAACTTTTGAGTATACAGAACAAGAAGGACAGGAAGGAAGGAAGGAAGGAAGGAAGGAAGGAAGGAAGGAAGGAAGGAAGGAAGGAAGGAAAAGTTTTTTTCTGTGATTCTTGGAATTCAATTGTAATATAACTGGATAGTGATTACAGCCAACAACTTCGAATATATAAGAGATTAGGATAGACAGACAAACAGATATATATATATATATATATATATATATATATATATATATATATATAGATAGATAGATAGATAGATAGATAGATAGATAGATAGATAGATAGATAGATAGATAATAGATAGATAGATAGATAGATAGATAGATAGATAGATAGACAGATAGATGATAGATAGATAGATAGATAGATAGATAGATAGATAGATAGATAGATGATAGATAGATGATAGATAGATAGATAATAGATAGATAGATAGATAGACAGATGATAGATAGATAGATGATAGATAGATAGATAGATAGATAGATAGATAGATAGATAGATAGATAGATAGATAGATAGATAGATAGATAGATAGATAGATAGATAGATAGATAGATAGATAGATAGATAGGATAGACTGACAGACAGACATAATTTTTTCTCTGTCATTCTTTGAATCCATTGACCCAAAAGGCCCATTCCAACTGCTATGATTTGGAGTATTTTTCAACCCTCGGTGTTGACAAAACAAGGGGAAAGAGGCCGTGAGGTTTCGCCTAGAGCAGCTGAAGGGTTGTTTCTCTTTGTGTGTCCCTTGTTGCCAGAGTATCTGTCTGAACATCTTGGGAACTGATAGATCTGCACTTTGTCCCGAGAGGGTTTTCTAAGCCACAGTGCTCCAGACACTTTGGTGCCCTGACTTGTCTAGAGACAGATATATTGAAGTGAACGCTGGGCCAGAGAAAGTTCTCCTCCACAAGAGCTGCATCAGAGCAAACGTTTTGATAGGTTGACCTTGGAGGTGCATGAACAGATGACGCATCCAAAAAATGTTCCTTGGACCTGGTCTGCAGAACACCTGGGAGAACCACTGTCTCAAAAGAGAAGTAATAAATATTTTCATAAATAGGGTGTTGTGCATGAATTCCCCTCTCGGAAAGAAAATCTTTGAACAGAATAACAGAGTAAGTTGGAAGGGACCTTGCAGGTCGTCTAGTCCAGCCCCTTGCTCAAGCAGGAGGCCCTATTCCAGACAAGTGGCTGTCCGATTTCTACCTACGTGGAAAGCTTGCTAGACCTAGATTTTCCCATGACAGTTCAATCCAAGATCAAAGCCATTATATATATATATATGATGTGAGTGTGTATACTCACACACGCATACACATAAATGTGTACGAGAGATATAGAAAGATAGATAGGTAGATGATAGAGATAGATAGATAGATAGATAGATAGATAGATAGATAGATAGATAGATAGATAGATAGATAGATAGATAGATAGATAGATAGATAGATAGATAGATATAGTATATTTATATGATATATATATACATACGGTGTATATATATGTAGATAGATAGATAGATATAGTATATTTATATGATATATATATACATATGGTGTATATATATGTAGATAGATAGATAGATAGATAGATAGATAGATAGATAGATAGATAGATAGATAAGTAGCTATCTACAGATATAGTATATTTATATGATATATATACATACGGTGTATATATATATGTAGATAGACAGACACTATATATTTATAGATACAGTATATAAAATGGCTTTTCTCTTATTTATAACTTTGCTCTTATATGTAATCAAGCACTTATGCTTTGTTTTTTAAGCATTGGCTTGAGGGGCTGGAGGTTGCCCACCCAAGTCAACACACACTGCATGTATAACCCTTATTTTCACTTTTAAAACCCGGTTTTGTTTGGTGGAAACAAAACCCCACCCTCAGTGCGACTTGGGTTTATAAGAAGCAGCTTGCCTTGCTGCCCATGGAAGTTTTTTTCCTTAAGCTTCCCATTTATTTGTGTCTGTCAGAGAGGCGTGAAGGTTGTTTTAAATCTCATTTTCTGGATTGTAGGAACAGGTTTAATTGGGCGGGCCTCTGCTTCTCATGAGCGGGCCTCACCAGCCCAGTGCAGTGGGGAAGTGCAGTGAAATGACACCTTTTTTTCCTGACTTGGATCCCAGTTGTGATTTCTTTGCGTCGCTCTGTCAGAGGTGCATGCAGGGGTGTGCCAGCAAACATTTAACAACCAGTTCTCTGAAAAGAAAATGGATTGATCGATTATGTGCCATCAAGTCATTTTTGACTCTAGCAACCACGTAAACAGATTTTCAAATAGACTATCTATCTATCTATCTATCTATATCTATCATATCTATCATGTATATTTATATCTATCATATCTATCATGTATATGTATCATGTATATCTATCTATCATGTATATCTATCATATCTATCATGTCTGTCTATCTAGCATATCTATCTTATCATGTATATCTATATCTATCATTCATGTATATCTATCTATCATGTCTGTCTATATATCTATCATGTCTGTCTATATCTATCTATATCATGTATATCTATCTATCTATCATTCATGTATATCTATCATGTCTATGACAGCATACTAAAAAGCAGAGACATCACCCTGCCAACAAAAGTCAAGGCCATGGTTTTCCCAGTTGCAATGTATGGCTGTGAAAGTTGGACCATAAGAAAGGCTGAACGCAAAAGAATTGAGGCCTTTGAACTATGGTGCTGGAGAAGACACCTGCGAGTCCCTTGGACTGCAAGGCGATCAAACTGGTCAGTCCTAGAGGAGATCAACCCTGACTGCTCCTTAGAAGGCCAGATACTGAAGTTGAAACTCAAGTACTTTGGCCACCTAATGAGAAGGAAGGACTCACTGGAGAAGAGCCTAATGCTGGGAAAGATTGAGGGCAGTAGAAGAAGGGGACGACAGAGAATGAGGTGGCTGGATGGAGTCACTGAAGCAGTAGGCGTGAGCTTAAATGGACTCCAGAAGATGGTAGAGGACAGGAAGGCCTGGAGGAACGTTGTCCATGGGGTCGCGATGGGTCGGACACGACTTCGCAACTAACAACAACAACAATCATGTCTATCATGTATATCTATAATCTATCTATCATGTCTGTCTATCTATCTATCATATCTATCTATCTAGCACATCTATCTTATCTATCATGTATATCTATATCATTCATGTATATCTATCATGTCTGTCTGTCTATCTATCTATCTATCTATCTATCTATCTATCTATCTATCTATCTATCTATCTATCTATCTATCTATCTATCTATCTATCCATCCATCCATCCATCCATCACTCTCTAACCTGTTCTCAGGCCCTGAGGACCAGGAGCAACACGTGGAGTTAATTCTGAGTAGTTCCTTTATTGTTGTTCACCTACAGACAGAATCTTGCCAGACTAAATCAGCTGTCATCTGCGATAACTACAGACATACCCTGTGATCTGTGTTCTATAACTCATCTTCTAGGCACAGCCAAAAAGCACAATTCCAACTGGGGGATAAGCCTGGGGAAGGTGTCCACTCCAGCTTCCTTCTGGTGTCATCTGAGGTCAGGGTAGAGCTCACCCTTCCAAACTCATCCTAAAAATCAGTGGATGGAAGGGGAGCACGAACCGCTCTCCTTGGGGCATTGAGTCAACACACTTTATAACAATAACAAGCATTTTCTGGAATCCGAGGGAGTCTGTAACTCTCCCCATCAGAGATCCCAAAAGTTGGGCAAGGGATCGACCGAGATTCTGTGGGAGATAGCCGTGAATTACCTGGCAGGGTGATTCAAGGACAGCCGAGGTATCTGCCGAGCGCTTTCAACATTCTCAAAGTGCTGTGCAAGACTCAAGGATTCCTTGGAGAATTAAGCCCAGCCCTGGCAACCGAGGCCTTCCAACGGAGCTGAAGCAATGCGCATGACTCACCTCTCCCCTGATACCATCGCTTGTCCCAGACAGTTTGCAAACCCGTAATTTGAAACAACAGTTTTCCCGATGCTTTCCAAAGCCCTGTAGGAATCCTTGTTCCTAAGAACTGCTCTAGCTTGTACGGGCACCACCCATGAACTGAACCTGCCCCTGCCTTTTCCCTTTTCCGGGCTCCAGAATACAGGCAGAGCAGACTGGAATGAGCTGAGCTAAAAAAAAAAAAGGGGGCAGCCTTTTCGGTGTTTTGGAATGTTTAAGGGGAAGGTGAGTGCCAGCCATTTGATCTCTGGAAAATATTTGAAGCCAACTCAAATCCACACCATTTTTCCCAGGGTTTTGCTGGGAAGGTGATGTTTGGTGCATGTGGTATCTAAAGCTTAAGGCATCCCTTGCAGCCCTAAAACTCCCTCAACGTGGCATGAACGCCCACTCCCATTAGGGCACAACTACAATCTCCCCCGGCAGCTCTCTGAAGAGAGACACACAAACCTGGACACTTTGGAAATGAAGAGTGAAAAACAGTCTTTAGGAGAAAAGTCATACTAACCTTAAGGAATAGAATAAGAATAGAATAGAATAGAATAGAATAGAATAGAATAGAATAGAATAGAATAGAATAGAATAGAATAGAATAGAATAGAATAGAATAGATTGTAGAATAGATTGTAGAATAGAATAGAATAGAATAGAATAGAATAGAATAGAATAGAATAGAATAGAATAGAATAAGAATAGAATAGAATAGAATAGAATGCGGAATGGAGTAGAAGTAGAAGTAGAAGTAGGAATAGAACAGAACAGAGCAGAAGACAAAGTTGGAAGAGTTCACAAGAAAGATTCACAAAAGGTATGAAGTGATTTGTGCAGAAACGGAAATGATTTGCAAGGATAGAAAAGTATGGAGAGTGGTTTAAAACTCATTTTTCCCTAGGTTTTCTTTTCTTTTCTTTTTATTGCATGCCTTTAATTCTTTCTTCTTCTTTTGCTTAATATTTCCTACTGCTTTTCTGCAGGGAGCACAATGTTGGTTGACTCTGAAAGAGAACCACGTGTGTCCCCATGTACCACATCCCCCCTTTTTAAAAACTCTTTGCAGCTAGAAGGCAGCAGCTACAGCACAGATATTTGAGCATTTATATAGCTTTTAAAAAAAAAAAAAATACTGTTTGTTCCTCTCTCTCTGCCTAAAATGAGTTTCCAGTCCTCTTGGAAGTTAGAAAAAGCTTGAAAACAGATGGGTCACTTGAGTTCCTACACATGTGAGCTTCAACTCGCATTTCCATACCTGTCTTTCCTCTTTTATCCTTCATCATGAACTCCCTTGATAAAACAAGTTCTTTCAAAAACCTTGTAATTGGGAAAGGAATAAATGCCCTTAATTAGAACTAAGTAGTCCTGAGCTGCTGCTTTGTGTGACCCCCAGGGAGTTTCCACTACGTAGGATTTGCCTTTTTTTAAAATCATTTTTCTCTAAGCATGTGTGTACGCATGCCTGCAAATTTCTGGAAACTCAATATATCTGACTTTTGTTTTTTACCCTCTGCCCTTAAGAGGAGACTAAAATAGTGGAAAGCAAGCATGCATTGCTAGCTGACATACAAAGAAGTCACATATTCTCAGTTCTCTGGCCAGCCCTATTACAGCAGTTTCTGAAGAATCAATCGGGGACCCTGAAAATGCTGTAAGAGGGATAAATAAGTAAGAGTATACTCTTCAAGTAATACAATAGTCAAATCATAGAATGTTCTTAATTTTACTACTTAAAATAAAAAAAATACCTATCTTCTTTAAGCTTTTTTTTTCATCATTAAAGTTAGGACAATTAATGATACAGGGACTTGCTTTTTTGAAAGAGACTTTTAGAAATAATACGAATCATCAAAGACATAAATCCAGCCTAAATTAAACATGGCTAAATTCCTTTGCATTCGGTGAGTGAGTGAAAATAATCTGATTAGATCTTAGAAGGATGCCGGAATGTAAGAACCGCATTGCTCATTGGTGGTTTCTGTTATCGTGGGGGCAAATGGTGAGGTTTTGAGAGAGGACCTGTTGTATTTTACTATGCTATTCTTAGATCTTCTTTATATGAGATTTATGGCAGTCCCATCAAAGCTACACCAGCCTGTGAAGACCCGGGATGCTTTGTCCCCTGAACCGGCCCTACTGAACTCAAATTCCTGTTTCCAACTCACGTTCATAAGATCAGGGTAAACATCTGCATTTTGAGGCATTAGACACGCTTTATCTCAGAACTTCAATCTGAGGTTTGTTATAGGAGAGCAGGCTGAGCTAGAAAGCGGCGTCAAGCACGTCATCAGTTTGGAATTGTCCTTAAATTCCATTGAGCCTTCTCCAGCGCCAGTTTAGCCTTGATGGTTAGTTGACCAGATCCTTGCATTAGAGGCAGCAATAACAAACCCTTCTGTACTTCGAACTCAACAAATGCTCCTGGTTATTTGCACCTGACAATTTGTTTTTTTTCTCCCAATCCTTTTTTTTTCCTGATGTAAATTATACTTTGGGGGCCAAGTCTACGTAGAATAATTGGGAATGAAAATAGTGGCAGATAGAAGACGGAATTTCCGGCTTTTAGGGAAAAGTGTTTTGGAAACCACATGGAGTCTACTTTCATTTCCTGTCTCAAAATGGTGGGAAAATGAAGTTCTGATGGACTGTCCCCCCAGAAAATACTTAAGACCTGATTTTGAAGTTGTGACAGCCACCCCTTCCTCCCCCCCCCACAGTCATGTGATTGTGTTTGCGCCATTTGGCAACTGGCTCACAATGACAGCTGTTTGCAGCATCCTTGATCACAATTTTCAGTCTTTTTTTTTTTTGGTTTCCCACATTTACTTCCAGTTTTTGGCCAAAAAAAACAACAACCAGCCATTGGATTTCGAATTCGCTTAATGACCGTGGTGTTCTGATCATGGCCATCAAAGAGTCGTAAAATTGGGCACAGGGACATGGTGACCCACTTAACAACCTCAACAACATATGTAATTCCAGGATCCATTACAGTTGTAAAGCGAGGACTACCTGTATAGATTTGCAAAAGGGCTTTCCTTTTTTTCTGTATTCGTACAGATCCCCTCTCCCCATATTTTCATTTTCATAATCAAAGCTGAACCTGTGACCATCAAATTAAACAATTCCGTTAGCATGTTAGGTTTAGGGTGGAGCATACAAAATTGTAGATAGCATCTCACCAAACGGAGGACACCCCATAGAAAAATACACCCAGCAACAAAAGGAAAGAATTTCCTTTTCATGACTCTTTCATGTTGCTATCAGCATTCGTGCTTTGCCTTAAAATAAATAAGAAGCAATGGGTGGAAGCTCCTCGGAGGAAGATCCAAGAAATATGGAAATATGGAGGAATTTCCTGACAGTGAGAACAATTATTCAATGGAGTAGCTGGCCTCCAGAAATCGTGGGCGCTCCATCACTGGAGGTTTTTAAGAAGAGACTGGACAGTCACTTGTCTGAAATGGTGTAGGGTCTCCTGCTTGAGTGGGGGGCTGGACTAGAAGACCTCCAAGGTCCCTTCCAGCCCTATAATTCTAAATACAGCCGTTAGCCAGGCAGACCAAGTTTTACTGTAAGAAAAAGTCGATCAGGTGTGCCTCCAGGCTACGAATAAGGAAACAAAAACATTAAAAGCCTTGGAAATGGCTTTTGATGTGTTAAATTGGTGGTCTGGGTTGTGAAGGGATTCAGGTAGGTGGGAGTTGTCAAAAGCAAAGTCCCAGAATGATCGTATCTCCCATCCCCCCCTCCCCAAAAAACCAAGACCATCTCAACAGTTACCAGTCACCCAAAAAATAGGAATACATAGTATAGAACAAAATAGAATGGAATAGAATAGAATAATAGAATAGAATAGAATAGAATAGAATAGAATAGAATAGAATAGAATAGAATAGAATAGAATAGAATAGAATCTGGAAGGGACCTTGGAGGTCTTCCAGTCCAGCCCCCTGCTCAAGCAACCTATACTTGTGAGGGTTTGGCCCAATATTTTTTTCCCCTTCACTAGATCATTACACACAAAAACTTTTATAAGGCTTTCCTACTGTGTGGATCGTTTAATGTAACCTGATCGAGTTTTATAGAAACCCTTTCCACATTCCAATTTCTTCTCTTGCATGCAGGTAGACCTCAACTTACAACTATTCATTTAATGACCACTCGAACTTACAACGGCACTGAAAAAGTGACTTAGGACCTTTTTTCACACTTGTGACCGTTGCAGCATCGCCCAGGGTCACGTGATCAAAATCTGGACGCTTGGCAACTTGACTCATATTTATGACGGTCGCAGCGTCCCGGTTGGGTCACGTAATCCCCTTTTGTGACCTCCTGAAGCCGGATTCACTTAACAACGGTGTGACTAACTTAACAATTCCAGTGGTTCACTTAACAGCCGTGGCCAGGAAGGTTGTAACGTGGGGCAAAATTCACTTGAGAACTATCTCAGAGATTTGGGGCCCCGTTGCAGCCGTACATGGAGTCGTACTTCTCCCAAGCGCTCAGTGAGGCTGGCTAGGAATGCTTGGAGCGCCTTCCCATCCCAAGCCAGGTTGGGAAAGATGCCTTTCAAGCATAGCCTGGATGTGAATCACGTTGGCAAGTCCAAACAGATCGGCTTTAGTGGAGTCTTTGTGCAGTTGAGCCAATCTCCAATCCTGAGGTTTTGAAGTTTCCCAAGCTGTAATGCTGGGTTATAAAAATGGGTTAGAGCGCTTGCAAAACATCAGGGATAAAAATGCATCATGTGGTCTTCCACGCTGTGATCAGTCTTTAGGCAAGCTTTTTTTAAAAAAAAAAAAAATTCATACAAAACAGGGTTTCTCGACATAAACAGAGGCATAGAATCAAGATCACGCGGAGTATGAGTACCGCTTTATAAAACCCTAGTGAGGCCACACCTGGAATACTGCAGCCAGTTTTGGTCACCATACTATAAAAAAGATGTTGAGAGTTTGGGGGGGAAAGTGCAAAGAAGAGCAGCTAAGATGATCCAAGGCCTGGAGACTAAAACATAGGAAGAACGGCTATGGGGTTTGGCTAGTCTAAAGAAAAGAAAAAATAGGGGAGACATGATAGCAGTATTCCGGTATTTGAGGGGCTGCCACAAGGAAGAGGGGGGTCAAGCTATTCTCCAATGGACCAGAGGGCAGGACAAGAAACAATGGTTGGAAGCTGACCAAAGAGAGAAGCAACCTGGAATTAAGGAGAAACATCCTGACAGTGAGGACAATTGACCAGTGGAACAGCTTGCCACCAGAAATCGTGGGCGCTCCATCACTGGAGGTTTCTAAGAAGAGACTTGACAGTCACTTGTCTGAAATGGTTCTCTTGAGCTGGGGGCTGGACTAGAAGACCTCCAAGGTCCCTTCCAGCTCTATTCTATTCTAACCTTGGTAAGGTGATGTGTGAGCGTCAGCTCTCAGTGTCTTTTTTTGGATCGTGGTGACCAGAACTGGACGCAGTATTCCGAATGCAGTATAAATGTCTATCACTTCCCATGACCCAGATGCCCTTCTTCTGTTGATGCCACCTAGGATTGCATTGGCTTTCTTTTGGCAGCTGACTCATATTTAAGTGAGGGTCTTCTAGGACACCCAGATCCATCTCACTGTCAATACTTTGAACCAGGTACCACCTATTCTGTACCTGTGCATTTTGTTTTTCCTGCCTAAGTGCAGGACCTTGCTTTTCTCATCACTGAATTGCTTTTTTTTTTTTTTTTTTGGGGGGGGGGGCAAGGGCCCAATGCGTGAAGTCTGTTGAGATCCTTCTGAATCTTAAGTCTGTCTTCCAAAAAGTTAGCAAATCCCCCCAGCTTAGTGTCATCTGCAAATTTGATGAATTCCCCTTCTATTCTTTTGTCTACATGATTTATGAAGATATAATAGTAATAATAATAATAATAATAATAATAATAATAAGTAGTAGTAGTAGTAGTAGTAGTAGTAGTAGTAGTAGTTGGAAGGGACCTTGGAAGTCATCTAGTCCAACTCCCTGCTCAGGCAGGAAACCCTATACCATTTCGGACAAATGGCTGTCCAGTCTCTTCTTAAAAACTTCACCG
Organism: Azemiops feae; assembly: GCA_023970755.1. Taxonomy (NCBI): domain Eukaryota; kingdom Metazoa; phylum Chordata; class Lepidosauria; order Squamata; family Viperidae; genus Azemiops; species Azemiops feae. The sequence goes on along the minus strand of JALGBA010004087.1, from coordinate 1,055,472 downwards.
CTTCTGGAGGCAGGTTGTTCCACTGGTTAATTGTTCTCACTGTCAGGAAGTTTCTCCTTAGTTCCAGGTTGCTTCTCTCTTTGGTTAGTTTCCATCCGTTGCTTCTTGTCCTGCCTTCAGGGGCTTTGGAGAATAGCTTGACTCCCTCTTCTTTGGGGCAGCCCCTGAGATATTGGAAGACTGCTATCATGTCCCCCCTTGTCCTTCTCTTCATTAAACTAGACATACCCATTTCCTGCAACCGTTCTTCGTATGTTTTAGCCTCCAGTCCCCCGATCATCTTTGTTGCTCTTCTCTGCACCCTTTCTAGAGTCTCAACATCTTGAAGAACACTGAAGAACACTGGGCCTAAGACAGAGACCTGGGGTTCCTCACTGCATACTTCCCTCCGCATAGTAGATTATTTTCACCGAACAATCTCAGTTTGTAACTTGTCACCGGAGGAAAAGTTCAGCTCCTTCTCTTGTTACCAAAGTGAATTTTTTTAAAGCTATTTTTTTCAGAAGACAGTTTTCCCCTGGCAACTTACAATTCTTTCAGGTCACGTTTTAAAAACCTGGAACTAAAGCTAGCGGGTGGAAAAGGCGCAGCATAAAAAGCGACAGAAACCCAGGCAATGGAAAGGGAATGAAATAAAACATCTGCCAATTAAAGGCCTTCAAATGCAGAGGTACCAAGTCAGGGGGTGGGAAAGGGAAGAAGAATCTGGGGGTGTGGATAGTTGCTGCTGGCTGCACACCCCAAGAATCTCCTGCCAGGACAGATTTTTAAAAGGAACAGGGCAGCTGCTGGTTGGCAAAGCGTCAGCTCAGAGGCTGGCATTTTCAGGAATAAATACAGGAGGAAACCGAGGCATGTAGAAATTAGCCACGCTTCTTTGAAGGGCCAGCGGCCAAACTGAATCCCAGGCAGGGAACCGGAGCAGGAAACATCTCCTGGAGAAAGCTGTGGCCAGCTTTGTCCCAGCAGCAGAAAACGGCTGCAACCGCAAGTATGCTGCAGCTGGAAGGGTGACATCTTTAGAAAGGGCTGTGTTTATTTCCTCCCCCCCCCCCCACATCGCCACCAAGGAGGAGTGGGCGGTGAAGATGGCAGAATTTGCCAAAATGGCAAAATGGACCTCTCTGATTGGAGACAAAACAAGGAGTGCTTTTTATGAAAGAGAGGAAACCTATCACGAGTTTGTTTGCTGAACGTGGATTTTATTTTTCTTCCTTCTTCTTCTTTCCTTTTTTGTAGTTTTCTGTTTTTATTTTTTAATAATAATAATAATGACAAAAAAAAGTCTGGATAGTGGACGTGGCAGTGCCTGGAGACAGCAGAATAGACGAGAAAGAACTGGAGAAGATAACAAAATACAAAGACCTACAAATAGAAATAGACTGTGGCAAAGGCAAGCAAGGGTGGTACCAATAGTAATAGGCGCCTTGGGTGCAATCCCAAAACAGCTGGAGCACCGCTTGGACACCATCATCGGCATTGACAAATTTGCCATTAGTCAGTTGCAAAAGGCGGCCTTACTAGGAACTGCTTCCATCCTGCGACGATATCTGTAATAACATCAAACATCCACATCTGCCTATCCCAGGTCCTTGGTAAGGACTCGATAGGTAGATAAAAAGGCCAAATCCAGTCTGAACATCTGGCTGACTGTGCGATGATCCATAATAATAATAATAATAATAAAGTTGGAAGAGACCTTGGAGGTCATCTAATCCAACCCCCTGCTCAGGCAGGAAACCCTAGATCATTTCGGACAAATGGCTATCCAGTCTCTTCTTAAAAACTTCCAGTGTTGGAGCATTCACCGCTTCTGGAGGCAGGTTGTTCCACTGGTTAATTGTTCTGACTGTCAGGAAGTTTCTCCTTAGTTCTAGGTTGCTTCTCTCCTTGATGAGTTTCCATCCGTTGCTTCTTGTCCTGCCTTCAGGTGCTTTGGGGAATGACTTGACCCCCCCTCTTCTTTGGGGTAACACCTTATGTAAATTATGTAAAATCTCTTTCTCTCTTCACACACACATACGCATAAAGAGGTCGTCCTCAAATTACAACCACAATTGGCATCAGAATCTCATTGCTAAGTAAGGTAGTGGTTAAGAGCATAGCACCTCATTTTACAAACTTTTTGCCACGGATGTTAAGTGAATCACCACAGCTGTTAATTGAATCCTCCATTTCATTAAGTGAGCCCAGTTCTCCCATTGATTTTGCTGGTCAAAAACCGGCTGGCAAGGTCACCAAAGGAGATCCCGCGGCCCTGGGACGCTGCAAGCATTGTAAACTCATGCCCGTTGCCAAGAACCCACATTCTGACACCGCGACCGTGGGGAATGGTGTGAGGGCTGTAGATGTGAGGGCTGGCTGTACGTCGCTTTTTCCAACGCCGTTGTAACTTGCCATGGTTTCTGAGTGGACAGTTGTAAGTCAAGGATGAGATATGATGCTTATGTAAAGGAAATGGCTCTCCTGCCTTCTGCGGACGTCCAGCGGGTGATCTTGAAAGCCAAGCAGAGGTAGACTCATTTAGAGCTTGGAGAGGGACCCCCTGGGAATCCCAGCATTGTAACCCCAGGATTGTAGGCTAAAGTCACCCAAACATTTAATAGCACCCCATCCATCATGCTGTCAAGAAACCGGCAGGAAATTATCTCTGGAAGTCGAAGCTTCTTCCAAGGGCATCAGGCAGTGACAGATTCCAGCCCAACCTGATCCCTATTCTGCTGGTTCATATATATATATATATATATATGACAAAGTGAGAAAGACCTGTGGCCTAGGGGTCAACACAGCTGCCTAACGTGCAAGCAGCCCAGGTTCGAATCTCAGAAGGGTATGGCTGGCTGATGAGAGCTAATTAGCTCGAAATAGCTATCCCAGTCCCCCTTTAACTCTTTGTTAGCAATCCAAAAAAAATAGCATATATATATATATATATAGGAAGCCTTCAGAAAACTGAACTCTCCCTGCTGTTTGAAAGGATCACACTTCCACCTGTCGAGGTAGGATGCCACCAGCTGAAGTTTTGATATTAGGTGGATTCCGAAAAGGGCCACTTGGGTTTTTTGAGGGGGGGGGACTTCCCTGTTCCCAGTGGCTGCTGTCTGACTTCCTCCCGCCCTCTTTCCTTCCGTGCAGAAAGATTTCACGATGCGAGAAAAGCTGCAGCGGAGTGACGTGGAAGGCTGGCTGGGCTTCATCACCTTCCTCTGTGAGGTCTTTGCCACCATGAGGAGCAGCACCGGGGAGCCCTTCCGGGTTCTCGTCTGCCCCATTTACACCTGCCTCAGGGAGGTGAGTCGGGGTGGGGGTGGGTGGGGCGGGTCTGCCTTGCTTACTAGCCATCCCTGCCTACAGGGCGTTTGGGGCCAAAAGAAATAGGGGGTGGGGGGGCAAATTTGCCTGTCCTTGTCAGCTCTCGAAAATTCTGTGTTTTGGGATCTCCTCTCTTACAAGGTCCCTGTGGAGAATGTATAAAATTGTGGGACACTTGTTGACAATATTTGGGGACCCCACTGCCTGAAAAGAGGCAGGATTCCTATAGCACCCGATCAATATTGATAAATGTGGCGAAACAACATTGGTTAGAACACAGAGAAGAGCAACAAAGATGATTAGGGGACTGGAGGCTAAAACATATAAGGAACTGTTGCTGGAATTGGGTATGTCTAGTTTAATGAAGAGAAGGACGAGGGGGGACAGGATAGCAGCCTTCCAGTATCTCAGGGGCTGCCCCAAAGAAGAGGGAGTTAAGCTATTCTCCAAAGCACCTGAAGGCAGGACGAGAAGCAACGGATGGAAACTAACCAAGGAGAGAAGCAACCTAGAACTAAGGAGAAATTTCCTGACAATGAGAACAATTAACCAGTGGAACCACCTGCTTCCAGAAGATGTGAATGCTCCAACACTGGAAGTTTTCAAGAAGAAATTGGACAAACATTTGTCTGGAGTGGTATAGGGTTTCCTGCCTGAGCAGGGGGTTGGACTAGATGACCTCCAAGGTCTCTTCCAACACTGCTATTCTGTTAAAACTGCTTTCTGATTCCACCACTATCCACCGAGAGAGAGCCGGCCTTGAGGTTTCAACGAGACCTTTGTTCAGCCATCTCTGTTACCAATAATCTCCCTCAGTGTCACAGCAAAGTTCACAAGAAGCAGGCAAAAAACATCCTCTGGAAAATTGTTGTGTGTCGTTCTCCCCCCCCCCCCCCCCGAGTTTGCTATTATTGAAGGCAGACAGTCTAAGAACGACGTCGCCATGAGAAGCCTCTGCCTGACTCATTTCAGCCTTGTCTGGTTTGTTTGGTTTCACTGGGTTTTTTTAAAAAAATTCCATTCATTTTGGCTTCTCTTCTTGGAAAGCCAGGGACTTGTGTTCAGTCGTAGGCATGGCCTGAGGACGCAACCAGGTTGACAACTCGGTGAAGGAGGGTGTGCATTGAACACAACTTCTAGATGGACAACAAAGAGGATCTATATCGGGTCTGCAAACATGGTCCTTTTATGACTTGTGGACTTCAACTCCCAGAATTCTGGGAGTTGAAGTCCACATGTCATAAAAGGGCCAAGTTTGAAGACCCCTGATCTAGATGGACAACAAAGATGATCAGGGGACTGGAGGCTAAAACATATAAGGAACGGTTGATGGAATTGGGTATGTCTAGTTTAATGAAGAGAAGGACGAGGGGGGACAGGGTAGCAGTCTTCCAATATATCAGGGGTTGCCCCAAAGAAGAGGGAGTCAAGCTATTCTCCAAAGCACCTGGAGGCAGAACAAGAAGCAACAGATGGAAACTAACCAAAGAGAGAAGCAACCTGGAACTAAGGAGAAATTTCCTGACAGAACAATTAACCAGTGGAACAACCTGCCTCCAGAAGCTGTGAATGCTCCAACACTGGAAGTTTTTAAGAAGAGACTGGACAGCCATTTGTCTGAAATGGTATAGGGCAGGGGTCTTCAAACGTGGCCCTTTTATGACTTGTGGACTTCAACTCCCAGAATTCCTCAGCCAGGCACATGTGCCTGGCTGAGGAATTCTGGGAGTTGAAGTCCACAAGTCATAAAAGGGCCACGTTTGAAGACCCCTGGTATAGGGTTTCCTGCCTGAGCAGGGGGTTGGACTAGATGACCTCCAAGGTCCTTTCCAACTTTATTATTATTATTATTATTAAGTCTGTTCGACCAGGGCTGGGTTTACTCAACAAGATTCCAGAGTCATGTTTTTCTGCTGCTTGGGAAAAATGGCTTGAGTGGCTACTTTCACCCCACGTTGCCACCAACTAGCCACCCTCTCAGATATAATGAGACTACAATTCCCAGAATTCTTCAGGATAGATAATGGTGAAGGTGCTGGACCAGAAGCAGAAGTTCCAGATTTGAATCCATGTTCAGGCACAGCAGGTGGGGACATCCTATTCCCTCCTTTCCTGTATGGTCCTAAGCTAAGGTAGATCCTCCTTCCATCTCTTCTCCATTGCGTTCCTCCTGGAGGTTTTAAGCTAGGACCCTCCCAGTTTATTGTATGTGCAATTCTTACCTTAGAGTTATACAACACACTAGACTGGTTGGATCAACCTCTTCTGTGAACCAGGTTTGGGCATCACAGTTATGTGCAGAAATATGTTGGGTTGACCTGCATTTAAGACTCGGGGGTTTTGCCCAAACTTAGCTCTAGAGTTCCCAGTCAACATGGGCAAGTTCAGGGGGCAGCAGGTTGGAGAAAAACCAGGTTAAGAATGTCTGCTCTGTATGGGCATCGGAGTCAAGAACGCCCTGTGTATCGTGACAACATTTCCCCAAAGACATAATTTGTGCAACGACACACGTGCCACGATGTGCTTTTGGGGTCTGTGCTGCCATCCGTATCCTGAGTGATTCTTCATCACATTTAGTGCTGTTTTATTAAGTTCTGCTTGGATTTCAGAATACCCTTTTTACGAAGACAAAAGGTTCAATCAGTTTTGAACTCAAAACTTTTGAATCAGTTTTCTTTTCAAGTGACTTCTTTCAGATTTCAGCATGAGTGAGAAAAAAGATATCCATGTGCAATTTTATACATAATTTAGGGCAGGGGTCTTCAAACTTGGCCCTTTTATGACTTGTGGACTTCAACTCCCAGAATTCCTCAGCCAGGCACGCGTGCCTGGCTGAGGAATTCTGGGAGTTGAAGTCCACAAGTCATAAAAGGGCCGAGTTTGAAGACCCCTGTACAAAGGGATCAATAAAGAATGAATGCAAAATAAAATAGGTCCTTGCAGTCTGCTTTGGCTCTGACCTAAGCAAATCTCGCTCTTTTAACACATGAGTTTGGTGTTTTTTTCCTGGAGAAGAATTTCTAAGTGGGTCTTTTTTCAACGTCTGCTTTTCTCTGTCTCTGCAGTTGTTGCAATCTCAGGATATAAAAGAAGATGCTGTTCTTTGCTGTTCAATGGAGGTAGTTATTTGGAAATGTTTATCTAACCTATTTCTACAGCCTCTTCACTCGGTAAAGAGGGCTATTTTTTTCCTAGAGAATGTCAAAATTATAAGAGCAAGAATTTATTCAGCCGGAAAATAATAATAGAAGAATCTTTGCCAAGCCATAACAATATTTATTTATGTTTTTTGTCCTGTTGGGAAAAGTCCATTCTACCATCATAATGCATTTACTGCCACTTGAGTTGTAGTGGGTTTTTTTTTTTGTATTCAGTAGTACTAGTTGACATTTTATGATACTGCGTGCAAAACAGTGGCTAAAAAAAATAAAGGTAGTCCTTGATTTATAACCATTTGTTTATTGACCGCTCAAAGTTATAAAGGTACAGAAAAAAAAAGCGATTTATGACCGTTTTTCACACTTAAATCCATTGCAGCGTCCCCCAGGGTCACGGGATCAAAATTTGGACGCTTGGCAACTGACTCGTATTTACGACGGTCGCAGTGTCCCGGGGGTGTGTGTGTGTCACGTGACCCCCTTTTGCGACCTTCCGACAAGCAAAGTCAATGGGGAAGCTGGATTCACTTAGCAACCGCGTTACTAACTAAACAGCCGTGGACGCGAAGATCGTAAAATGGGGCAAAACTCATTTAACGACTGTCCCACCTAGCAACGGAAATCTGCTGAATTGTGTTCGTAAGTCAAGGACCCCCGTTGTCTAAAAAAGGAGCTGAAAAAGCCATGACTTCATTTGTTGATATCATGTAGATGTAGATATCTGCATTATTTGATGTTTACTACACTTCCTTTTCTTTCCGTTTAACTGGCGTATTGCAGGCGGAACTTGGGAGGAAAAAATCTCAAAAGTCCAGTGAGGGGATTCATCCTGTAAAACTGCCTTCTAAAAAAACCCCAAGAGCAAAGTCCACATTGTGTTGTTTATTCTAGATCCCTGGGAAGTTTGCATCTCACTATCCAAATTGTAATGTGAGACCTGACCTCTTAATAAACATGTAGGGTAGTTGAACCAAACACTCAGCAACATCTGCTTGGGCCAAAATGGGGAGGGACAGTTGCAAAGCTTGTCACATCTCCTTTCTCCCTCTACCCATCCAAAGCATTCAATCTGCAGAATTCAGGGCACACATTTGTTGTCCTTCAAGACCCCACCCCTCCATTCTTTCCTTAGCTGTACCGCAAGAGCTGTGTGCCGTTTGGCAAAATGTTTAAAAAAAAAAAAAAAGCATCAGAAAAACCCTCGTTCTACACACCTGTCCTTTACCTGGTATCCATTCTGATGCTTCTCTTGGGAATTTCTCACCTTTCGAGCATCCTAAAGTTTTATATTATTTCCCCTGGTTTGTGAAATGGAAGTTTACAGGGTCTTGTAAAGCATAGGGGCAGGGGTCCCCAAACGTGGCCACTTTAAGACCTGTGGACTTCAACTCCCAGAATCCCCCAGCCTCTTCTGTAAATGGGGAGAGGGGGGACTGCTTTTGGGGGGCAGGGGGGGAAATGGTTGAAAGGCTGCCTCTGTTGATCTACAGAGGGATGGAACGGTTCCCCCCCCCCTTTTTTTTTTTTTTTAAATATTTTATTGGTTTTTAACAATAAACAATCTTCAGTGTCTGGTGTACAGCATGTTGTCTTGGCTTATGCATTTGAAAAAAAAAGGCAGTAATAATTAATGAACAGCCAATAACGATTAAATTGGATAATTCCATCATTAGTATATTAACGAATAATACATTTCTTTGATCTTCCCTCCTCCCATTTGTATTCTTCCTTCTTCAACCTGAAGCAAATATCATCCTTAATATTTTCAATATGTAAAGGATTAAATGTAGACATTTTTTTCATATCTGTACGGATAATTGTACGGATGGAGTTCTGTTTGTTTGTTTGTTTGTTTTTCCCCTTTTTGCTTTGAACATTGGCTGGAGTTCGAAAAGAGCCAGCAAAGGAGCTGGCTTTATAGACGGCTTTTTTCGTGGCGTTTGAGTAAATAGGTATGAATCCCGAGGGCACCAGGAGGCGAAAGAGTTAGCAGGGGAAGCAAAGACCTCAAGCAGGGCCCAGGGAGAGGAGGAGGTGCAAGAGGTTGGGTGGGAAGGAAGAAGGTTGAAGAGTCTGGAGAACTGAGTGCGGATTGTGATTTTTATTGAAATAACCGGTAGCTGTGGCCGCGAGTCTTATATGAATTGGTGTGTGATCCGGAGTTTCTCTCCGACCCTCTTTTTGTAGTGGATCACGTGCAGCAAGGGTGCCAAGCGTGGCCCCTTTAAGACCTGTGGACTTCAACTCCCAGAATTCCCCAGCCAGCTATAGCTGGCTGGGGAATTCTGGGAGTTGAAGTCACAGTCTTAAAGGGGGCACGCTTGGTGTAGAAACATAATTATTCCTAACAGAGCGCGTGCCTGGAAGCAATAACTAAATCAAGCATTTGCAAAAGCAAGGAGACCCCCCTTCTCTGCCTGTCTTCTTCCCTCGTTGGGGAGCCTGGAAAGAAGGACGAGGCGGGGAGGGGCGGGCAGCGGCTCCCCCAGCTTTGACCTCCCTTCTTTCTTCCTCAACAGCTGCAAAGTGCCGCCGGCTGCTGGAAGAAACAGCTGCCCGAGTTGATGACGGAGCTGCTGGCCACCACCCGGGACAAAATGCTGGTCCCTCAGAGTCCACGCTGACCGCTCCTTGCTACTGGAGGTGATCGAGCTGCACGCCAACAGCTGGAACCCGCTGACCCCCACCATCACGCAGATTACAACAAGACAATCCAGAAACTGACCGCTTGAGAAGGAAGGAGGCAGCAGGCGGGCACAGCCGGTGCCGGCAGCAAGACACGCACTTTAAAGAAACGACACAACACCCTCGGGATTATCCCTCAAAAGGACGCAGGAGCCGTCCAAGCGACAGGGATCCGGCGTGACCGTCAGGAGTCGGTTCCTAAAAAACCCCACAGCATGTTTTCAGAATACGTTCATCGGGGCGAAGCATGTCTTTTCCAGTCCTGCCTCTCCTCCTCTTTCTCCCCTCTCCTTCCAGCTGTGGTTTTGTTCCCGGTTCCCTTTGTGCGGCCCGCAGCGGCCTGTCAGCTCGACATCCCGCCAAGCTATTGTCGGGGCTCCGAAGGAACACGGGATGTTTGAATAGTGGCTTGGAGGGAGGGCAAGGTCTCCGAAGCCTCGCAGCAGCTTGCGTTGGCCACTGGCGTGAGGCAGGCCGCGGCAGATGTCCTTGGGGAGGGGGGGGACAAAGACAGACCTCTTCCACCCCAGATGCTGGTAACTGACAGCTTTGGTCAAGCCAAAAGGGTCTCCTCCTCGCCTTCCCTGCCTTTTTTCTCTCCTCCCGTCTTACAGGTTTGTCTCCGTGGCTCCCTGTCCCGAAACCTCGTTCCAGATTAGACATTGAGAAGCTGTATTTTGTTTCTCCCCCCCCCCCCACTTTTTATTTTATTTTATTTTTATTTTTTTGGTTGGGGGGAGGTATTCGCATTTGCACTGAATATTATTTTCCCTTGTGGGTTGGTTTTTTTTTCATGCTATAAATATACGTGTATATATCTTGCCTATATACATGCAACATATTCTTATATCAGTGCTTCCCAAACCCGGGTCAGTAACCTCATCGTTGGGTAAACGTGATCTCTCTTTGGGCAAAGACGCGCAAACCCCGTGACTCCCATCACGACAGGGGCGCTGAAATCGATTTAAAGGGTTTTTTTACCTACCTTGGGCTGAAAAGACGTTCTGCTGAGCGGTTTTTGGTGACGAAACAAACAAACAAAAAATTGGGAAGGGCTGCCTTAGAGATGAACGGACAGCTTGCTGTTTTTGTTTTTGACAAGGTAAAAAGTGTGCGCTGCGGTGTGAGATGGCAGAGAGCGTGCAAGGATCCTGAAGGAAAGGGAGCCCAGGCCAAACACCACTCAGAAAGTATTATTGCCATTAAAATGCCATTAAAATGTTCTTGCCAAGAGGTGGTGGCGAAGAGCCTCTACAGACTTCGGTCCGGTTCTCTTCCACATGTTCCGATTGCTGTGGAAAAACCCCGAGGCTATACTGGTAGTCCTCGGCTTGCAACCGTGGGTTTAGTGACCGTTCGAAGTTACGACGGCACTGAAAAAAAGGACTTAGGGCTCTTTTTCACACCTCCAACCATCCAGTGGTGGGATTCAAATAGGTGAACAGCCGGTTCTCTGCGTGGATGCCGCTTCCGGAAGTCCGTTCTGGGCCTGGGCAAGAAAAAATTAGCTCCCGGTTCTGCCGAAGTGGTGCGAACCGGCTGAATCCCACCACTGCAACCATCACAGCATTCTCCACGGTCACATGATCAAAATTTGGAGGCTAGGCAACTGGCATGTACTTTATGACGGTTGCAGTGTCCCCGGGCGATGTGGTCCCCTTTTGTGACCTTCTGACAAGCAAAGTCAGTGGAGGGGGGGGGCAGATTCATTTAACAGCTGTGTTACTAATTTAACAACTGCAGTGATTCACTGAATGAGGTGGTAAGATGGGGCATAACTCGCTTAACAACTGTCTTGCTTAGCAGCAGAAATGTTGGGCTCAATGGTCATACGTTGAGGACTATTTGTATTAGCTTTTTGCAAGGTTTTTGACCTCAGTATAAAACTCTGGGTATTCCCCCACACACACGCATTTCTGAATCTTGAACCAGCTCCCTACCGTTACATCTAGTCCAGAGGTGGGGAACTATGGCTCCCTTTATGGCTGGTGGACTTCAACTCCCAGGATTCCTGAGCCAGCATGGGGGAACTATGGCTCCCTTTATGACTGGTGGACTTCAACTCCCAGGATTCCTGAGCCAGCATGGGGGAACTATGGCTCCCTTTATGGCTGGTGGACTTCAACTCCCAGGATTCCTGAGCCAGCATGGGGGAACTATGGCTCCCTTTATGGCTGGTGGACTTCAACTCCCAGGATTCCTGAGCCAGCATGGGGGAAACTATGACCCCTTTATGACTTGCTGTCTCAGGAATTCTGGGCGTTGAAGTTCACAAATCATAAAAAGGGCCATCATTCCCCACCCCGATCTAGTCAATGTAAAAAAGATGGTCTATCTATCCCCTCTGATGGCATGATACAACTTATCCTATGTTCCTTAAGTAATTTTTTTCCATTTAGATAAGCACTATTTATTTATTTTTGATCAATGGGGACCAGTTGCATGGCAACCCCAGTGTTATTTATTCATTTGGATCAGCTGCCTGGGAGAGTTCTGGGAACTGAAGTCTCCGCCTCTTAAAATTCCCAAGGGAAAGAAAACTGATCTGAATGAAAGTGGCCAGCCCATCGGGAGCGTTTAAGGGTTTAAATTTAAAAGCTAAATTCTGGACTGAACGTTTAACGTGGAAGGGGGAAAAATATTGCAGCCCTCGCATCTGGTTTCCAAAATACCCGAATGACTGTTTAAATATTAACCTGGGGGATATCAGCATATCTGCTCTGCTGTGCTTAACACACTTGTGTTTCTCACATTAGTTATAGATATGTGGATTGGCTTGAATTGTGCAGAGGTAGTCCTTACAAGCCTTTGTTTAGCGACTGTTACAACAGCACAAAAAAAAGTGACCTTCAACCAGTCCTCACACTTACGACCAGTGGAGCATCCCCATCGTCACGTGATCAAAAATTCAGACGCTTGGCCACTGACATGTACTTATGACAGTTGCAGTGTCTCACGATTGCCATTTGTGACCTTCTCAGCAGTGGTAATTTTGCTCCCAGACGTGGTCGGGAGGACTGTGTGTAACTTAGGTGGAGACGGAAACCGAGTGCCAATTATATTTGCAGCAAATCCGCTTGAGGGTGAAGATTGAGGGGCGAGCAAAACTAACAGTAATTTAAGTTGGGGGGGTGTGAACGAGGGGTTTTAATACACCGTGGTTACGATCACGGCGGGGGCTGTACCGTCACAGCCTGACGTTAATTCAGGGAGCTGAGTAGGAATTAAGGCTTGGAAGTTCTTCGGTCCTCCAGTGAGTAGAAGGTGAGTTGTAAGTCTGCGTTAGGTGGAATTTCTGGAGTAGGAAAATGTTTCTCGTTAAGACTTTTTTTTTAAAAAAAAATCCAATAATTTTTATGGTGTTGTCTTAGCCTTGGAATTTAAGGTGAAATGTATTAGTGTTGCGCCCCCCCCCCCCCAATCATGTCAGAACTTTAGTTTATAGTTGGCTCAACAAGCCAACAATTAAAGTTCTTTTTCTCTGAAAGATGAATGTGAGAATATGCTATGGAGGGAAGGAAGTGAAGTGTTCAATGAGGCAGACTTCCTACAGATGAGTGCTGCTCAACCTCGCCATCTTGAAGATCTGTGGACTCCAACTCCCAGAATTCCCCAGCCAGCCATGCTGGCTGGGGAATTCTGGGAGTTGAAGTCCACAAGTCTTTAAAAGAGACAGTTGCGGAATTCGGTCTTTCTCCTGGCCTCTCACTCAAGCCACAAAGATGCACGCTCCCATCCTTAAATTAATATATATATATATTTCACAACAAGGACTAATTCAGATTGTGCTTTTGGGCAGCCATTCGATGGCTCAAATCGGCTGCAGGCTTTGCTCAATTTTTTTTAGGCCTGTAGAATATCCATATATATACATCTATCGTGACGTTTGTAGGAAGAGAACATATTTGCTTTCCAAAGGTGGCATCTAGAAGGTATTTGTGATAAACCAGCGTCTGGATTGGATTGCAGTGCTTAGTGCTACAGGAAAGTTACCAAATACCATGTTGGCAGTGACGAATATGTGTCATTTCAAGATGATTTGGCTTCCAGATCCTTTTATAGAATAGAGCTGGAAGGGACCTTGGAGGTCTTCTAGTCCAGCCCCCTGCTCAAGCAGGAGGCCCTGCACAATCTCAGACAAGTGACTGTCCAGTCTCTTCTTAAAAACCTCCATTGATGGAGCACCCACAATTTCTTGTGGCAAGCTGTTCCACTGGTTAATTGTCCTCATGGTCAGGAAGTTTCTCTTTAATTCCAGGTTGCTCCTCTCTTTGATCAGTTTACAACCATTGTTTCTTGTCCTGCCTTCTGGTGCTTTGGAGAATAACGTGACCCCCCCTCTTCCTTGTGGCAGCCCCTCAAATACTGGAATGCTGCTATCATGTCTCCCCTATTCCTTCTTTTCTTTAGACTAGCCAAACCCAAGTCCCGCAGCCGTTCTTCGTATGTTTTAGTCTCCAGGCCTTGGATCATCTTAGTTGCTCTTCTCCGCACTTTTTCCAAACTCTTTTTTGTGATGTGGTGACCAAAATTGGCTGGAGTATTCCAGGTGTGGCCTCACTAGGGTTTTATAAAGCGGTACTAATACTTCGCGTGATCTTGATTCTATGCCTCTGTTTATGCAACCCAGGATTGTGTTATCTTTTTTGCTTGCTGCCGCACACGGCTGGCTCACGGTCAAGTGATCGTCCACTGGGACTCCTGAGGTGTCAAGTTAACCCTGGAGTGATTCCGATGGGTGTCCTTGATTTACAATCAGTCGCTTAACGACCAAGGTTACAAGGACTGGCAAAGGTATTCACAACCTGTCCTCAAATTTACAACTGCTCACACCACCTCTATGGTCACATGATCACATTTTGGGTACTTGGCGACAAGCTCACATTTACGACTGATTGCAGAGTCTTGTGATCACATGATCATTCACACACACACACACACACACACACACACACATATACCGTTTTCCAGTAAAAAGTGCACATTGGATAAGCTGGATTTGAGCCCTGGTAGCGAAGTGGTTGGAATGCGGTCTTGCAAGCTAACTCTGCTGACTGCCGGGAGTTCGATCCTGACCGGCTCAGGTTTGACTCAGCCGTCCGTCCTTCTGAGGTTGGTAAAATGAGGACCCAGATATGCTGACTCTGTAAACCGCTTAGAGAGGGCTGTAAAGCTCTTGTGAAGCGGTATATAAGTCTAAGTGCTATTGCTCTTTGGACTCACGAGTTAACGGTCATGGTGACTCCCATAAGAACCGTTGTAAAAATTGTCGTAAAATTCAGTCTGGTCCTGTGGTGACTTGTTGACATAACAGCCTCAGTAGCTTACAGCTAAAGTTCTGGGCTCAGTTGTTGTAAATTGAGGAGTTACCTGTGTTTTACAAGCTCTTCTTTGACCCTGCATTTCAGCTCCTATTTTTCTTAGCCTTGGAGAAAAATGTCTCCTGCAAAACCACGGTTTTTTCCTGTTAAGTAGTCTTTCCTGGTTTGATTAATGATGGGTTTTTTGGTTTTCCTTGATCTCCCTGGCTTTTGCTGTTCAGTTTTGTGCGACTAGCATTTAGCCAAACTTGAAAAGCGAAGCAGAGTTGGTTACTACTAGGATAGGAGACCACTGGGAGATCACAGGGTGGTAGAGGAGATATCCTGGTAGAAGGGCATGCCAAACAGCTTCCCTTTTGTTAAAAGGGGAACTAAATAGATGCATCTACACCAGGGGTGTCAAACTGCCAGCCAACGGGCCGGATGCATCATAGTGAAACCGTGCCCACCCCATTGCCGGCAGTGGCAAAAAAGTTGCATCACGTAATGTTGCGAGTTTGACACCCCTGATCTATACAGTCACTAGATGAATCTGAGATAGATTTTTGTTTCTTTTCCCCTTTTATATTGGTGTTTTGAGTGCTCTTTGATAATAATAATAATAATAATAATAATAATAATAATAATAATAATAACAGAGTTGGAAGGGACCTTGGGAGGTCATCTAGTCCAACCCCCTGTTCGGGCAGGTAACCCTATACCATTTTGGACAATTGGCTGTCCAGTCTCTTCTTAAAAACTTCCAGTGTTGGAGCATTCACTGCTTCTGGAGGCAGGTGGTTCCACTGGTTAATTGTTCTCACTGTCGGGAAATTTCTCCTTAGTTCTAGGTTGCTTCTCTCCTTGATTAGTTTCTCTCTTTGATTAAAGAGGAGTTAGGGTGTGAATTGCAGAAATTAATCAGTAAAGGAGTGAGATCCTGGATATGGCCTGCAGAAATTACTGCAGATCTTTAGGAGATCTTTCCATCGGGCGTCGTTATTTCTCTCCTCAGACCGTTAAGAAGCTCTTCCAGAAATGAATGAATGTAACTTAGAATATAAGCCATTTCCCACGACTTTTAATACTTTTCATTCAGAATTGGGGCCAACCTGAATTAGAATTTGGCAAACAGACCACGGTTCTCTTTTTTTTTTTTTACCAGGATCCCATTTCAGGCCACCCCTACATCGTTGTTTTCTTCCAAGAATTCTTACAGTCTTCCAACAGTTTTAAGGAGTCAGATATTTCCCTTACAGGCTGGGTAGAATGGGTTCCTGGGCTAATTGAGGTATTGTATGAGGAACCGACACCTTAATTTTGCCCCAGAATTATGGCAGGGAGAGAATAGATCCTTTGGGGTATCTCATGGAGATTCCTAATGGATTAGAAGCCATTGTTCCGTTGGAGAGGCCTTTCCTGATTCTCAACTGAAGCTAAAGGCTTGGTGAAGACAGAGGCCTAGACATAATTAAGGGGGTAATTCCATAATTCCATGGAATTATCCCTGAAGTGAAATTTTGGATGATGTCTTCCCGTTACCATTTTGTCAAACAAATTGAGAAGTTCTCTTGGACACTGCAAAGATTGTCAGGACCCTATTTATCAAGAGTAACAGCAACAGAGTTGGAAGGGGACCTTGGAGGTCATCCAGTCCAACCCCTGCTCTCGCAGGAGACCTATACTACTTCTGACAGACCTATCCTATCCAGAGAGTCTGGAAGGCATCTCAAATAAAGGTAGTCCTCGGCTTACAAATAGCTTTGTTTAGTGACCGAAGGTACGATGGCATTGAAAAACGTGACTTATCGCTGTTTTTAACGGCTGCTGTAAAATCACAGAATCAAAATTCAGAATGCTCGGCGACTGACTCATCTTTATGACGGTCGCAGTGTCCCGGGGTCACATGATCCCTGTTACTAACTTAACAACTGCAGTGATTCACTTAACTGTGGCGAGAAAGGCTGTAAAATGGGACAAAACCCACTTAACAAATGTTTCACTTAGCGACAGAATTGGCGGCCTAGTCTACTGCAGAGCCTGTGTTCCTTGGCCCAGTTTATTCCGGCCATATGGGGAAGCAGAATAGCAAAATGACAAGAG
Source organism: Azemiops feae (assembly GCA_023970755.1). Lineage (NCBI taxonomy): Eukaryota > Metazoa > Chordata > Lepidosauria > Squamata > Viperidae > Azemiops > Azemiops feae. Next base: position 1,038,914 of record JALGBA010004087.1, on the reverse strand, counting down.
TTGGAAGGGACCTTGGAGGTCTTCTAGTCCAACCCCCTGCTCAAGCAGGAAACTAGACCATTTCAGACAAGTGGTTGTCCAATCTCTTCTTAAAAACCTTGATCCTCACAGACATATTTGGATATTTGGGTGCCATGGGGAAGAGCTTTTTTTTTTTAAAAAAAAACGGTCTTTCTTAGTATGAACGTTAATCTGGAATGAGGTCCGGTCTGTTCTCGCAGGCCCTGCAGTGCTTCAGAAGCACCTGTGTGTTTTGTTTGCTCATGTGCTTCCAGAAAAAGTTGGGTTCCACAAAAGAGATTGGCGTAAGCAGGTGAAGGCGATACCTACCTGCATGCTTGCAAAAGGCCCGCGGATGGATTCACACCGCTGTGAATTATCCACATTGGGTTCGTGGATCTGATCTATTAGGGATTCAGAGTCTTTTAGGTTCTTTAAAGTGGGGGAGACCACGTTGTATGACATTTAACGATGTTGAACGAATTCTTATATTTACTGAAGCCAGTAAAGCTTTGCTCTGTGGCGACTGGAGAGCAATCCACATTTTTCCTCCTGAAAAATGGGCAGGACGATGGAAGACTTTCCCTCAACTTCAAACCATGCAGACGGACCTGGCTACAACTTGGCGTGTTTCTAGCCAGCATTTGGGAAGCTGTCCTGACACATCTGCACTGCATTGCAGAACTTGCCGGCAAAATTGCAGTGGCACCCATTTGCCGATTTCATTGCCAGGAACGCCCACTTCCCAGAGGATTTTGGGACGGCAGTCTTCATTCCTAGCTAGGTCCCTGTGGATGTATTCTCGGGTTTGATATCAAAAGTGTTTAGTGGAAATTCGTGGCTAATCATCAATGCTTCACCAAACTCTATCCATCCAGAGCAAGGGTGTCCAAGCTTGGTGACTTTGAAAACTGCTGGACTTCAACTTTCAGAATTGTGGAATTCTGGGAGTTCAAGTCCACCAGTCTTCAAGTCCACCAGGGTTAAAAGTTGCCAAGCTTAGACATCCCTCCTCAAGAGTTTTCACAGAACCACTAAGCCAGGGGTCTTCAAACTTGGCCCTTTTATGACTTGTGGACTTCAACTCCCAGAATTCCTCAGCCAGGCACACGTGCCTGGCTGAGGAATTCTGGGAGTTGAGGTCCACAAGTCATAAAAGGGCCACGTTGGAAGACCCCTGCGTGACTAAGCTGTCAAAATCCTGTGTCAAAACCGTTTTGAAAGTGATTTTCCTTAGAAAATGACCTTTTTATTTTTTAAAGAAAAATGTGAAAATGTATTTATTTTGTTTGGGGGGGGGGGAAATCGACCTTAATTTAATCATTTATCTTTATCGTATTCGTTGTTTTTTTTAATTATTATTACTTTGCTTTAATAAGGAAAGTTTGCAAAGGGGGAAAATGGACATAGGAGAACTTCTAGATGTTTCATAATGAGGGGGGGAGGTGGGCTCTTCTCGTGCTATTTTTGGCGTGAGAATGAATGCGAAGGTGGGAAAAAAAGAAAGGACAATTTTTCATGGCAATTCTTTTGTTTATGGGACATCCTGAATCGCTGTACGCTGTAAAATAATCATCTGAGTAATAAAACTTTCGAACTCAAGTTGTTTGCCGTCTTTGTTGCTGTGTCCTCTCACTTCTTGGTGTCTAAAACGGGGGTCACCAACCTGTGGTCCACGGCCACTACCGGGCCGTGGGCTGCTGGCCACTGGGCTGCGTGAGTGGCTGGCCAGTGCATGCGCATGTATATGCTTGCACCCCCCCTCGCACTAGTGTGGCGTTGGGCAGGCGCTAGCAATGCTGTGAGCATCGGGCAGGCATTAGTGCTGCCACAAACGCTCCCCCCACTTGTGCTAGCGTCGTGGCATCATGCCGGCGCTAGCATTGCTGCGAGCGCAACATCCTCACTTGCGCTAGTGTCGCCTGAGTATCATGTGGGCGCTCGTAGCCCCATTGGCATTACACGCGTGATCACGGCCCCGTTCATGCGCAGCGGCCCCATTGGCGCCTGCCCCGGGCTGCCAACCCAGAAAGGTTGGGGACCCCTGGTCTAAAAGGACTTCTTCATTTTATTTTTGGCTTGCAGAAGAAAGACTACGAAGGTCCCCTCCACAGCAAGGAAGATATGTTGAGATTCTTCTAAGCCAGAGGTCTTCAAACTTGTCCCTTTTATGACTGGTGGACTTCAACTCCCAGAATTCCTCAGTCGGCCATTTTGATGAAATTGCGGACTTGGATTCAGACCAGTGGTCTTCAAACTTGGCCCTTTTATGACTGGTGGACTTCAACTCCCAGAATTCCTCAGTCGGCCATTTTGATGAAATTGCGGACTTGGATTCAGACCAGTGGTCTTCAAACTTGGCCCTTTTATGACTGGTGGACTTCAACTCCCAGACTTCCTCAGTCGGCCATTTTGATGAAATTGCGGACTTGGATTCAGACCAGTGGTCTTCAAACTTGGCCCTTTTATGACTGGTGGACTTCAACTCCCAGAATTCCTCAGTCGGCCATTTTGATGAAATTGCGGACTTGGATTCAGACCAGGGGTCTTCAAACTTGGCCCTTTTATGGCTGGTGGACTTCAACTCCCAGAATTCCTCCGTGCCTGGCTGAGGAATTCTGGGAGTTGAAGTCCACCAGTCATAAAAGGGCCAAGTTTGAAGACCCCTCTTCTAAGCAGTTCCATTTATTGTTCCTCACCCATACAGATAGTCCTTGACTTATAACCATTTGTTCAGTGAGCACTCGAAGTTACAGTGGCACTGGGGAAAAAAGTGACTTATGGTCAGTTTTCACACTTAAAACCGTGGCAGCATCCGCGCAGCCGTGTGAACTAAATTCGGGTGCTTGGCAACTGGCAACTCTTATTTTGCGATGGTTGCAACGTTCTGGGACCCTGGGATTGTCATTCACAACCTTTCTAGGGAGCTCCTGACCAAGGGAGAAGCCACATTCGTTTAACAACCACATGATTTACTTAACAACTGCAGCAATTCGCTTGCTTAACCACCTGGACAAAAAAAAAGATCATAAAATGGGGCACGAGTGATTGAACAACTGCCTTGCTTAGCAACAGGAGTTTTGAGCGTTGTTGTGGTCGTAAGCCGAGGACTACCATACCTGTACAGGGCTATTCTATTTGCTCCGCTAAGCCCAGATGAGGCTCCCTCAGTCAGATGGAATGAATCAAGATTGCGACCGATGCAAACGCCCATCCTGCCGATAGCCCCTCCCTCCCTCACTTCTCCTGCTATATTGTACTTGTCCGTTTAAGCAGCTAATGATGCCGGCTGGTGTTTTTCCTGGACTCAAAAGCTCAGCCGGTTAGATCTGATTAGCACTTAGATGTAGATGACCTAAAACAGAGGCCCCCAACCTTTGGGGCATCAGGGATCACTGGTTCCGTGGGGAGAGGTTTTCCCGTGGACCGGAGGGTGCGTGGTTTTGTGTGCTGCCTGCATCCCACGGATGGGGCTTTGCTTGTTTGTGCAGACCGGTTGCTGGCATGTCGCGGACCGGTACCGGTCCACAGACCGGGGGTTGGTGACCCTTGTTCTAGTCCAACCCCCTGCTCAAGCAGGAGACTCTAAACCAGAGGTCCCCCACCTTTTGGGCACCAGGGACCAGTTCCGTGGAGAGAGGTTTTTCTGCAGACTGGAGGGTGTGTGGTTTTGTGTGCTTTGCTTGTTTGTGCGGACCAGTTGCTGGCATGTCGTGGCCCGGTACCGGTCCACGGACTGGGGGTTGGGGACCCCTGACCTAAAAACTGAGAAGTGGGGGGGAAAAGCTCGGAAGAAGGCAAGGTAAATCCCGTTGCCAAGGAAATAGGAGTCGCCCTGAAGTCATCAGACCGTTGACCTTTCTTGATGCAAAAGGCTATATTGAGTCTGCTCTTCTCTGCAAGTAATTCACACATCAGGACAAATTTTGGTTCCTTAAAAAAAAAAAAAAAAGGAAGAACAGCTTCCCACAGAAGCTTTTTTCTACACAATTTCTCTACTTAAAACCTTTCGTTTAGCAACCGTTCAAAGTTACAACAGCCACTGAAAAAAGGGACTTTTTTCCGGTCCTCACACTTATATGTTGTCCTGCTGTGAGTTGGGCAGCATGTAAATTTCTCTCATTTGCAACTCATGCAATTGAGTCTATCCTATTAGACTGATCCAAAGCTTGATCCAAAACTGAATGGACGCTCCCGTTTAGACTATTGCAATGCGCTGTACATACAAAGTATCTGGAAGCTTCAGCTGGGATAGGTAGGTAGGTAGGTAGGTAGGTAGGTAGGTAGGTAGATAGATAGATAGATAGATAGATAGATAGATAGATAGATAGATAGATAGATAGATAGATAGATAGATAGATAGATAGATAGATAGATAGATAGATAGATAGATAGATGATGGATGGATGGATGCATGGATGCATGGATGCATGGATGGATAGATGAGAGAGAGAGAGAGAGAGAGAGAGAGAGATGGGACAGACAGACACACAGACGGCATCCTCCATGTTCCAATAGATAGATAGCTAACCTTTCTTATTAATGGCACACATTAAAAATGAAATTTACTTGCTTCCTCTCAAAGTGTACACATACATAACACACATTTAAAAGATATTATATCCAACATATGTATAGACCTACAACCTTACATATAAGTGACATATAAATATTAATCACTGTCCGTCTTGAAGACATAACGGAAGGAGGAAGCTTGAGAAGGGCCGCAGGGCAGCTGGTGCTGGGAACAGATTCACCTCATGGACACATCCTCTCTCAGGCTTTCTTAGGGGATGCAGAGCAGATTGTAGGCTCACATGTTCTGCCTCTCCCAACAACTTACTAGTTTTCCAGAGTGGGTCCACTTGAGACAACGGACTCCGCTCTCCCCTTTGTAAACTTGCCCAGGTTTTTTGATCCTACCTCGGCCGTAAGGCACCTGAGGAATTCTCTTAAAAAACAATGGAGGAATTGTGATTTGGCCTGCCACGTTTTGCTTTTAGCTGAACCAGGACAAGGACCCACGTTCTCCTCGCCAGCGCTTAGCTGCGTGGCCAAGGGCCTGTTATGCTGCCTCTGTGGCGGCTGCCTCTTTCGGCGGCCTAAGTCAGACTAGCAGAATGAGCACAGAGATACACAGTGAAGACAATTTTCAAAGGAAAACGTAAGTGGCAGTAGCAGAAGAACAGAAGAACAGAGTTGGAAGGGACCTCGGAGGTCTTCTAGTCCAACCCCCTGCTCGGGCAGGAGACCCTGTACCATCTCAGACAAAGGGCTGTCCAGTCTCTTCTTAAAAACCTCCAGTGATGGAGCACCCACAACTTCTGGAGGCAAGGTGTTCCACTGGTTAATTGTAATTAGAATAGAATAGAATAGAATAGAATAGAATAGAATAGAATAGAATAGAATAGAATAGAATAGAATAGAATAGAATAGAATAGAATAGAATAGAATAGAAAAAGGAATAGAATAGAATAGAATAGAAAAAGGAATAGAATAGAATAGAAAAAGGAATAGAATAGAATAGAATAGAATAGAATAGAATAGAATAGAATAGAATAGAATAGAATAGAATAGAATCTGGAAGGGACCTTGGAGGTCTTCTAGTCCAGCCCCCTGCTCAAGCAGGAGAACCTAGACCATCTCAGACAGGTGACTGTCCAGTCTCTTCTTGAAAATCTCCAGTGATGGAGCGTCCACAATGTCTGGTGGCAAGCTGTTCCACTGGTTAATTGTCCTCACTGTCAGGAAGTTTCTCCTTAACTCCAGGTTGCTTCTCTCTTTGATCAGTTTCCATCCATTGTTTCTAGTCCTTCCCTCTGGTGCTTTGGAGAATAATTTGACCCCCTCTTCTTCTTTGTGGCAGCCCCTCAAATACTAGAACTCTGCTATCATGTCTCCCCTGTTTCTTCTTTTCTTTAGACTAGCCAAACCCAAGTACCGCAGCCGTTCTTCGTATGTTTTAATCTCCAGGCCTTTCATCATCTTAGTTGCTCTTCTCTAAACTCTTTCCAGAGCCATGAGGCTGCAGAGGCGAACTGATCTGCCTGGATAGGTGACCAGAACAGGCCGATGGCCAGGGTGGGGGACACACTAAGAAGTCAGATCAGTCATTAAGAGTGGAAGGCCACCAAATTGCCTGTGAGAAAATGATAGGAGATCGGGACTCATGCTTTCCTTTCAGAGGTAGCACTACAAATGAAGGTAAATAGAATAGATAAGAAGATGAACACAGCTTTTTTTCCACCGTATCAGTCCAAGAACTCCCTATCAATTATCAGTATGGATCCATTTTCCATTTTGCATCCTATCTCCCCATGCAGGCACTGCAAACATGCTCCAAAGTTTGCAGCCTTTCAACCTTTCACCCTGGTCTAGACGCAGCCGAGCACCCCCTGCCCCTCTTTGGTGAGCCAACGGAGCTCCTGCGGTCGTTCCGGCTGGGCACAGGAGCCAGCCAGATTTCCAGGAACAGATGGTGGGATTTTTCTGACGGCACCAAGACCACAACCTGGCAGCTCCTTCCAAACTGCCCCGGTTAAATTATTAAAGATGCAATTTCCTTTCCAGTTTCCAGTAAAATCTATCTTTGCATTGTAGTCCTGCACATTAGTGTCATAGCAGAGTGCGCTGCAAAACGGTGCCTTCCTTCTTCTGGAGAAGGTTTACTAGCACTTTATGGGATTACGGAAGACCGTTCATTTCTATCCCCAGACAGAGAAGCCACCTCAGCCAGAAGATCAGACTCAAACCGTCTGCTGTTGTTTATCAAGGACCAGTGGGAATGGATCTGGGGTTTTATCGAGGGTCCTTTTTTCCCAAAGGTGACACCAAATATGGATTGAAGCCTGACCAGTGGCTTTTGACCAGTGGAAATATGCTGGCCTTCTCCTGCTGGAGCAGGGGGCTGGACTAGAAGACCTCCAAGGTCCCTTCCAGCTCTATTCTATTCTATTCTGTTCTGTTCTGTTTTCTATCTCTATCTCTATATTCTATTCTATTCTATTTTCTATATCTCTATATTCTATTCTATTCTATTCTATTCTGTTCTGTTCTGTTCTGTTCTGTTCTGTTCTGTTCTGTTCTGTTCTGTTCTGTTCTGTTCTGCTCTGTTCTGTTTTCTATCTCTATCTCTATATTCTATTCTATTCTATTTTCTATTCTATTCTATTCTATTCTATTCTATTCTATTCTATTCTATTCTATTCTATTCTATATTTTCTATTCTATGTTTTCTATTCTATTCTATATTCCATTCCATATTTTCTTTATTCTATTCTGATCTGTTCTGTTCTGTTCTATTCTGCTAAACATTTACAATCAACTCATACTATTTGCATACCACTCTTCCTTCCAGACAGCATAAAGGTGCAATTTCCTGACAATGAGAACAATCAATCAGTGGAACAACCTGCCTTCAGAAATTGTGGGTGCTCCATCATCAGAGGTTTTCCACAAGAGACTGGACAGCCATCTGTCTGAAGTGGTAGAGGGTTTCCTGCTTGAACAGGGCTTGGATTAGAAGACCTCCAAGGTCCCTTCCAACTCTTTTATTCTATATTCTGTAAATCCAGCAGTGCTTAAAACATATCAGTAAATATCAAGTCCCACCTTAGCCATGAAAGCCAGCTGGGTGACCTCGGGCCAGTCCCTCTCTCTCAGCCCAACCCACCTCACAGGATTGTTGTTGTTGTTGTGAGGAAAATAGGAGGAGAAAGATTTGTTGGATATATTCACCGCCTTGAGTTATTTGTTAAAAATAATGAAGGCGGGATACAAATAAATCAATAAATTAAAAAAATGTTGGACGGACAGCAAAGCAAAATAATGGCCTTTTCATACGTTAATCTAATTGGATGATGCTTAATGAGAATAGAATAGAATAGAATAGAATAGAATAGAATAGAATAGAATAGAATAGAATAGAATAGAATAGAATAGAATAGAATAGAATAGAATAGAATAGAATAGAATAGAATAGAATAGAATAGAAAATGGAATGGAATGGAATGGAATGGAATAATAGAATAGAATAGAATAGAATAGAATAGAATAGAATAGAATAGAATAGAATAGAATAGAATAGAATAGAATAGAATAGAATAGAATAATGTTGATTGTTCTCACTATCAGAAAATTTCTCCTTACTTTTAGGTTGAATCTCTCTCCTTAATCAGTTTCCATCCATTATTCCTTGTCCGGCCTTCGGGTGCTTTGGAAAATAGGTTGTCCCCCTCCTCTCTGTGAGACCCCCTCAAAGATCGGAAGACTGCTATCATGTCCCCCCTGGTCCTTCTCTTCACTAGACTAGCCATGCCCAGTTCTTGCAACCGTTCTTCACATGTTTTAGCCTCCAGGCCCCTAATCATCTTCGTTGCTCTTCTCTGCACTTCTCTGTTGCTCTTGATGCTTTTCAAGATCAGTTCAGGCTAGCTAGTTTTAAATCACAGCATCCCTAAAGCAGTTTTCTGCAGTCTTTACAGGCACAACTAACTTTTTAAAATGATAGAATTCCCCCCGGGGCGAAAATGCCTGTGCAATTTTAATCTATCCAGTAACGTTTCTTATTTTCAGTGCTGTAACTTCTAGGAACATCTTCTTTAAGTGAGGACCTGTTACTTGGCTTCTCACAAATATCTTACCAACACCTTAACTAACAATCCAGGAATGCGTCTTGCCGAAACATACTGTGAATATGTTTAAGCCATCATTCTTCTGATAGCATCTTGATTGCCACTCCTTGAACAGGAACGTTCAAACCAAGTGGTGTCCTTTCAGGTGATGGACCTATTCCGTAAGCGTCTGAACTTTAATTAATAACAATCTGGGTGAATTAATAACTAGGTTAAATGTGCTGTGCCAACGCAGCCGATTGAACTTAGAGCAATGTTTCTCAACCTCAGTAACTTTTAAGACATCCCAACTTCATTCTGGTGGGGGAATTTTGGGATTTGAAATCCGCACCTCTTACGTGGCTGAGGTTGAGAAACACTGTTATATAGGTAATCCTCAACTTAACATCCACAATTGCTAAGCAAGACAGGTGTTAGGTGAACCACACTCAATTTTACAACCTTTTTGCCACAATTGTTAAGAAAATCGTAATGGTTGTTGAATGAGCCACATAGTTGTTAAGGAAATCCAACCTCCCTCGTTGACTTTGTATGTCGAAAGTTGACCGGGAAGGTTGCGAATGACAATCCCTTGAACCCAAGGATGCTGCAGCCATCAGCAAGACATGCCGGTTGCCGACCAACTAAATTCTGATCACAGGGCGGTGGGGATGCTGCAGCAAGGTTGCAGCGAGGACTAGTGGCATGTCCCTGTTTTGGTGCTGTTATAACTTCGAAGAGTCACGAAACTAATAATAATAATAATAATAATAATAATAATAATAATAATAATAATAATAATAATAATAATAATAATAATAATAATAATAATAATAATAATAATAATAATAATAATAATAATAATAAGAAGAAGAAGAAGAAGAAGAAGAAGAAGAAGAAGAAGAAGAAGAAGAAGAAGAAGAAGAAGAAGAAGGAAGAAGAAGAAGAAGAAGAAGAAGAAGAAGAAGAAGAAGAAGAAGAAGAAGAAGAAGAAGAAGAAGAAGAAGAAGAAGAAGAAGAAGAAGAAGAAGAAGAAAGGAAACCCTAGACCATTTCAGACAAATGGCTGTCCAGTGTCTTCTTAAAAACTTCCAGTGTTGGAACATTCACAGCTTTTGGTGGCAAGTTGTTCCACTGGTTAATTGTTCCAACTGTCAGGAAGTTTCTCCTTAGTTCCAGGTTGCTTCTCTCCTTGATTGGTTTCCATCCGTTGCTTCTTGTCCTGCCTTCAGGCGCCTTGGAGAATAGCTTGACTCCCTCTTCTTTGGGGCAGCCCCTGAGATATTGGAAGGCTGCTATCCTGTCCCTCCTCGTCCTTCTCTTCATTAAACTGGACATACCTAATTCCAGCAACCGTTCCTTATATGTTTCAGCCTCCAGTCCCCTGATCATCTTTGTCGCTCTTCTCTGTACTCTTTCTAGAGTCTCAGCATCTTTTTTACATTGTGGTGACCAAAACGGAATGGTGTAGGGTTTCCTGCCTGAGCAGGGGGTTGGACTCGATGACCTGCAAGGTCCCTTCCAACTTTTATTATTATTATTATTATTATTATGACGGTTGCAATGTCCCAGAGTCATGTGATCACTTTTTGTGACTTTCTGACAAGCAAAGTCAATGGGGAAGCCAGATTCACTTAACAGCCAGGTTACTAACTCAACAACTTGAGTGATTCACTTAACAACTGTGGCAAGAAATGTCGTAAAATGAGACAAAACTCATTGAACAACTGCCTCGCTTAGCAACAGACATTTTGGGCTCAACTGCGGTCGTAAGTTGAGGACTACATGTATTACAGAGTTGACTTTGCATCTTGTTTGGGAAACTTTTCTAACCTGACATGGAAGCCACCTACCTTGTGATTGAACAGGCAGACCAGCCAGTTAAAAAAACAAATAAACAGCACAGTTCTCAAATTGCCCATCTTAGCTTTGGCACCCTTAATGGGCCTAACCTGGTTAAATTGGCTGGATTTCGCAGCCTTAGCTCCGGAGCCTCGCTCTGCAAGCAGCTGAGCCCGGATTGCCTTCTGCAAGGATTAAAACCTTTTCTGTCTCTTTGTAAGGACTGCAGGGGACGAGACAATGGCAGAGATGGAGGTGGAGCCAATCGCCCAGGTGGACAGGTGTGTCTGGATTTTTGTTTGTTTGTTTGCAGGGAATTTCTCCCCACCCACCCACCCCTTTTTTTTGTTCCTGCTTCCTTTAGCCCCTGCTCTACACTCTCCTCTGTTTTCACCTCCAGCTGACGGGAGATTGAAACTCGTGCATGTGCCGGCAAAGGCCTTGGGAACTGATAAAAGGGCCAGGGAATCGCTGACTCCCTTCTCCCAAACCACAGCCAATAATGATAATGATGATGATGATGATGATGATGATGATGATGATGATGATGATGATGATGATAATAATAATAATAATAATAATAATAATAATAATAATAATAATAATAATAATAATAATAATAATAATTAATAATAATAATAATAATAATAATAATAATAATAATAATAATAATAATAATAATAATAATAATAATAATAATAATAATAATAATAATAATAATAATAATAATAATAATAATAATAATAATGTTGGATGGAACCTTGGAGGTCTTCTAGTCCAACCCCCTGCTCAGGAAGGAAACCCTATACCATTTCGGACAAATGGCTGTCCAGCCTCTTCTTTAAAACTTCCAGTGTTGGAGCATTCACCACTTCCGGAGGCAGGTTGTTCCACTGGTTAATTGTTCTCACTGTCAGGAAGTTTCTCCTTAGTTCTAGGTTGTTTCTCTCCTTGGTGAGTTTCCATCCGTTGCTTCTTGTCCTGCCTTCAGGCGCCTTGGAGAATAGCTTGACTGCCTCTTCTTTGGGGCAGCCCCTGAGATACTGGAAGACTGCTATCATGTCACCCCTCGTCCTTCTCTTCATTAAACCAGACACACCCAATTCCAGCAACCGTTCCTTGTATGTTTTAGCCTCTGTTGTCCTTTTTCTCTTCCCCTTGTTTGGAAGGCCAGGAGTGCCAAAACTGGACGCCCAGACTCCTGAGGTCACGTGCGGACACTGGACGCCTTGAAGTCAACAGTGAAACTAAGTCACGCTTTGGAAATGTGCAACAATGATCCTCTTTCATGCCTTCTCCGAAGCTGCCCTGGGTGTTGGAACAAAAGGCACCCTGAGGCTCTGCGGAGAGAGGGCGAGAGGGCTGGTGCTGGCAGCCCCAACACGGCCAGAAGAGTTTTCTTTATGGATTATGCTTTGGTTGACCTTTGACCTTCTCCCCTCCTGTATGTTTGCGGCCCGGGGGCATCCATTCATCCCCCAGGGATGATTCTGAAACTGTCACAACCTGGAATTCAGCAACAACCTGGAACTCAAGCAACGTTAAAATCCACCGTGGTTAGTGTTTGTCCTGAACGCTGCCCAGTTTTTTAAGAGGGGTGTGTGGGTGTGTTACAATTTGGAAGGATTTAATACGGGTAATCCTCAAATTACAACAGTTCCTTTAGTGACCGTTCCAAGTTACAGCGGCACTGAAAAAAGGGACCTGTGGCCGTTTTCCACAGTTACGACCTTTGCAGCCTCCCCGTGGGTCACGTGATCAGAATTCAGATGCTTGGCAACTGATTCACACTTATGACCCTTGCTGTGTCCCAGGGGCACGCGATCCCCTTTTGTGACCTTTTGACAAGCCAAGTCAATGGGGGAAGGCAGATTCGCTTACTGACCGTGTTTCTAACTTATCAGCTGCAGTGATTCACATAACAACCTGGCAAGAAATTTTGTAAAATGGGGCAAAACTAACTTAACAAGTGTCTCACTTAACAACAGTAATTTTGGGCTTGGTTTTGGTCATAAGACGAGGACTACACATAGCTTACCTTCCAAGCTCAGAGAGTACCAAGGACCCTTCATTTCAACCCTGAGCTATAAAATATACTGCTTTATCGATAGTTTATCTCGATAGTATAGTAGTAAACAACATAGATGGTCATGTTTTATAGGTGTGGTATATTTGCACATGTACAGTACAGATGGTCCTTGACTTATGACTGTAATGCAGCCTGCCCATCATGGTCATAAATTGTGACAGCGAGGAAAACATGTTATCCAGGGGCTTAGAAGGAAAACAGAACTATTTATAGTTTTAAAGAACTGGCTTTCCAGGAACCTAATGACTTATCTCTGAGCGAGGACGCAAATCTGTGCTTTAGATGACTTCTCCTTGAGGGATTAGGATAAGAACAGAACAGAATAGAATAGAATAGAATAGAATAGAATAGAATAGAATAGAATAGAATAGAATAGAATAGAATAGAGCTGGAAGGGACCTTGGAGGTCTTCTAGTCCAGCCCCCTGCTCAAGCAGGAGAACCTATACCATCTCAGACAAGTGACTGTCCAGTCTCTTCTTAAAAATCTCCAGTGATGGAGCGCCCACGATTTCTGGAGGCAGGCTGTTCCACTGGTTAAATGAAATGCTCTTCCATTAAAAAATACGACAAATCCTTATCCACAGAAGCTAAGTGCATTCAAGCTTTTGAACCCTCATAATGCACCCTACCCAAAGAGGAGACATGAACAATTCATGTTTCTAATTTAGAATAATAAAATTTTAGAGTTGGAAGGTCTCCAGAGGTCATCCAGTCCACCCCCCACCCCATCCACCCTGCTCAAGGCAAGAACCCTGCTCAAGGCAAGAATCCAGCATAAACTACTCCTGACAGGTGATCCTCCAGATTTCCCTTTTGGCGGGAGTTTGTTTCATTGTGGCTCTCCTATTATTAGGAAATATTTTCTTATACAGGTAGTCTTCAACTTATGAGCACAAAGGAGCCCAAAATTTATGTCGTTAAGCGAGACAGTTCTTAAGCGAGTTTTGCTCCATTTTACGACCTTTCTTGCCACAGTTTTTACACAGAATCGCTGCGGTTGTTAAGTTAGTAACCCGGCTGTTAAGTGAATCTGGCTTCCCCATTTACTTTGCCTGTCAGAAGGTCGCAAAAGGGGCTCACAGATAACCCCGGGGCACTGCGACCATCGTAAGTATGAACCAGTTGCCAGGCATCCGAATTTTGGTCACGTGACCAGTGGGATGCTGCGGTAGTCATGTGAAAAACGATCCTACGTCACTTTTTTCAGTGCTGTTGTGACTTTGAATGGTCACTAAATGAACTGTTGTAAGTAGAGGACCACGTGTATCCAGTTTGTATTTAGAAGAAAATTTAGAAACGAGAGTTTTAGCGTGAATATCGGAAAACTGATCTACCTATCTTCTGCTGAATAAATCACAGCTCCTGGTGGTTTGGACTAGTTAGTCAACCTTTCCAAAATAGTCTGTCTTCAAACTTCAAAAAAACCCTAAAGATTTGGAAAAAAAAAAAAGTTCACACCTTGAAAATGTTCCCATGCCTAGAATTAAAGAACTCCATTAAAAAAAAAAAGTCTTATCTGGACTATCTAACCCAAACTGAGATTTCCAAATAAATGCTGCTGTCTAGCGATTGGATGAATAGCTTCTCTTCCGTGGATGTTGTTGACTACAACGCCTGCAATTTCTGTGAGACCGTATTGGCTGGGACTGATGGGATGTGTAGTCTGCAATTTACAGACAAACGCCACATCGTGGAAGATTTTGCCAGCTCGCAAGTCCTCAAAGTACAGCTCTGGGCATCCTTAAAAAAAAAAAGGGATTAGGTGAGCTTTGTGATGCAGGCGCCCGGCGTAATTTTCACGGGAGAATCAAAACATGAAAGGGTTGGGCTGCAGCTTTCCCTCAACCGAATTCCCTTTCTCAGCTGCTTTTTGTTTCTTTTGGGTTTTTTTGTGTTCTCATTTTCTTCCTAGCCGGTGAACAGAACCGGAATAAGCCAGGCGGTGGCCCTGGGCGGGAAGAGAGACACTTAACCCTTTCCCCAGGCGCCGGAGAAGTCCTGCTGACCCCTCTTCAAGTCCCCATTCCCTGGAAAATATGAATTTGGAGCAGAGGCGTTTTCCAGCTGCAGCTTTGGTTTCCCTTCACCCTGAACGCGCCGGGCAAACTGGAACTCAGCTTCCTCCCAAGAGAGTTGCGAGCCAAGGCAACTTTGTGGGACCCTCCCTGGGACAAATAGGAGACTGCAGATTGGGGTGATAAACCCTCCGGACCAAGAGAGGTGAAGATTGGCAGTCTGTGCGAGGCCTCGCCTGGCCTCCACCGTGCTGGGGATCAAAGCGCCTCCTCAGCCATTTGAGGAGAGGCAGAAAGGAAGCCCCGCCGTAATAAAGAAATAAGAGCAGTAATTAGGAAGATGTTCCTTCCAGACAGTATTAGTGGTTGTTTTCATCTGAGGTGGGAATTGTCCTTTAATGCACTGGGATGAGCGCTGAGGCTCGCCTGCCAAGAAGCAGCTGAAGCTTCAACAAAGGCAAAGGGTTTCTTTCCCCTCCTGGGTTTTGAGGGCTGCACTTTCCTCAGTTCTCCCTCCGACCGACCGTCCCTTTCGTGGTGGCTCTCCTGAGTGACGCCTGCAAAGGCGGGAACACCTTTAGCACTTGCAAAAGAATTTTTCTGCATGTTCCAGGTGGCAAAGACGCAGCACTTCTCTTTTTTTTTTAATTCGTTCTTATAAATAAGCAAATACTAAGTAAACAATAAGTAAGCTAGTTTGGTGTAGTGGTTAAGGTGCTGGCCAATCACCAGGTGACTGAGAGTTCTAGTCCAGCCTTAGGCACGAAAGCCAGCTGGGTGACTTTGGGCCAATCACTAGGTGACTGAGAGTTCTAGTCCAGCCTTAGGCACGAAAGCCAGCTGGGTGACCTTGGGCCAATCACCAGGTGACTGAGAGTTCTAGTCCAGCCTTAGGCACGAAAGCCAGCTGGGTGACTTTGGGCCAATCACTAGGTGACTGAGAGTTCTAGTCCAGCCTTAGGCACGAAAGCCAGCTGGGTGACCTTGGGCCAATCACCAGGTGACTGAGAGTTCTAGTCCAGCCTTAGGCACGAAAGCCAGCTGGGTGACTTTGGGCCAATAGGCACGAAAGCCAGCACAATAGGTGACTGAGAGTTCTAGTCCAGCCTTAGGCACGAAAGCCAGCTGGGTGACCTTGGGCCAATCACCAGGAGACGGTGAGTTCTAGTCCTGCGTCAGGCACGAAAGCCAGCTGGGTGACTGGGCCAATCACCAGGTGACTGAGAGTTCTAGTCCAGCCTTAGGCACGAAAGCCAGCTGGGTGACTGGGCCAATCACCAGGAGACGATGAGTTCTAATCCTGCCTCAGGCTTGAAAGCTGGCTGGGTGATTTTGGGCCAGTTCCTTTCTTTCAGCCCAACCCACCTCACAGGGTTGTTGTCGTGGGGAGGAAGGAGCATTCTGTATGTTTGTTGCCTTGAGTGACTTATAAACTAATGAAAGCAGGATAAAAAAAAATAAAGGGTCACTTAAGAGGCAGAGGAATAAGAAAACAGTTTTGCCTTGGAAGCACCTTTTAGCATAGCTTAGCTATCGGTTCCTTCCCACACATTGCGGTCAAATTGGGTGGGAAACTTGCCTATTATAATGCACATAATTATCTCTGGTGAATTCTGTGTGCATTATAGAAATCGTGGGTGGCAAATAAAATCCAGGAAAATAAGCACAGGAGATTGCTTGAAAGAAGGGAGGAAGGAAGGAAGGGAAGAGAAGGAAGATTGCAGCCCTGACTTTCTTCCCAAGGCAGACTTAAAAATGTTTTCAAAATGAAAAGTCTGCGCCGCGTGTGCGGAGGGAAAACAGGTTAAAAGAACAGCGCCTAACAAGAAACCTCAGTTTACCTCAAGTATCCTGTGGTGCCACCGTGGAATAATCAAAAGTATAATAGTGAAAGCTTTTTAGATTCAAGAAAGAAAGATGATTGGGGTGGAACTGTGCAAACAGCAGGATTGCTTGCAGGGGGGAAAAACGCAGCAGCCAGCAAGATGGAGGTGGAAGCTTTAAAAAAACAATCAAACCAAAGTGGATTCTCACAATGAGGGTTTGACAAAGGCTGGGAAGTCAGAAGCTTGCAGGATTTCTGGAGCACCCAAAGGTTTCCACGTGTGCTGGATTCCAATGTTTTTTCATTTCTAGTCTGCTCAGTAGAAACTGAGGTCTGGAAGACGAAAGATGGCAAAGGGAGGCCTCACCAATGGACACTAAGTAGATGCTGCTCATAAGGTGGGAAGGGAGACCTTAAATGGAGCAGAATGGAGAAGCAACGGATGGAAACTAATCAAGGAGAGAAGCAACCTAGAACGAAGGAGAAATTTCCTTTCAGTGAGAACAATCAGTGGAACGGCTTCTTTCAGAAGTTGTGGGTGCTCCAACACTGGGAGTTTTTAAGACTGAACAATCTGAAGTGCTACTATAGGGTCTCCTGTTTGAGCAGTGGGCTGGATTAGAAGACCCCCAAGGTCCCTTCCCATTTTGTTATTCAGTTCTGTTCTGAGTTCTAGTCCTTTTCTGGACCTCCAGATCGACTAGATCACAACTTCCAGAACGTTAAAACAGTATAGATGTTGGCACCTGGGGATTGTGATGTTGCAGTTTAGCAGGAGGTCCCCTGGTCCCATAGAGTGCTTAACAGGTCGACTAAGGGTCTAATCTATTGTGAGAACATAAAAACGTTGAGTTGGGTAGCTCTAGAAATCAAACAAGCAAACAAACAAATAAAAATGATGATAGATAGATAGATAGATAGATAGATAGATAGATAGATAGATAGATAGATAGATAGAGAGAGAGAGAGAGAGAGAGAGAGAGAGAGAGAAATGGATGAGAGAGAGAGAGATGGATGAGAGAGAGAGAGAGATGGATGGAGATAGATAGATAGATAGATAGATAGATAGATAGATAGATAGATAGATAGAGATAGATAGATAGATAGATAGATAGATGATAGATAGATAGATAGATAGATAGATAGATAGATAGATAGATAGATAGATCGATAGATAGAAGATAGAGATAGATAGATAGATAGATAGATAGATAGATGATAGATGATGGATGGATAGATAGATGGATAGATAGATAGATAGATAGATAGATAGATAGAGATAGATAGATAGATAGATAGATGATAGATAGATAGATAGATAGATAGATGATAGATAGATAGATAGATAGATAGATAGATAGATAGATAGATAGATAGATAGATAGATAGATAGATGATAGATAGATGATAGATGGATGGATGGATTATAGATGGATAGATAGATGGATAGATAGATAGATAGATAGATAGATAGATAGATAGATAGATAGATAGATAGATAGATAGATAGATAGATAGATAGATAGATAGATAGATAGATAGATAGATAGATAGGTAAGTAGGTAGGTAGGTAGGTAGATAGATAGATAGATAGATAGATAGATAGATAGATAGATAGATAGATAGATAGATAGATAGATAGATAGATAGATAGATAGATAGATAGATAGATAGATAGATAGATAGATAGATAGATAGATAGATAGATAGATAGATAGATAGATAGATAGATAGATAGATAGATAGATAGATAGATAGATAGAACAGTATCCGTTAATTTCGGAATTTGCAGGTAATCCATGACTTACAACAATTTGTTTAGTGACTGTTCAAAGTTACAACAGCACTGAAAAAAGTGTCTTATGACCGATTTTCACACTGCTGCTTACCTGCAAATGGAAGTCCAGCTAGTGATGTAATGAAATCTGCAAAGGCCGATGGAATCCTCAACGGATCTTGTGGGGGGGGAAATAGATGGGTGCTCCATATTCCTGAAGATTTTTCAACCCAGTTGGCGGGACTGTATGCTGGTAGAAAGGAAGGTGGTTTGACCTGGTTAGTGGCTGACCAGGTTAAGTAGGTTGTGGAGATAGACCCATTCAGGATACAGTAGAGGAAGGGGCCGTGGTCTGGAACCTTTTGTGTTGCTGAAAGCAGGGATTTATCGGTTATCTGCGTTATTTGCCCTTTTTGAGAATGTGCTCAGCCTCCTCAGAATAATGGATTGCCAGGCATGAAATGAATTACATAGAAATAGATTTTATGGCAAAGAAAATCAGCTATGCTCAAGGACAGCGATCGAAAATGTATTTACTTATATATTTATTTACATTCCATCTTTATTATTTGTATAAGTAACTCAAGGCAGCAAATATACTGTATCTTACTCCTATTTTCCCCACAAGAACCCTGTGAGATAAATTGGACTTAGAGAGAAGCTCAAAGTCACCAAGCCGGCTTTCGTGCCTAAGGCGGGACTAGAACTCACCGTCTCCTGGTGATTGGCCCAAAGTCACCCAGCCGGCTTTCGTGCCTAAGGCGGGACTAGAACTCACCGTCTCCTGGTGATTGGCCCAAAGTCACCCAGCCGGCTTTCGTGCCTAAGGCGGGACTAGAAACTCACCGTCTCCTGGTGATTGGCCCAAAGTCACCCAGCCGGCTTCTGCTAAGGCGGGACTAGACTCACCATCTCCTGGGACCACCATCCCTGGAAGTCACCCAAAGTCACCCAGCATCCTGCCTAAGTTAAGGCGGGACTAGAACTACCGTCTCCTGGTGATTGGCCAAAGTCACCCAGCGGCTTTCCTGCTAAGGCGGGACTAGAACTCACCGTCTCCTGGTGATTGGCCCAAAGTCACCCAGCCCGGCTTTCCTCCTAAGGCGGGACTAGAACTCACCGTCTCCTGGTGATTGGCCCAAAGTCACCCAGCCGGCTTTTCGTGCCTAAGGCGGGACTAGAACTCACCGTCTCCTGGTGATTGGCCCAAAGTCACCCAGCCGGCTTTCGTGCCTAAGGCGGGACTAGAACTCACCGTCTCCTGGTGATTGGCCCAAACTCACCCAGCCGGCTTTCGTGCCTAAGGCGGGACTAGAACTCACCGTCTCCTGGTGATTGGCCCCAAGTCACCCAGCCGGCTTTCCTGCCTAAGGCGGGACTAGAACTCACCGTCTCCTGGTGATTGGCCCAAAGTCACCCAGCCGGCTTTCATGCCTAAGGCGGGACTAGAACTCACCGTCTCCTGGTGATTGGCCCAAAGTCACCCAGCCGGCTTTCATGCCTAAGGCGGGACTAGAACTCACCGTCTCCTGATGATTGGCCCAAAGTCACCCAGCCGGCTTTTATGCCTAAGGCGGGACTAGAACTCACCGTCTCCTGGTGATTGCCCCAAACTCACCCAGCCAGCTTTCGTGCCTAAGGCGGGACTAGAATTTACCGTCTCCTGGTCTCGTCTCATCCCATGTCGTGTCATCCAGCCAGCTTTTATGCCTAAGGCAGGACTAGAATTCCCGGTCTCTTCGTTTTTAGCCTGGTGCCTTAACCACCAGACCAAACTGGTTTTGCCTTCCATGTACAAAAGGACTTTTGAAATGCAAAAGTGTGTTGACCCTGAGCCCTGACTCGCTTTCCCAGAAGAAGATACATTACACAATGAAATGTTTTCTGCAATCATAATTTGAGAGAGAGAGAGATTAAAATTAAGAAAAACTTCAGGAGCTAGAAGCCATCCATTATTTGGCTGCCTTCATTCATTACTGAATTTCACAAAGTGAAATTCTTACCATGCCCTTGTCCCAAGGGTGTTTTTTTTTTTTCTTTCAAAAGGCAGCTGGAGTTTCTTAGTTTTGCCCTGAAGACGTTTCGCTTCCCATCCAAGAAGCTTCTTCAGTTCATCCAAGAACTGAAGAAGCTTCTTGGATGGGAAGCGAAACGTCTTCAAGGAAAAACAAAGAAACTCCAGCTGCCTTTTGGGGGGGGGGGAAAAAGCATGATCTGGATGACTGAGAAGCTCCATAGACATTTACAATGCCATTACAAAAGGGGCGGGGCTTTGTTCTCATGGATGCGGCCGCCATCTTGACTTTTTTGACCCACCCTCTCCTTGCAGCCATCCCTGCATCCGAGACAGCCTTGTCACCCAATCCGTGGTGTTTTCCTCCCGAGGAGATCTCCCTCGTTCCCAGCTCAAGCAAGGATTTCAGTATTTCCACCCACTCGGCTTTTCGCTTCTCCTTAAAGCAACAACTGTTTAGTCACACTTCTGGAATGTTTATTGCTTTCATTTCAGGAATCACAGTGGTATTTTTATTGTTTTCAAGATGCTTTTTCCAGGCACCCTGCATGGGAAAGGCAGGATAATAAAATACTTGAAACAAATAAATAACTGATAAAAGAACAAGGCCGCAGATGAGAACACTTCTCTGGCATCTGTCCTCTTATTGCTGACAGGGAAGCCCTCCGTAACTCCTTCCAATCCTTTGCAGGATGCAGCCACGAGGATTCAGGAACAGGGCAAACTATGCCAGACAACAGGTAAATGCCCCTTGGATGCTCAGAACGGAAAGCAAGTAATATTCCTAACAGTAGGATCAGCCACACCAGTCAAGGACGGTTGCAGGAATTGGGTCTGGCTAGTTTAATGAAGAGAAGGACCAGGGGGGACATGATAGCAGCGTTCCAGTATCTCAGGGGCTGCCCCAAAGAAGAGGGAGTCAAGCTGTTCTCCAAAGCCCCTGAAGACAGGACAAGAAGCAACGGATGGAAACTAATCAAGGAGAGAAGCAACCTAGAACTAAGGAGAAATTTCCTGATAGATAATTAACAGTAGAACGAATTACCTCTAGAAGTTGTGGGTGCTCCATCACTGGAGATTTTTAAGAACAGATTGGACAACTGTTTGATCTAGGGCAGGGGTGTCCAACTGCCGGCCCGTGGGCCAGATGCGTCACGCGGAAGCCATGCCCACCCCAGCTTCGGCAAGGTGAAAAAAGTCACGATACGTCGCGACATGTCACATGACGCGGCGAGTTTGCTTTAGCAGGGGGTTAGATGAGAAGACCTCCACGGTCCGTTCCAACTATGTTATTCTGTTATTCATATTCAACTCAAGTCTGCTTTGCAGTTTAATTCACAAGCCGTTGATTCTCTACCATCCATCTCCAAAGTCATTCCATGTTTGGATTTCAACTCCCAGAATTTTCCCGACAGCATGTTGGCCTCGGTTCCTAACAACGAGGATTTCAAACTGATGAAGGAAGTGTTGGGATATCACGATATAAGCACCGTCCTTTTTTTTACCTGCATTAGGATGTCACGATGACACGCACAAATACACAAAGAGTGGAGTTTGCATAAGGGAACCCTAAAGTAAAGGGGTGGAGGGATTCTCAGCTAATCAGAAGATATATCTTCAATATAGTTTCAGGGTTATCATAGATTATTTTGAAGAAGTAAGAGAGATATAATAATATAATAATAGAATAGAATAGAATAGAATAGAATAGAATAGAATAGAATAGAATAGAATAGAATAGAATAGAATAGAATAGAATAGAATAGAATTATGGGATTAGAATAGAATAGAATAGAATAGAATAGAATAGAATAGAATAGAATAGAATAGAATAGAATAGAATAGAATAGAATAGCAGAGCTGGAAGAGACCTTGGAGGTCTTCTAGTCCAGCCCCCTGCTCAAGCAGGAGAACCTATACCATTCCAGACAAATGGTTGTCCAATCTTTTCTTAAAAACCTCCAGTGTTGGAGCACTCACAACTTCTGGAGGATAAACTGAATGGATGGGTAGCAAGTCTTGAAACAGGGAAGGAGATTCAGAAACCAATGTGGGTCTTGATTCGAAATTAGAGGCTAGATAGGATTTAAAAAACCCAAGTAGTCCCTCGTGTTCCTTTCTTCATAACCACCTTGCTTCCTCTCTCCCAGTGTTGGCCCTTTGAGGTAGTCCAGGACAGAATCACCACTATAAATACTAACTCTACATTTATTGTACAGTTACTGGAGTGTTTCTCAAAGGATGCGATGAGCATTAAAAAAATGCTCTTTGCACTGACAACACTTGAAGAAATGGCAAAATTGACATGTCTGATTAGGGAGAAGACAATAACTAAATTCGCTAATGATTGGAAACCTTTGATGGACTTTTTGCTCCAATGAACTTGTGATTTATGAGTTTTGCTATTCGAAAGGGTAAAACGTTGGAAAAAGAAGTTATGAATTGTAGGCAGAGGATAAATATAAATATTTATAACTGCTGCAAAGAAGATTGGAACCCCGTCCTTTCTTTCTTTTCCTTTCCTTTCTTTTCTGTCTCTCCTCTTCCTGCTTTTATCCACCCTCTTTTCTTACTTTTTTATTTTTCTTTTTTTCCTAAGTTTTCATTGCTTTCATTCTAAAAAAAAAACCCCATTCTTAATAAAAAAATAATTTTAAAATGCTGCCTTCGCTAAGCACTGAGGAAATATTTTAAATGTTTATGAGGTGGAAAGAGAAGCAGGAAATTGCTGTTACCAAATGCTGATCCGTGCCAAGTTCATTAGCCCTTTACTTTAAATCTCCAATTTCCTATTTGATGCTAAGGAAGGCATTTCTTAAATGTACACAAAAATATAAACAGGATTGCAAGATGCATGTTCCGTTCAGAATCTCAATGGTAATCACGTCTTAGAATCTCAATTGCTTTTAAGAGATGGTTCCAGTAACCCTGTTCTGATTTTGAAATTGCTCTTATGTGTCCCTAAAGCAGTTTTCAATTTATAAATTCTAATTAGGAAGCATAAGCTATTTGAGAATGCATAGAAATGCATATGTGTTTTCTGTGTGCGTGTGTGTAATTATATGTTATATGTATATAATCAAAGAGAGAAGCAACCTAGAACTAAGGAGAAGTTTCCTGACAGTCAGGACAATTAACCAGTGGAACTGCTTGCCACTAGACGCTGTGAATGCTCCATCACTGAAAGTGAAGGTGAAAAAGAGATTGGACAACCATTTGTCTGAAATGGTTATAGAGTTTCCTATTTGAGCAGGGGGTTGGACTAGATGACCTCCAAGGTCCCTTCCAACTCTGTTGTTGTTGTTGTTTGTTATTATTATTATTATTATTAAATTTCATTCCTATCTCCCATTTTTTAGGGTGCATCTTGAGATACTCATTCTTCAACTTCAAAACGTTTGTTTAGTCTCCTTTTGAAGTTACAACATTAAAAAAAAGTGTCGCACCTGGGACGGGCACTGCCTCCCCATGACAACACAATGAAAATTCAGATGCTTGGCAACTGGCCTGTATTTATGCCAGTTATCGTATCCTGGGGTCATGTGACCACTATTGGCCGCCTTCCCAGCTGGCTTCCAACAAACAAAGTCAATGGGGGAAGCCAGGTTCACTTAACGACTGCATGGTTCACTTACCGACTGCAGCTGCAAAGCACTGTGAAGTGGTATATAAATCTAAGTGCTATTGTTATTGGGTCAATGGCAAGGGGGATTCTGCCCCCCCGCCCCCCCACCCTCCCTCTCGGTGCCTGAAACCTCCTCCATTATCAGCTCTTGACCGTCCAAGTCTTTTTCTCAGCCGATTTTCCAGCTCCCCGGTTTCTGCCTCGTTTTACGGCACTCTGCAATTAGAGCTCAGCCAAGCCAGAGAGAGAAAGCCTTGCCGCCGTACTGTAATTTACTGAATGGGGATGTATCATTAGTGCAGATTATGCCGGAGTCTTGGTGGAAAGCAAAGATTACTGACACCGACGACATGAAAAGCTGGACGTCAGAAGCTGAATGCGAACCTATTTCTCAAGAAGGTTGCGCACACCTTACCAGAAGCACCAGCTCAGTAAATATCACCTTTTTGTTTCCATGAAGACACCTGCACAGATTGGGCCATGTAGACCAGGATGGAGATTCTGTATATAGAAGCGAGGCGATATAGTGGTCTACGTATTGAAAAACAGAATTACAGAGTTGGAATCCCAAGGACTGCCTGTTTTATTGGAGTGGGGTTGGCAAATGCCGTGCCAGTTCAGGCTAAGGAAGGG
Source organism: Azemiops feae (assembly GCA_023970755.1). Lineage (NCBI taxonomy): Eukaryota > Metazoa > Chordata > Lepidosauria > Squamata > Viperidae > Azemiops > Azemiops feae. The sequence goes on along the minus strand of JALGBA010004087.1, from coordinate 1,014,480 downwards.
TGGGATTCTGCAACTGACCTGCTATCTTCTTAGTCTCTTTCATCTGACCCCTCCTTTCTCTTTAGGTCTTTGATGTCCAATGTATTTGTGGAACTCGGAGGGAGGGAAGGGAGCGATCCCGCGGATTCCTTGCCACAAAAGGCCTCTTGCCAAAGGAAAAGATGGGACAGGATGATTGAAGAATTCCTGATAGGAAGCAACACACATTGAACTGAAAGCCTTAGAGGGAAAGTTTCACAACCGTTGACTTTCTTCTTATGTCCACCTTCAAAACCTCAGAGCTCAGCTTCATGCACACTGCCCTAAACCCAAGTTGACCAACTGGCATTCACACAACATGCTGTATGTATCGTAGCTGAACATGCTGGCTTGCTTTGCACATGCTGGCTTACAAATGACCCAGGTTTATTTGAATCAAGTCTAGCATGTCAAAAATGCCTTTTGGTGGAAGTATTTTTTCTGCTAATTCCTGCAGAAAGGAATGGGACTTTTTTTTTAGGAGAATCATGTATGTAGATTTCTGTAATGACCTGTGCTATGCCTTGTTTTAGTTCGTTGAGTGAGTCACATAATAAAGAAACCTGGATCAAGCAAACGTGGCTTAGTGGGATGTGCCTTCAGCCAGTCTTTACAAAAAAGATGTTGAGACCTTGGAAAAAGTTCAGAGAAGAGCAACTAAGATGATCAAAAGTCTGGAGACTGCAACATACGAAGAACGGCTGCGGGACTTGGGTCTGGCTAGTCTAAAGAAAAGAAGAAATAGGGGAGACATGACAGCAGAGTTCCAGTATCTGAGGGGTTGCCACAAAGAAGAGGGGGGGTCAAACTATTCTCCAAAGCAGGGGTCTTCAAAGTTGGCCCTTTTATGACTTGTGGACTTCAACTCCCAGAATTCCTCAGCCAGCATGCCAACTTTGAAGACCCCTGCTCCAAAGCACCAGAGGGAAGGACGAGAAACAATGGTTGGAAAGTGATCAAGGAGAGAAGCAACCTGGAATTAAGGAGAAACTTCCTGACAGTGAGGACAATCAACCAGTGGAACAACTTCCCACCAGAAATCGTGGGCGCTCCATCACTGGAGGTTTTTAAGAAGGGACTGGACAATCACCTGTCTGAGACGATATAGGTTCTCCTGCTCGAGCAGGGGGCTGGACTAGAAGACCTCCAAGGTCCCTTCCAACTCATTCTATTCTATTCTATTCTATTCTATTCTATTCTATTCTATTCTATTCTATTCTATTCTATTCTATTCTATTCTATTCTAATCTAATCTAATCTAATTCTAATCCTTGACAAAGCCCCAAATTTCCATTGCTAAGTAAAATAGTTGGTAAGTGAGTTTTGCTCCATTTTTTGACCTTTCTTGACATGGTTGTTAAGTGAATCGCTGCCGTTCTTAAGTTAGCAACATGGTTGTTAAGTGGATCTCCCCCCCTTGACTTTGCCTGTCAAAAGGTCACAAAACGTGATCACATGACCCTGGGATACTGCGACCGTCATAAATACAGGCAGTCCTCAAATTACAACAGTTCGTTTAGTGACCGCTCAAAGTTACCACGGCATTGAAAAACGTGACTTGTGACTGTTTTTCATAGTTACGACCTCTGCAGCATCGGATCAAAACTCAGATGCTTGGCAACCGGTTCATACTTATGACCTTTGCTGTGCCCCAGGGTCATGTGGTCCCCCTTTTGCGACCTTTCGCCAATGGGGAAGCCAGATCTGTTGGCCAAGTTACTAACTTATCGACTGGAGTGATTTAACAACTGTGACTTAACAACTGTTCACTAAATGGATAGTAAGCCCACGACTACCCCTATGATTGTTTTGTCAAGTGACTTTTTTTCATCTTAAATGACTAGTTTGCATCTTCTGTTTGTACTATGTGTTCACTTGTAGCTGAGGGAAATGGGACATCAACTTGAGGTCAGCTTCATTTGGAGGACCCACAAGAGTGGGGAGGCAGGGTATGTGATGGGCCTCCTCTCCTAAGAGGGACCAAGAAGGACCTTTTCCGTGGGGGGCTTCCGCCCTGCAGAACATCATCCCTGTAGAGCAGGGGTCCTCAAACCTGGCCCCTTTAAGACTTGTGGACTTCAACTCCCAGAATTCCCCAGCCAGCTATGCTGGCTGGGGAATTCTGGGAGTTGAAGTCCACAAGTCTTAAAGGGGCCAAGTTTGAGGACCCCTGCTGTAGAGATAAGATTGGCCCCCACCTTGATTCTCTTCCAAAGGACCTTGAAGGACCCCTTGCCCAATGGCCTGGGGACCCCAGACTCATATGGAGCCCGTCAAGTAGTTGGTTTGATGGTTATCACCAAGGAGGTTTATTGAGTTTTGTATTCGGGTTTTATTTCTATAAACCACCCAGAGTCTCTTTGAGCGAGTGAGGTGGTCGTACAAATTTTTATAAACAGCAATAACACTTGGACTTGTATACCGCTTCAGAGTGCTTTGCAGCCCTCTCTAAGCGGTTTACAGAGTCAGCCTATTGACACCCCCCCCCACAATCTGGGTCCTCATTTTACCGACCTCGGAAGGACGGAAGGCTGAGTCAACCTTGAGCCCTGTCAGGATCGAACTCCTGGCAGTGAGCAGTGAGTTAGCCTGCAATAACTGCATTTATAAATAAATAAATAAACGGTGGTCTTTAATTACTCTGTACTAGTTAGCTATTTTGGCGCCTTCAGATCAGGCTGGACCCCTGGATAAGTCCCTGCAGTTTTCTTGGCAACCTATTGAAAAGTTGTTTGCCATTGTCTTCTCCTTCCCAGGGCTGGAAGGGAAGGGCCGGCCCCAAATAACCCAGCTGGCTTCGTGCCTCAGGCAGGACTAAATCTCCAGGTGACTTACCTGGTGCCTTGAACCCCTGCACTAAACCGACATTTAGAGGCCTCCTTTAATTACGACCTGGACAAGCGCTGGAGTCTTTTCAGAAGCCGGACAACATGAAAACACAACTGCTCTTAAATCCGTCTGACCTCGTTTGTCCTTTAAGCAGGTTTATTGTGCGTGTGACACCTTAACAGCCCTGGTGTTTTGCAGCCTTGTGGGTGCCACCGATCTCCAGTTCAAAAAGTCAGCAAGAGCCCAGGAGCGGAATTTTTTCCCTTCTGAAAATAAATGTCAGCCGACCCCAGAGGGAAAACCAAATGCATTCTTGCATTTCAAAGCTGGGCTGGAACTGCCCTGACCTATCCCGAAAACAGCCTTATCCAGGTTATCTTCCTGTTGCCCAGGAGTTTTAGAGAGAATTGCAGACTGTAAACCTTGAGCAACTGTGTGACGACTTTGTGCTTCCTTTGCAAAGGCAAAATTAGTATTTAGGTTCCCGTTTTTTTTTAGAAAAATGGGGAAAAAAATGTCTTGCCACAAAAAATAAGTTTTTTTCTGAATATAATCCTCAACTGACGACAACTGGATCCAAAATTCCTGTTACTCAGACATTCGTTAAGTGAGTTTTGCCCCATTTTACGACATTTCTTGCCCCGGTTGTTAAGTGAATCACTCAAGTTGTTACGTTAGTAACCTGGTTGTTAAGTGAATCTGGATTCCCCATTGACTTTGCTTGTTGGAAGGTCCAAAAGGGGATCAGGTCACACACACACACACACACACACACACACACCGGGACGCTGCAACCATCACGAGTCAGTTGCCAAGCGTCTAAATTTCGATCACGTGACCACGGGAATGCTGCAATGGGCATAAAGTGTGAAAAATGGTCGTTAAGTACACTTTTTTCAGTGCCGTTGTAACTTTGAATCGTGCTGGCTGGGGAATTCTGGGTGTTGAAGTCCACAAATCTTAAAGTGGCCAAGTTTGAGGACCCCTGCTTTGAACGGTCACTAAACATACTGTTGTGAATTGAGGACTACCTGTACTCTGGTCTTTTCCTTAAGTTTTCATTGTATAAGGGTTTACAACAGGGGTCTTCCAACTTGGCCCTTTTATGACTTGTGGACTTCAACTCCCAGAATTCCTCAGTCAGCCTGCCTGGCTGAGGAATTCTGGGAGTTGAAGTCCACAAGTCACGAAAGGGCCAAGTTTGAAGACCCGTGGTTTACAACATTGATGTCAGTTTCTAGGTTGGTGAGAAATGGAAATCCTTGGAAATAACCATCTCTCTCCGTTCTTTCTTTTTCTTTCTTCTTTCTCTCTCTCTCTCTCTCTCTCTCTCTCACACACACACACACACACAAACGTCACCTAGCCTTGTGCCCAACCAAATCCAATGCCCTTTCAAGCACAGGCTACAAACAGGATACCCGTAAGAGAAAACCGCCACCAATCGTTAATTTTTATCTTTTTTTTTTTAATTTGGCATTTTGTTATTTGCATTTATATTAAAGCAAAGTGCATCTTTTCTTATTTTTCTTGTTTATACACATTGCACAATACATAAATAATGATGCTTATAAAACGTCTTTGTATTTACAAGTAATAATATATTTATATATAACATAAAATACATTTTTCTTTAATAAATCTCAGGGTTTTTTTTTTTTTTTTTTAAAGAAGTCTGTTGTTATTTTTTTTTCCCCCAAAGCACTTCAATGCTAAAATTCCAAGGACGATGCTTTTCTTCTTCACTTATTCCTTTTTGCATGTAGAAAAATAGCTTATGTTAAGGTCTAAACGTGCTCACTGAGCTAAGAACAGTGTAAAATTATCATACTAAGTGTATGAATTGAAGAAAAATACTAACATACTAACCAAATGACTGCAGCTTCTGGATGCAAACAGTTATTATCTTAAATCGGATCAAAATAAGGGACAGGGAGGCAATACTGAAATTCAGCTTTGTCTGTTGAAAAGAGAAGAGGGGGTACAAAGTCTGCAAATCCATTTGAAAAGCCCAGGCCAAACAAATATTGTTATTTTTTGGGGGTGTGGGGTGTGGTTTACAGGCATCGTGATAGCCAAGCCCAGAAAAATGGCTATTTCTTTCCCAAACCTGTGTAGCTTCTTCTTTTTTTTCATCCACAAGGCCAGTCAAAAGAGTTAAAAGTTTCAGATAGATATAATAGAGAGGAAGGGAAGAAAGACGCCTTATTTGCACCCTGTTGGCTAAAATTCTGCATTTCTGCATTAACTCCCCACAGTGACTCTTGATTATTGTGCCAGGGACTATGCGACATTCTTGCCTGACCTTCCTCATAGTGGCCGAGGAGCTGGTTTGATTTATTTAATTTATTTATATTTCGTATTTCTTAACCCCTCAGCTCCCTCCCTGCATCTCTCTTGCAACAGATGGAGCGACTTGCAGCAACGTAGAGAGATCCATGTGGTTTAAAGTTTTCATAAGGAAGGGATCTTGTAAAGGTTAAAGAGGACAGAAGTGATGCAGAACCATTTATTATCTGGTTCTAGAATGAAATACAGGTAGTCCTCGGCTTTACAACCACGAACTTTACGACCACAAACTTCTGTCCTTAAGCAAGACAGTTTTAAGTGAGTTTGGGCCCATTTTGTGACTTTTCTTGCCAGCTGTTGTTAGTAGCATTGGTTGTTAAACGAATCCGGCTTTCCCCATTGGCTTTGCTTGTCAGAAAATTTGCCAAAGGGGATCCCAGGATCACACTTTGCAACCGGTCCCTGAACAAATGGTCGTTAAGACGAGGACGACCGGTCACGGCTTGCAGGAATCTGTCCTACCAATCCCTTGCAAGCCCGACAAACTCCAGACCGAGCTCCATCTATGGTCACTGAAGGAAACCAGATCTGGGTGTATTGGTGGCACTTCTAAGTGTGGATTGATAAAGTCTGCTGAAATAAGCAGAACATCCCAAGTGTGCAAAGAAGGTGTGTATTTAGCGGGGAAAACACAGGATTCTTCTGGAGAGAAATGCATGAGCCTTTACAAAGGGAGGCAAGAAAGATAACACAGCCTGAATTCAAGCTGTGAAGATGGTAACCTACAACTGCTACTCATTACGGATTGATTGAATCACAATTGAAAAAGAAACTGAAGGGTCCTCTCTGTAACCACGTCCAACTTAAATCTTCCCAAACCTCCTTCCTCCCCGGGACTCTCCTCTCCTTCTGGGTTGTCGGTCCTCTACATTTTAAAAAGTATGTCCAAATCAAACCCCCACCCCACCCGCCAAAATAAAAAGACAAGAGAAAAGGAGGGAGGGAGAAAGAAAAGAAAATCTTCCCATAAGCTATTTCTCAAAACAGAACAAACAAACAAAAAACGTTTGCACACCATAGCAAGCACTCAAAAGGAAACGTTTTAGCAGCAAAGTCATTATAAAATGTCACTGTGGAGCAAGCGGTTCCCAAGCTTGGCCCCTGGAAGAAGGCTGGACTTCGAATCCCAAGAACCCCTTGCTGGCTGGATGGAATTCTGGAAGTTGACGTCCACTTTTCTTCAAGGGGCCAAGCTCGGGAAGGCCTGCGGTTGGGTCTCGAGTCATCGGTTATTAAAAATAATCTCCAGCCAGCACGGACAACTGCTGATGAACTGTCTGGTGTAGCACTGGCCCCAACCTTTCACAAAGCTGATCTGCACCGTGAAACCGGTCCAAGGTTGCTGCATGAATTCGTGGTCGTTGGGCCTCTGCAAGCTGTACGCTTTCTCATAATCGAACGCTTTGATGGAGAAGCCCGGAAACACCTTGTGAACCAACAACGTCCTAGAATCTGGGTTGTCCAGTGTGGCCGACTTGATAAAAATCGGATAACTGCTGCGGTTATAAAGCCATACTCCGTCGACTTCCTTGCTCAACTGGATGCCGTAGCCAATCTTGGCTCGGACCTTCTGCACCAGATGGTTCTTATTGTCCGAATTGAGCTGTCCGAGACAGAAGCCGTTCCCCTGAGGTAGATCGTAAAAGATATCCAGGGAAGGTTCTTGGACCGAATACAGGCGCCCCACGCGGGTCTTCTCTTCCCAATAGGCCACCACGCACCAGTGTGATAGATCCCCGGGTTCCTGTAGAACTTGGGAATCTAGGAGACAAAAGAGAGAGAATACCTAAGGTTAATCTCACAAAAGGCCAGCGTTTGGACGGAAACAGATTAGCAGGCCTGAATACAGGAAGTCCTCGACTTATGACAGCTGTTTAGTGACCAAGGTTAGGACGGACCCATCCAGGAAATAAATACTTATGACCCAGTTCTGAATTTCTAAGCCCCTCCCCCGCAGTCACATGACTGCAACCAACCCGCAGTTGTGTGACCCCAATTTAGGATGTTTTTCCTGAAAATCAGCATTTATTTCCACTTTGCGACAAAAACACCCAATAGGAAACAATAGTTCACTTAACAACTGCCGTGTTTGCTTAATAAATGTTGTGTTTGCTTAATGCAAAAAAATAATAATAATATTGGGTCAGTCTTGTGGGTGGTCTGTTTTATGATCATCATGACACATGTCCATAATGAGTATGATTGTTATCGTCATAAGTCAAGGACTATCTGTACAATGGACTGGGTTTCCCCCCCCTATAAACATAATTTACTTAATGATTGTGTTAGACAAATTCAGAATAACAGTGAATATAGAATAATAAATGATGTGACTTGTAGCAACACCATTGTGAAGAGAGACCTTAACGCCATTTGTGTGATAACAGATTGTCTCGCCCCTCCTGTTATAATGAACTTCATACTTCTCAAAACCTTTTGAATTAAAATGGAATCATCAAGTGGGAAATCTCGAGACCGTATCCATTTCCAAACTGCACTTTAGCAATTATTCCAGAAAACGTTTTAAAAACATATTGGTAAAAAAAAAGAAATCCTACTGTTTCTGTTTTAACTTGGCCAGATTTTCGCTCTTTCCATGAAAGTTCATCAACGATGTCTTTCATCTTAGAACAGTGTTTCTCAACTTTGGCAACTAGAAGATGTGTGGACTTCAGTTCCCAGAATTCCCCAGGCAGCTTTGCAAAGCTGCCTGGGGAAGTGAAGTCCACCCATCTTCCAGTTGCCAAGGTTGAGGACCCCTTCCTTAGAAGACGATCCAGGGATTGCACTGTCACTTTTCCAGCACTTAAGAGAAATATTTGGCCACTGGGTCTCTTTAAGTTGATGGAGGCTTCACGGCCTCACTCCCAAATCGTAACGATCAGATGTGAACAAGGATTTGGGAGTGAACAGGCCCCAGTTCTATGTGACCTCTTAAACCCTCCATAAAGATGGAATTCTACACCGAGGGGATGAACTAAGAACATTTACTTGAGATCCATCTTTGCAGCAGCACTATCCACTTTCTCCCAATTGCCCAGAATTTATATTATTCATGGACCGAGGCCAGCCAAAGGAGTTGTGAAAGTAACAGGCGAAGACGCAAAACTGCTTTAGGCTGTGGTATCTTCTATATGCCATAATTCTCCCACCCACCCCTGCAAAATCACACACACACACACACACACACACACACACACACACACACACCTCTCTCGGCAAGTCCTCGCTGCACCCTTTCAGTTCAAGCCAAGAGTAAATCAATGGCAGATAACAGCTTATCAAAGATCTGCTAATCAACCACAGATGTCCTTTGCGGTGTCAAATGTGTGTAAGCGGAACCGACAATACAACCTAACAAACACCCAAATTTTGAGCATGTGATTTTTGGGCACACAGGGGGTGGCTGTAAATGGAGAACCAGACACAAGTCACTTTTTTCAGTGCTGTTTTAACTTAGAACAGTCACTAAATGAAAGGTATAAACTGAGGACTACCTGATTTAGAGGCATTGCTTATGCCTAGATTTCTGCTCATAAATGCAAAAAAAAAAAAAAAAAAATCAAAAAAAAAATTGCATGGAATCCTCCTTTCTCGCCAAAACCCCTTCCTTTTTTTAATTATGCTTTGCATTAAAAGAAGGGGCAAAGCCAATTATTACAAACTTTCCTAATGGAAATTAAAGGCCAGTTCTTGTTCCATACTCTTCTTCTTCAAATCTGGAGGCATCGCTTCCCTGCTGATTTAATTTTATAAAGCATTTTTAAAGAACCAGAAAGATACGGGAGCTTTGCCAATGTTTGCAAGGATGATTTTGCTGGAGGAACGGTCCAGTTAGAACAATTAACCAGTGGAACAACCTGCCTCCAGAAGCTGTGAATGCTCCAACACTGGTGGTTTTTAAGAAGAGACTGTACAGCCATTTGTCTGAAATGGTATAGGGTTTCCTGCCTGAGCAGGGGGTTGGACTAGATGACCTCCAAGGTCCCTTCCAACATTATGTCATCATCATCATCATCATCATCACCATCATCTTTTATTCATTAGACATGAACCTCAGTCAACTGAACATTCAAATTGGCTGGCGCTGATGGTTGACACGGGTTGCTACCAGCATCCTAGGTTGTTGTTGTTGTTGTTATTTACCCTCCTGCAAATTTTCAATCCATACACTAGCGAGTAGCCTAAAGATTTCCGAAACTTCCTTTCAACTGTTATTTGTTTACTTAGTCTCAAAGCAGGATGAATCGGAATTCCATCTAAAAATTATTTAGCTAAAGGCAGAAAATTAAAATCGGTTGTTCCTCATGGTTCAGGAAGTCCCACATACGCTTGAAAATCAGGCCAACGAAACAAAAGAGAAATCAATACGATTTCTATCCTAGACAAACACAATGAGCTCCACAATCAAGTCTATGCTCGCTTTATTTATTTATAGCATTTTTATCCTATTTTTAGTCAGGGAGATTCACAGAGTGTCTGACACGGACACAATGAAAATGGCTGATTTTTCTTTCGCACAGATAATAAGTCTGGAAGACACCACACCAAAGGAAAAAGCAGGAGGAGGGAAGACGAAATAAAAAAAAAACTTCCAAGGTGGAAACACAGTTCTGACACTGAGCAATGAAATTTAGGATTATATCGAACATTATGGGCAGTTAATTTCTTTTCACGCTTGCTGGGGAATTCTGGGAGTTGAAGTTCTCATATTTTAAAGTTTGAAAAACACTGCTTTAAATGAATTGGTAGAGCAAGACCTGGGTTTTTTTGGCTCTCTTTAGTGCCGCACAATGTTGCATCTAACTATCCCACTGAAACAACCCAGGATGGGAGAACTGAGCAAGTCATGGTATAAACCAGAGGTAGGCAACCTTGGCCCCTTCATGACTTGTGGACTTCAACTCCCAGAATTCCTGAGCCAGCATGGCTCAGCTTGGAAACCTCTCCCTTTCCCCTCAGCATGGCTGGCTCAGGAATTCTGGGAGTTGAAGTCCACCAGTCATAAAAGAGCCGAGGTTGCCTATCCCTGGTATAAAGAAACAACTTTTGCATTATATTGCCTTTAACCACACTCTCCAAAAAGTCTACAGGACAGTTCTTGCAAACTGGAGAGGGAAAAATTGGTTCAACTTTTCACTTCTCGTCCAAGAAGCATCTTCCCTTCTGGGTATATTTTACCCAGGGTGTAAATGGGGTATATTTGTGCTGAAGGCTTTTGGGAGTCGCCATGTTGTAAGAAAGAGCATCCTCCAGATTCATTCTCACCTTCCCAAACCTGCACTGAGGCCCCTAGCAATTCTCAGACAGACTGATGTCAGTTAATGTTCAGATTATCTTAATTAGCTGGAGCCTACATCAATGGCAGGGCTCCCCCTGGGGTGTGTTTGTGCAGAAAGGGAGAAGGAGACAAACTTTCATTATAAAGTTCCCCTGAAACAGGGGTGGGGAACCTTGGCTCTTTTATGGCTGGTGGACTTCAACTCCCAGAATGGCTGGCTGGGGAATTCTGGGAGTTGAAGTCCACATAATTAAGAATAGAATAGAATAGAATAGAATAGAATAGAATAGAATAGAATAGAATAGAATAGAATAGAATAGAATAGAATAGAATAGAATAGAAGAGAAGAGAAGAGAAGAGAAGAGAAGAGAAGAGAAAACTGGAAAGGACCTTGGAGGTCTTCTAGTCCAGCCCCCTGCTCAAGAGTTGCTGAAGTTGATAAAACTAATCTAGGCCAACGTAAAAGTTAAATGAGGTGCATTTAGAATAGAATAACAAAGTTGGAAGGGACCTTGGAGGTCTTCTAGTCCAACCCCACCCCACCCCGCTCAGGCAGGAAACCCTATATCATTTCAGACAAATGGTTGTCCAATCTCTTCTTAAAAACTTCCAGTGTTGGAGCATTCACAATTTGTATCAATACTTTTCAGATTCTCTCATCACTCTCTAGTCTAAAATTCAGTTGTCTAACCTTAAGTTACCTTAGGTTTACAATTCAACTGGACTCGAGAGCAATATCTTATTTGTTGCCTATTTTAATGAAAACACCTTATAACACCTAAGTGTTCCTTCCTCAATTGCCTCCCACTGTACAATGGGTCACTAGTTCCAATTGTCGTGTGGGAGCCCACTTCACATGTTATCACGTTATCCAGGCCCCCCAGCTGGGCAATTTGTTCAGAAGCAAAGACCACATTAGTAAATACATCACGAGACAGAAGATCCCAGCTTATTTACATGTCAAGCTGCATGCAATTAGCATAATTGCTGCATTCAATCTTTCTTAGTTTAGCTCCACTGAAATGTGTTGGCTTCAATGGTGAAAAAAAATTGTATTTTTACTTCTCTTCCCACATCTCAATAGACGGAACAACCTTCAATCTTGGACTTTCAAAGGGTTTTTTTTTTCCTGAAACACCAAATGAATGTTGTAGGACACTTCACTTAAATCAAAAGGGATCCTGCTGCTAAGCAGCTGGAAAAGTATCCTCAAATCAGTGTTGTGAATTACCAATTTTCACTACCATTGGGCAGAATTATTTCCTCCAAAATCCAAGAAACCTATTGCGATTTACTTCCAAGGTGATTTATCTGCTCCAATGAATGAATATTTGTGCAAACACCTGTGCAAAGATTTTCAATAGTTAGAACAGGGGTCTTCAAACTGGGAATTCTGGGAGTTGAAGTCCACAAGTCATAAAAGGGCCCAGTTTGAAGACCCCTGGTCTAAAGAGTGCTGAGACTCCTTAACAGCAGCGACAATCTCCTAAACTGGATAGGATGGGTCCAAATTTGGTGTGGTGGGAAAACCCAGCCAATGATAACCCAATAATAAGCCAAAATAATAATAATAATAATAATAATAATAATAATAATAATAATAATAATAATGATGATGATGATGATGATGATGATGATGATGATGATGATGATGATGATGATGATAATAATAATAATAATAATAATAATAATAATAATAATAATAATAATAATAATAATATCCAGAAACATAATTAAAGCCATTAATACATGGGCAGTCCCAGTGATACGCTACCCAGCTGGAATTATCAACTGGACTTTGGCTGAACTGGAAAACCTAGACCGGAAAACACGTAAACTTTTGAATATGCACCACGCTCTACATCCACGAAGTGACATCGACAGGTTGTACCTGCCAAGAAAAATAGGGGGCAGAGGACTATTGCAAATCCACCAAACTGTAGAAGAAGAAAAACGAAGTTTGAATGACTATGTGAATCAAAGTACAGAAAAACTGCTGCAGGCTGTGAAAACAGAGAGCACTATAAAAATAACAGAAACAAAGGCAGAATATAAGGAAAAACGGCTGGATGACAGATTAAATAGATGGAAAACCAAAGCTTTGCATGGACAGCATCTGAAAAACATTGAAGGAAAATGTGATAACAACTTGACATGGGCATGGCTTAAGATGGGAACCGTCAAGAAAGAAACGGAAGGCTTAATACTGGCTGCTCCAGAACAAGCATTACCAACTAATGCCATGAAAGCGAAGATACAAAAATCCACTGACAATCCAAATTGCCGACTTTGCAATGACAAAGTTGAAACTGTTTCACACCTAATCTGTGAGTGCAGCAAAATCGCACAAACCGATTACAAATCTAGACATGACCGAGTTGCTAAATTAATCCACTGGGCATTGTGTAAAAAATACGACTTGCCTGTGTCCGAAAAGTCGTGGGAACACAGGGTGGAAAAAGTTGTTGAGAATTAGAGGGTGAAGATCTTGTGGGATTTTCAAATACAGACAGATCGCCATTTGGAACACAATACGCCGGATATCGCAGTTGTAGAGAACCGAAGCGTACAGCTGATTGATATCGCTGTACCAGGAGATGCCAGAGTCGAAGAAAAAGAACTGGAAAAAATTACGAAATATCGAGACCTGGCCATCGAAACTGATTATGGATGAAACGTGTAACGGTGGTACCCACTGTCATCGGGGCACTGGGAACTATGTTCAAAAACTTTGCAAAATACATCAAGAAACTGCAGCTTCCTGCAATAACTCCAGCAATTTTACAAAAAACTGCACTACTCGGAACATCTTATATTTTAAGAAGGTACCTGGTTGACACCTAGGATGCTGGTAGCAACCCGTGTCAACCATCAGCCAATTTGAATGTTCAGTTGACTGAGGTTCATGTTTAATGAATAAAAGATAATAATAAAAGAATAATAATAATAAAATAATAAAATAATAATAATAAAAAGTTGGAAGGGACCTTGGAGGTCTTCTAGTCCAACCCCCTGCTTGGGCAGGAAGCCCTGGATACCATTTCAGACAAAATGTATTATCACATAACAGGTAATCCGTGACTTACAGTCATTTGTTTAGTGACCATTCACGAAAGTCACTAAAATGGCACTGAAAAAAGTGACTTATTATCGTCCCTCCAATGTTTATGTGACCAAAATTCATGCAGTTAGCAACCGGCATTTATTTAGGATGGCTGCAGCATTTAGGCCCTATGATTTGTGATCTTCCCAGTTTCTGACAAGCAAATAGGAGAAGCTGGACTACCTGTATAATCTCTCTTTAGGAGCTATTATAGCATCTAGTATCTATAGTATGGTACTCATGAAATCTTTAATCCCAGGATTCTAAAATCAAACGTTATTGAATTCTTGTGTCTAAGCAGGCCACTAGTCCTTAGCGTCTACAATATTGCAACTCCAAAAGCTAAGCCTAGGAAAGAAATCAGAGCATAGGAAAAAGTTGTTTTCTGAGGTTGGCGCAGTGAAAAATGGCAGATAATTAAAATGGTTGTTCCATGTTTGGCTGGAGCATCTGAGATGGTGTGGTTGCCACAGGTCCACGGAGAGCCTTTCTCCAGGTAGAATCTGAGTGGGACATCTGAAAACCCCCCCCCCAACAGGTGGGGTGGCCCATGGACAACTCGACTCCTAATGCACTCCCAACTAATGGGACTTAGTATAAAAGTAAAAGCAGGACAATATAGCTTACTCAACCAACCATAGCTAAAAATACTGGCTTAGGGTGATGTATATGAACCCAACCAAACTCACATATTAGTCCCACAACGATTAATCTTCCAAAAATGTTACTCAATCAAAGATCCGAGAGAAAAATAAACGTCTAGACGTGGTGTAGGAAACAAGACCTTCGATCTTCCTGAAGGTTTTAAGAAACCCAGAGCTGTGGTAGTGCTACTTTAACTTCCTCATCCAATTCATTGATACTAACTCAACATGACGGGACCCACTCTTTGATTCAGTAAACATCAGGGTGAAGTTTTATTTTTATTACAAACAAATCCTCTAATACCTTTGACCTCCTGGGGTTTTCCATTCGTATCCCATATCGAGAGTTATTGTGGCCTTAAAGCCACCTTCTATCCAGGTTTTTCAAAAGATCACCACTCTTATTTTTCTTCCACCAGCCAAATGTAATTGTTCTTTCCTATCTTGGTCTCAGTGTTTCCACATCTCCTATCCATGCCTTCTTTTGAGATCTCTCGTCTCCATTCATCAGGAGAAGCCATTGAGCTACCAGAATCTATGAGGGGGGCAGAAAAGTCAAGCTGTTGATCATAATTAGGAGTTATGTACACACATAACTTCCATCCTGACTTTGGGGACACACACACACACACACACACAGACACACACACACTCTAAAGAGTTTACCTTAAAGGTATGCTGGCCTGATCAATGTTATTCTATTCTATTCTATTCTATTCTATTCTATTCTATTCTATTCTATTCTATGTTCCGTTCCATTCCTATATAGAGAACAGTTAATTAGCAAAGAGGAAGGGCATGTAATTACTACAGTTAATTAGCAAAGAGGAAGGGCATGTAATTACAACTTGAGGAATGGGTTAAGATGGAACCAAAGAGACAACTTTAAGCTTCTATCTGTTTATTTGACAGGACTGAAGACCTGCCCCGTGACAAAGGACTTGGGCTGGCCAGACAAAATGCCGGACGAAAGGAGAAGAAATAGTTAAACCAGAACAAGCAATCAAAAGCACAGACAGCGAAACTAAACCCTCCAAGAAGGAACAAGGCAGGTGCCCACAGTCAACCACCTGGGATCAAAGCCATGTCCATTGCCCAGGGCCACCGAGTCACTTTGAAGAGCTGTCTCCATCTTCCATGCCAGCCTGAAGAAGACCCCTTGGCCGGCTCTCCCAAAGTGAGAGAACGCCATCCAGATGGCTCTTTTGAGGACCAAGTGGGGCAAATGCAAAGTAGAGGAGATCTTTAGTTGAATATTAAAAAAAAAAAAAAAGCAGAGCCGAGACCTACCGAAGGGGGAAGACAAGGCGGTTGGAATTAAATAATTAGGCTGGCCGTATACCAAACAGCATAGAGGCCATTTACAGTAAATATTATGAATGGATCTGGCTGGGTTTCTTCCCTCTCTCTCTCTCTCTCCATCCCTCCCTTCCAAAACCTCTTTTCTTTTTCCCGAGCTAAGTAGAAATTTGGCCTCCAGACATGACAGTACTCTATAATTTGCATGGCTGATGAAGTCTATAGCCTGCGACAGAGACACTGGAGTCAGTTGGCTTTAGTCTAACCACTAGAGACAGACAGGGCAGCCTAGTTTGGTGTGTGTGTGTTGTGTGTGTGTTTTTTCTAGCTATAAAGCAAACTCATTCACGGTCTGCGTGGCTCCGGCCTGCTGGCTTTTAAAGAAAATACAATTAGGCTTCAAAAAAAAAAAAGTTTTTTTTTTCTCCTCCTCTCTCCCTCCTCCCTCTAGCATTCTTCATCTTTGGATGGTTTGCAGCAGCAATAATTGATTATTTGTCATAATTAGAGGGCAACAGTGACTAATGAAGCATTTATGAATCAATTTTTGTTGGCTTTTCAAATATTCTTGTAGACATGTATGGAGACGGGGGGGGGGTCTTTCTGTTCTGGGCCCCTCTCTTAAGTACTATACACACAGACAACTCTTCCCAAAAAAATAATTCTAGGCACCCTGTGCTTATTCACACGTTATTATAGTTCCATTAACTTGTAACCTAAAGCATTTACGTGCTCCTTAAACATTGCAGAGAGAAAATGTTCCATCTGATGCTTATATTGGGAGATAGGAAGACATCAACGTGGGGAAAGTGTTTGGGACTTTCACGCAAGATGAAAAAGACTGCATATTAATTCCTAAAAGTAGATTTTCCCCAAGCTTTCAAACAAGGTGGGCCTACAACCCTGAGAATTCCCAATCACATGGAATCTCAGAATTCTAGGCCAAAGTATCTAGAACAGGGGTAGGCAACCTTGGCTGGCTCAGGAATTCTGGGAGTTGAAGTCCACGAGTCATAAAAGAGCCAAGGTTGCCTACCCCTGATCTAAAAGGTAAGCAGGTTGGAATAACAGAGTTGGAAGGGACCTTCGAGGTCTTCTAGTCCAACCCTTTGCTCAAGCAGGAGGCCCCATACCATTTCATCCAGACAAATGGTTGTCTAACCTCTTCTTAAAGGCCTCCAGTGTTGGAGCACCCCGAATTTCTACAAATTTCTCCTCAGTTCTAGGTTGCTTCTCTCCCCGATTAGTTTCCATCCGTTGCTTCTTATTCTGCCTTCAGGTGATGGTGAAGTAAAGGTAGCCCTTGACTTAGGACTACAACCCAGTCCAAAATTTCTGTTGTTAAGTGAGACATATGTTAAGTGAGTTTTGCCCCATTTTACGACTCTTCTTGCCCCAGTTGTTAAGTGAATCATTCAAGTTTGTTGAGTTAGTAACCTGGTTGTTAAGTGAATCTGGCTTCCCCATTGATTTTGCTTGTCAGAAGGTCGCAAAAGAGGATCACGTGACCCCGGGACACTGCGACCGTCATAAGTATGAACCAATTGCCAAGCATCTGAATTTTGATCAGATGATCATGGGGAGGCTGCAAAGGTCGTTAACTGTGAAAAATGGTCGTTAAGTCACTTTATTCAGTGCTGTTGTAACTTTGAACAGTCACTAAATGAAGTCGAAGACTATCTGTAACTGTCTGAGGAAGGTTGTTAAGTGCCTTGGTAAGGCCACACTTGGAATACGGCCTCCAGTTTTGGTCACCACGATGTAAAAAAGATGTTGAGACTCTAGAAAGAGTGCAGAGAAGAGCAACAAAGATGATCAGGGGACTGGAGGCTAAAACATATAAGGAACGGTTGCTGGAATTGGGTATGTCTAGTTTAATGAAGAGAAGGACGAGGGGTGTCATCATAGCCGTGTTCCAATCTCTCAGGGGCTGCCCCAAAGAAGAGGGAGTTAAGCTATTCTCCAAAGCATCTGAAGGCAGGACAAGAAGCAACGGATGGAAACTAGCCAAGGAGAGAAGCAACCTAGAACTAAGGAGAAACTTCCTGACAGTTGGAAGAATTAACCAGTGGAACAACCTGCCTCCAGAAGATGTGAATGCTCCAACACTGGAAGTTTTCAAGAAGAAATTGGACAAACATTTGTCTGAAATGGTTATAGAGTTTCCTGCCTGAGCGGGGGTTGGACTAGATGACCTCCAAGGTCCCTTCCAACTTTATTATTATTATTATATTATAAGGCAGAACAAACCAGAGTCTAGCAATGTACGAGTGGGCTACTGATCTCTGGAGGAACTAGACTCTTTGCAAATACGAGGAGGGTTTCAACAAGATTTCAAATCAAAACCCAGCAAGCAGTAAATTTATAAGGCCTACTCAATGCCAATAAGATGTAATAATGGGTCATAAGAGCTATTCTTTAAAAAAAAAAAACTCTTCAATATCTAAGACCGAAATTTGTTTTATTAACTCTCTAACAACCCCGTTGTAAATGGAACAGTGCTGTTGTAACTTCAAATAGTCACTAAACGAATGGTTATTAAGTTTAGGACTTACTTGTACCTGTGGGCCACCTCTTTTGGTGCCCATGATCTCCCTTGCTCCACCTGATGTTTTACATTTCTGAAACATTCTTCTTTAATTAAAGGTAAAACCAGCCTCTCATATCAACTTACATACCTCAAAACTGGTCCCTCAAGCTGTCTTAGCAAATAATTTTAAACAAATACATTTTGCAGGGCTGCAACCCAGCATCTGAGTTAAAAAGCACTGTTCACCTGTCCCCCTAAACATCAAAGGTGACCAGGAAGAAAACCATGTGAATTTACAAGCTAGACAGGGCGAAAGCCGGCAAACTCTCCTAGGTGTGTGTTGTGTAGCTTGTGTTCCCACGGCGGCCGGATTGTGAATGCACCCCCAGCCAATTCTTCAAATGCCAAGCAGCCCCAAGACGCTGAGCATTTAAAAAAACAACACATTTTGTGACCCATCTAAGATCCAAACTAAATACATCTGAGGTACTTTCTCCCCTCCCCCCCTCCAGTTTCATTGAACCTGATCAGGGCAGCAGAACTGAGCAACATTAAGTCGTCGTATTTTAAAACTGTTTATTCCTTATCTTTTAAGAAAATAACAGCCTGAACATGGCATTTGTGTATTAAAGCGAATTCCGAAAGGTTTTTCTCCCTTGGGAAAATGTAACTGATAAAAATCATCTTTCCAGATCATCAGGCAAAGCTTCCTAAACAAACAAATAAATCTTGTGGGTTTTTGCCTGCTTTTGAACTTTTGTAAGGCTTTTTTTTTTTTTTTTGCAAGGGAGATGCTGCCCGACAACGAGAAAGTAGCTGTTGCCCCATCCTTCCTATCTGACAGATGACATTTCTAAACTTTGTTCACGCTACTTGCCAAGATGTCTATATTAAGAAGGCTTGCAAAAGACAGCCAAAACCCTCCCCTCCCCTTCCTAAACAGAGTGTAGCAATTCCAGATTAATGCCAAATATTTAGCAGCCTTCATTATTCCTCCTTCCCTGCAGACGGCATTCCTTCCAGCTACGCTCGAATTGCATACGTCTAATTTTAAGGGTGGGAGCAAAATAACAAAAAACAAAACAAAAAAACCCAGAGAGGAGAGAGCTCATTTTAGAGGCTGCACACAGGATCAAAACGTCTCCGCTTATAAGACCCCAAAACTCGGGTTTCCCCCCCCCCCAAAGCCTCTCAATTAAAACAGCCCTCCCAGATCTCCAAAACTCAGGGTTTCATATCCCAAAGCCTCTCAATTAAAACAGCCTTTTCCCCCCCTCCCCTGGAGAAAACAGAAGCCAAGAAGCATTTTTCTTTAAAGATAGGTGGACAAGATATTTCTACACACAGCTTTTTGGATTCTTGTCCCTTATTATCAAGGATGAGAAACTGGGTAGACAAGAGAGACGGCCTGCTGAAGGTTTACTAAAATTGCCAACCAGTTGGGTTCTGTTCCCGGATTTGATGGAGGAAAAATATCTCCTACTACCCCATACGCCCTCTTCCTCCGCCAGCCTGCCTGCCTGCCTCCCTCCCTCCGTGCTTCCTTCCTTTACAACCTAATACTCCGTGTCTCCTCTGGCCAGGCCTTTACTTAGAGGCAAAACCAGCACCCCGCGCCAGTCTGGAGACAGGCTGCAGACTGGAGAAGTTAATCATTACTTCTGTCTGCCTTGATAATCTAATCACTTCTGTGCCTAAGCGTATACAGAAAAAGGCAGGCAATTTTCTCTTTCTCTCTCACACACAGAGACACGCACAAACAAGACAGGCTCAACTGCCTTCGCCAAGCTGGTGCCCTCGGGACCAGGGGTCCCCAATCCCCGTGGCATGCCAGCAAGCGGTCCGCACGAACAAGCAAAGCCCCATCCACGAGATGCAGGCAGCACACAAAACCAGGCACCCTCCGGTCCGTGGGAAAACCTCTGTCCACGGAACCGGTCCCTGGTGCCCAAAAGGTTGGTGGCCTCTGCTCTGGACCGCTCTCCTGCAGACCGGGAATCGTGGGACTTGTAGTTTGAGCACATCGGGAGGGACACCCGAATGGGGAAGAGGGATTTGGGGAGAAAAGTCCGCACCAACGTTGCTTCCTTTCCCCCCCTCCCCAACTTGGAGACTGGTCCCTACTCCGCCCTAAGATTGAAAAATTGAGAAGGAAAAAAAAAGAGACTCTTCCTAAACAAAGGGGAGGTTGCATTTATGATTTCCCCAACCTGTTGGCACGCTTCCTCCCGAGCGCAGGGAGGGAGTTAACAAGACGTAACGATTCTGACATCTTTGAAAGTAATTAATCCTCCCTGCATTCCTGGGAAGCTAATGACACAAAACAAGGAATGGCGGGAGGAGAGGAGTTACTTTTTAGTTTACTTTAGGAAGAGGCTAGGCAGCACTTTATCCTTACTACAAAGCCATCCTAAAGTCTTTGCTGCTAGTAAAAACAGACATAAGGGAAGAACACCACTTTCTTCCGTCTTCCTCTCCAGTCATCCGTTATCTAGGGCGAGGGAGCCCACCTGATACCCCACACCTCCCCTCTTCAAGGTTTTTAACTACAACTCTCATCATCCTTTGCCACGGGGAGCAGAGAGCCAAGTCCTATGCAGGGGTAACAGGACACCTAATCTCAGTTGGGATTTCTCCATCCAGCCAAGATAAAATTCCAAAGGACCATTTAAAAAAAAATAATCCTATCAAATATATAATAAAGCCAATTAAATGCAGTTGTTGTTCTTCAGTTGCCAAGTCACCGTCTGATTCTTGGTGGCCCCATGGACTAGAGCACGCCAGGCCCCCTTGTCCCCCCCTGTCTCTCAGAGTTTGCCCAAATTCATGTTTGTTGCATCCATGCCACTCTCTAACCATCTCATCCTCTGGCGTCCACTTCTCCTTTTTGCCTTCAATCTTTCCCAACTCCAGGGTCTTTTCCGAGGAGTAATTAAAGGCAGACAGGTTAGCCAATAAAGCACTGGTAACTCATCGCGTTACAACAGCAATTGGGAGTGGAATTTCCACTGCCGTACGATTGCAAGATGTAACCTAACATGATCAAATTGCTTAGCAAGGGCAATTCCATCTCTCTCTTGTTGCTGTTGTTAAATGAGGACCATGTAGGTTACTAAGTGAGGACAGGTGGGAAGAGGCAGGAATCTAGGCAGGCAGGCAGGCAGGCGGGTGGATGAGAGCAACAGAGTGCAAAGAAGCGGTAAGGGTGTTGGTTAAGTCTTGAGAGTTATATGGCTGTTGAATATGAAGAAACTTGCAAGTTGACCGATTCTCAGTCATTGCTATAGATAGACTGGCTAAGCAAGTTCCTTTCAGAGGAAAGTTGCAAACCAGGAACTGCTTAATTTATAGTCCAATTTCTTAGCCACTCTATTTCACTAGCTCTCAATTACTATTACAGCACAGTGAGGCTCATGAAACTCAATGGGCCTGTCCAAGGAGACTGCAGGGATTGCATTGAAAACACCCTAACCCAGGGGTCTTCAAACTTGGCCACTTTAAGACTTGTGGACTTCAACTCCCAGAATTCCTCAGCCAGCCCTCAGGGCTGGCTGAGGAATTCTGGGAGTTGGAAGTCCACAAGTCTTAAAGTGGCCAAGTTTGAAGACCCCTGCCCTAACCTAAGCTTTTGTATTTGCCATGTTTTGCCGGGCTCTCTCGTCTGTTGGATCTACTTGAGGACACTGAAATGAGAACAGGTGAGCAGTCTTTTGAAAAAGATCTTTTAATCTTTTTTCATCTTCCCAAATGACTAAAGTTAGGGGTCGGGCTGCCAGCGGGAATTATCCATATGTCCGCAATCATAAAAATGTTACCTTTTCCCTTTGCAGTTTTTGCTTTTTGCTTCACAAATCATCATGTCCAGTGGAAAGTGATAAAAGGCCCTTGCCTCATAATGCAAGGACCAGCCCTTAAAATCAGGGGTCTTCAAACTTGGGCCTTTTTTTGACTTGTGGACCAACTCCCAGAATTCCTCAGCCAGCATGCCTGGCTGAGGAATTCTGGGAGTTGAAGTCCACAAGTCATAAAAGGGCCAAGTTTGAAGACCCCTGCCTTAAATCAATGCATTTATCTATTCTGACAAAAGATAGCATCCAACAGATCTCTGCCACAAATAACTGGGAGACAGAACTCAATCAACATTTATAAACGGCAACCAGAAGGAAACAATTTTGTCTTGCTGCTGTATATTTGGCTAAGGAGGGACATCTAATAAATGAAAGAACATGTGAGTAAGAAAAAAAATAATCTGTTTCAGCCATCTAAAGTGCATTAACTTGAGGAAGTTTGATTGAGGTAATTTTCAAATATTCATCCTTGGGTATTCTTTCTGTTCAATCAGGTCTGCTATGGAATACCTTGATACCCTTAGTATTTCTAGATTTACTCTGGAAATATCTCCATCCATCTATCCAGTTTAAGTCCCACTGATCCTTCAGGAGGTAAAAAAATAACTGCACTGAACTCTTTAACACAAGTACACATACATATTCTAGAACAGTGTTTTTCACCCTTGGTAAAACCTACGAAGAACGGCTGCAGGACTTGGGTTTGGCTAGTCTAAAGAAAAGAAGAAATAGGGGAGACATGATAGCAGCGTTCCGGTATTTGAGAGGCTGCCACAAAGAAGAGGAGGGGGTCAAATTATTCTCCAAAGCACCAGAGGGCAGGACAAGAAGCAACGGATGGAAACTGATCAAAGAGAGAAGCAACCTGGAATTAAGGAGAAACTTCCTGATAGTGAGGACAATTAACCAGTGGAACAGCTTGCCACCAGAAATCGTGGGCACTCCATCACTGGAGGTTTTTAAGAAGAGACCAGACAATCACCTGTCTGAGATGGTATAGGATCTCCTGCTCGAGCAGGGGGCTGGACTAGAAGACCTCCAAGGTCCCTTCCAGCTCTATTCTATTCTATTCTATTCTACTCTGCTCTGCTCTGCTGACTTTAAGACGTGTGGACTTCAGCTCCCAGAATTCTAGCATCTGGAGAATTCTGGGAGTTGAAAGTCCAGACATCTTAAAAGTCATCAAGGCTGAGATGCACTCTTCTAGAATATGAACTTGGGAGAAAGTTGCAGTGTCCCGGGATCATGTGATCCCCTTTTCCGATCTTTGCTGACAAGCAAACTCAATGGGGAAGCCAGATGCACTTAACAACCAGGTTACTAACTTAACTGCAGTGATTCGCTTAACAACTGTGACAAGAAAGGTTGTAAAATGGAGCAAAATTCACTTAACCTCTGTCTCACTTAGCAACAGAAATCTTGGGTTCGACTGTGGTGGTGTAAGTGGAGGATGTCCTACTCAGGGGTAGGCCACCTGGGCTCTTTTATGACTCGTGGACTTCAACTCCCAGAATTCCTGAGCCAGCACGGCTCAGCTTGGAAACCTCTCCCTGTCCCCTCAGCGTGGCTGGCTCAGGAATTCTGGGAGTTGAAGTCCACCAGTCATAAAGCGGCTTAGGCCTAGGCCAGAGGTAGGCAACCTTGGCTCTTTTATGACTCGTGGACTTCAACTCCCAGAATTCCTGAGCCAGCTTGGCTCAGCTTGGAAACCTCTCCCTTTCCCCTCAGCGTGGCTGGCTCAGGAATTCTGGGAGTTGAAGTCCACGAGTCATAAAAGAGCCAAGGTTGCCTACCCCTGGCCTACATCCTTTCCAGTTACCTTTAACGTCCTGGAAAAGAGCATCTTCTCTCTTCCTCGGTGTGTGTTAGATTCCCCTGGAATCGTTTATAGACGCTGCGGAACTTGTGATCTTGCTCAAGCTTCTTGCCGTTTGTCTATCAAACTTACTGAAAGTTCCAGAGCATCAAAGAGTATCTGTAAATTAAGTCCACCCACTTATCATTCCAGCGAGTGATACAGCCCCAGGCCATCTTTAAAAGCAATAAAGTGAAAGCTCTCTAGACGTTCTCTGCTCGGGATGATTGGGCACAAGCATTGCTTCAGAAGTTAATGAGCTTCTGCCCAGGTCTGACGACGATGCAGCTTGCCATAAAATGAACCTGCAGCTCTTGAGAAGGCGGATATTAAAACCTCCATTGAAACTTGGCGCTACCTCGATTTGGAAAAAGATTCAGCTATCCCCCCAAAAAGTAAAATAAAATTGAACCTCTTGTCAACAGAAGAGAGAAGAGGGTCTTCAGACAAATTACAGGTAGTCCTCAACTCACAATAGTTCGTTTAGTGACTGTCACGTCACTGAAAAAAGTGACTTATGACCGTTTTTCACACTTACAACTGTTGCAGCGTCCCCGTGACCACGTGATCAAAATTTGGATGCTTGGTAACGGGTGATCACGTGATCCCCTTTTGGGATCTCCCGACGAGCAAAGACAATGGAAAAGCCGGATTCGCTTAACAACCAGGTTACTAACTTAACTGCAACGATTCACTTAACAACTTTGGCAAGGAAGGTTGTAAAGTGGGGAAAACTCACTTCACTGTCTCACTTAGTAACATAAATTTTGAGCTCAGTTGTGGTCATACGTTGATGACGACCCGTACCATCAGGATTAACCCATGGGTATTTCATACACGTGCAGATTATATTCAGATAGATCTAAATTATAGGTATAATTTTTCTTAATTTAAATAAACGAATAAACGCTCTTTTTGAGTGAGCGAGGAGAATCCAAGGAAGCCATTTCTGTTCTCCAAACAGATCTCCAAGTCTCGACCTCCTCCTACCAATGGGTCTTCAGTCAACCACATTTTACACGGAAACTTCTTTCCCAATGTAATAAAAAAAATAATGATTGATGATAAAAATGTAATTGACAATGATTAACAACGGAAAGGAAAAATCAGCCCAGCAACCGACAGACTACGCCTAATCCTCCTTGCTGGCATGTAGCATGCCACTAGATCTAATGCAGTCAAGGAAATAAATCCATGTTTTCTTCTTTGCATTTGTATACATTTAAGTGGAATTTAGCCTTAAATTCCTGCCAAAGCAGAACTGCGGCTGGTGGTTTTACATTTTTTAAAATCACGCCAGGGAGAAAAAGCGAACAACTAACTGGATGAAAATGTCTCATTTGTAGACGGTTTTGGAACAGATAAAAGCAAAATTTAATAAGCATTTAATATGAATTAAAGAAATTAAGAACGGTTCCTTCACATCTGCAAAGATTGCCTCCTGTAAAACGATTTAAGTATGTCTTTAGACTGCGCTTTGACCCCCCAAATGGGGTTTTAACATTTTAAATATTTCCTTAGGCAGCCGTGGCTAGGACAGCAATTTTTATCAACATCTGTTCTAAAATATAGATAAGGAACTTTCCAGAAATAAGAGGAATATTTCTTCATATCAGCTGGAATGCCTCTTCCTCAGTTCTTCTACTTTTTGACTCTAGAACACGTAGATCTGAAGTTTGGTTGACTTGGTGAATCTATCTGAAACACGGAGAATGGGATACATGCACCCTCTCAAGGGTGGATCGTATGTACAAGCTACACAAGTAATGATATTTACAAAAGTGTTCCGGAAATAGAGAAATCGAAAAGGGTTTTATAAATAGAATAGAGCTGGAAGGGACCCTGGAGGTCTTCTAGTCCAGACCCCTGCTCAAGCAGGAGAACCTACACCATCTCGGACAGGTGATTGTCTAGTCTTTTCTTAAAAATCTCCAGTGATGGAGCACCCACGATTTCTGGTGGCAAGCTGTTCCACTGGTTGATTGTCCTCACTGTCAGGAAGTTTCTCCTTAATTCCAGGTTGCTTCTCTCTTTGGTCAGTTTCCGTCCATTGTTTCTCGTCCTCCCCTCTGGTGCTTTGGTGAACAACGTGACCCCCTCCTCTTCTTTGTGGCAGCTCCTCAGATACTGGAATGCTGCTGTCATGTCTCTCCTGTTTCTTCTTTTCTCTAGACCAGCCAAACCCAAGTCCCGCAGCTGTTCTTCATATGTTTTGGTCTCCAGGCCTTGGATCATCTTAGTTGCTCTTCTCTTAAATTTTTTTCCCAACTCTCAACATCAATGTAAGCAGGGATCCTCTGCCTTGATTCACAAGCAAAAATTATTCCCTTCGCTATCGTTACAGAAAACACTGCCTCAACAAATGTCTAAACCAGACCTTCCCCCAAACGACAAATTCGTGCGTATTGGAGCTGCAGCGTTCACAATTCTAATTCAGCAGAAGAGCCATTTGTAGCTCAAGAGTTGAACTGTGAAGTCTTTGGTGGTCTCTGAGCTTGGCTGTTTTCTTGCAGATGTTTCATTATCCACATCTTCAGAAGATGGGAAGATGCTACCTAGTTGGCCAATGAAAGGTCTGCAAGGAAACAAATGCAGAGAGAAGCAAGGACTCCACAATTCCAATCCAACACGATTTATTGCTATATGAAATTCCCAAAGGCCCCGCTAACATTTGCGCGTGCTGCAAAACATCATTTTCAAACCAAATTGTGTAACATTTTCATGAAGGGTGTTAAGTCTCTTTAAGTAATGGGCAAGAGGTGAAGGACCAGGTCACCTAAAAGAGTTGCAGGAGGCTGATTTTTGCAATGAAAGGTCCAATGAGCATCTTTCCAACGGTTGCCTTTTAGCAGCCCATTTTAGAGACACATCCATTCCCAAGATAGGCCTAAATTTTCAGGCCTAAATGCCAGATATCTAAAATCCACTCATTTGCCACTCAGTACATTTCACCCAGCCTAAAATTATGTATGGAGAAATTGCAGGCCTAACAGTTGAAAAACAAGACACACAACGTTAACACGAACACGTAGAAGTTTCAAAATTGTGCCGGTGGGTATAGGTGGAGGAAAAAAATAAAATAAAGAGAAGGTCACCTTGCCCTGTTCAAAAGGTCTAACTCAACTCTGTGGTGCAGTGGTGCCTTGCTGTGTTTTGACAAACCTTCCCATACTGACAACTACAACCCCAGGCTTCCATTATTGTTATGAAAACAAACCAACGCCAAAAATGGAAGGGAAAAAAAAAGTCAGACAAGAAACACTCTTTGCTGTCTTCTCCTACTACAGCAACCTTTCTCTGTGTGTAGGGAGCCAGTTTGGTGTAGTAGTTAAGATGCTGACTTAGGAAACCCAAGAGATTTCTAAACTTGCTTTAGGCATGAAAGCCATCTGGGTGACTTTGGGCCAATCACCAGGAGACGGTGAGTTTTAATCCTGCTTTAGGCACAAACGCCTGCTGGGTGACTTTGGACCAATCTCTCTCAATCAGTCCAACCCACCCCGCAGGGTTGTCATTGTGGGGAAAAAGAGGGGAGAGGAAAGTTTTTTATTTATTTACTTTATTAAATCCACACATCGCCCCTCTCACAGTTCAAAGCAACTCTGAACAGTTTATATGCAGTGTATTATGTATGCTCGCCGTCTTGAGTTACTTATAAATGAATAAAGGCAGGATAAAAACCCAATGAATGAAATAAATAATAAAATAAAATAAAATAAAATAAAATAAAATAAAATAAAATAAAATAAAATAAAATAAAATAAAATAAAATAAAATAAAATAAAATAAAATAAAATAAAATAATAAAATAAAATAAAATAAAATAAAATAAAAAAATAAAATAAAATAATAAAATAAAATAAATAAAATAAAATAAAATAATAAAATAAAATAAAAATAAAATAAAATAAAATAAAATAAAAATAAAATAAATAAAAAAATAAATAAATAATAATAATAATAATAAAAAAATAAAATAAAATAAAAAGTTACTTGGCTAGGAAAGACTGGGTAAGTTTCTGCTCTGTGCTCACTCAGGAAAGGAAGTCAAGCTCCCTAATCCAGCCAAGAAAGCATCTGGTCCTTGATGCCTAGTCAAATTAGATGCAAATGCAAAATTAAAAAGATAGCAATAAAGTAATACTCTCATCACCATCTCATTCTTCCACGTATCAGCAACCTGCCCTGCGGTAACAGTCAGATCCAGGCATCCGGAACAACTGGGTCTGAACAGATAACCAAAACTCAACAGAAACTATTGGGTTGACTATTGGGTTGTCAACTCATTCATTCCAAAGGGCAAAATTTGTCTTGCACTTGAGGGGAGACTGGGATTACAGTACAAAACCAAAGGGCCTAAACTCATCTGGGTGCAATAATTGCATGACATTAAATGGCAGTTTGCATATCATTTTCACGAACCTAGGATGGGCCAAATTATCACTGATGTGCACGTTGGCGCACTGCTTTGGCTGAACTCTCATTCTGCAAGCTTCAAACTGTAAAGAGGGTCCTTTTTTTCCATCCCTGGTGGACTTGAGATAAAGCCAAGATTCACCAGATGTTTTGTTTTTTAAAAAAAAATCTTAATTCAGAGACTCTTAAAATAAATATAAAACTGAAACCAGAAATCTTCCTTTCAGGTTTGATGGACAAGGATCTTGAAAGAAAATGTGGCGTTTCGTTGCTATTTATGTGGACAGCAGAGAAAACCTTACATGCACAAAGATGGAAAGAGACGCTAAGTCGCACAAGGGAAGAACAGATGATGAAGCTGGTGAATTAGCCAAGATGGCAAAATTGACTGCTTTTAATTAAAGAGAAGAATTTATCTCCTTGTACGTGGAAACCCACTTATGGACTTCACGCTGGAAACTGGGAAAAAACGAAACCTTGATTTTAGGTTTTGAGGATTACAATGACTTTGTTGTTATTGAAATGACCTGAAATACTAAGAAATGTCATACAAAAGGTTGAGGTTGTAAATTTTCTTGTACCTTACCCTGTTGAAAAAAGTGGGAAGTCATTTTTCCCCCTTCCCTTTTCTTCCAAGTATCTCTTCTTTCTTCTTTAACTTTTCTAACTTTTCACTTTTAGTTATATTTCATCTCTCTTTTTTCTTTTTAAAGCTTCAAACAGTGGGAATACCTGGAGAAAAACCTTTGGATTTCGACTTTCAAGTTTTGAAAATCAAGGATCCGTACACAGGATTTCACAAATTTTGACTATCACAGCTTGACTGTGAATTTCCAAAACAAACTCATCCATTTGATCCTAGACAGAAACAGAAAACTCGGCTCCATCTGTGAGTAATCTTAGCCAGGCCATCTCAGTATCTCATTCTTATCAAAGGTTAGTTTGGAATTTATCTCTAATGTGGTTAACTTCTCAGCAGATCTGTAAACACTTTCTAGACATCTCTCTGGAATCCAAGGCTAGCTGGAAAAACGGGAAAACGTTAGGATCTGGGTGAGTTGATTGTCTTGTCCATCTCAACCTGCCTCTCTCTTCCTAAGTAGTCAGAATAACAACATCCTACAAAACAGCAGGAAGATTTAGGATCAAGGTCACTGCTTTCCCGATGAAGACGGAGACAAAAGAAATGAGATTATATGATCATTAGCAAGGGGGGAAAAACCCTCTCCACATTTGCTTACAAGGGGTTAATTGCAGATTTTTTGCAGACACATAAGAGGCCAAATCCACCAAGAAGGCTATAAAAGTAACTTCCTTGTGTGTGTGTGTGTGTGTTCCGATACTGAGAAAAAGCTTTCAAAGGAATTCCTGGGGAAAAAAACCCCAGAAAGAAAAGCGGTATAGTTCCACGCTTTTCAAGGCGAATGAACACACTAAAGAGTGCTTTAAGGGGAGATGAAACAGAGATGGATTCCCACCCACCCTCCTCTCTCTTTGCAAGGTTAAAAGGGTAACGAAGCACCGAGCAGATTTTTATGAAGTCTTTCCTTTCTGTCTCTCTCCCCCCTCCCAAATCCGGCTCCACCGCCATCATCGTTCTCCCCCCCCCCCCCCCCGCCTCTTGAAACCGAGATAATGACTGCTGGGTGGGAACCAACTTTTCAGCCTCAGCAGCAACTTTTAATGGCCTTTTGGGGAAGGAAAGGGAGAGAAAAATGCAAGGGGGGGGGAGATTTCTCAGTAAGCAGAGACAGGAGGCGCTGGGCGACGTTCTCAAGTAGAGGCGACTCTGCTATTCAAATATTTT
This sequence comes from Azemiops feae, assembly GCA_023970755.1. Classification (NCBI taxonomy): domain Eukaryota; kingdom Metazoa; phylum Chordata; class Lepidosauria; order Squamata; family Viperidae; genus Azemiops; species Azemiops feae. The sequence continues at coordinate 984,501 of JALGBA010004087.1, read as the reverse complement.
TTTGAAATAATAAAAATAAAATCAAGCCTTCCGACAGACTCCCTTGCCCGCTTTTTGAACAGCGGGGCTCTTGAAGAGGTTAGTCTCCTCCTCTCGGCCTTTTGTGATGCAATGTCCTCTCCTGTTTCTCCGTTTTAAGGATGGGGTGTAAGTTACTACGATGTCTTTAAGCAAACATACCCCCCCCCTCATTATCTCATTAGATTGCTAACACGCTACAGCCCAGGCCCAAGAATTGCATTCTAGTTGCAAAAAAATAAAATAAAGCATGATTATTTATTTTTTATTTTACCATTTGGGGTAACCTCTGAGGAGGCTAATACTTGCTCCACAATATCCTGCCTACCTCTATTACGATCGATCGTGCCCAGTGTTCAAATGCTGGGTCTGCCACCTTGTCTATCTATCTGCATGGCTGTTATTGATGGGTGGCCCACGTTTTTCAGATGCCTACAGGCTTTTTTGATTAACCAGTCACTCCAGTCCACAAGCAAGGATTAGGAATGTGCCCTTTAATTCAGCAGGCTCACCATAACTTGAAAAAAAACAAAAGATCTCCCAAATTACCACCTCAAGTCACAAAACAGCCCGACCCACTTTGCGTCTCTACGCTGCCAGCTAAGACATCTGGAGAGCAAGTGTAAAAGCCAAGATGGCAGCTACCACTGAGGGGCCGCCATCTTGATTTTTGACTTGTCCCCTGTACTTCCAACCTCTCTATACAACGATTGTACCTCTTTGGCCATCAGGAGTTTGCCCCTTTTTGCATTAAGCTATGGTTTATTTCATCTTCATTCCATTGAACAGGTGAGTGGCTGATTCCCTTCCAGGTCCTTGGTGCTCTCTGAGCTTGGCTGCTTTCTTGCAGAAGTTGCATTACCCAACTAGGTGACATCATCAGCGGAGCAGCAACTGGTGTTATCTTGTTGGGAAATGAAACATCTGCCCCAAAACACCCAGGCTGAAGAAGCACCAAGGACCCTACAATTCTACTCTTGAGCTACAAATATCCTCTCCAATTGCTACGGAGTTTTAAACCACGGATTTCACGCATGAACCGCTGAGCTTGGTGTGTGACTCTAAGCCCAATGAAACAAGCCACACAATGTTTGAGTCATATGGGATGTCACACATAAGCTGTTAAGTTCGCATAATCCGTCTCTCCTCCACAGTTCAGCAGAGGTAGAGATTGTATCGGCAGAATCTCGCGCAATCACGCATCAAGGTTAACCTTGAAGGACATTTACCTCAAGGCCCAGGTAACTGACAGCAGAGCCCATGAATGCAGCAATTCCAGGGGTCTTCAAACTTGGCCCTTTTATGACTGGTGGACTTCAACTCCCAGAATTCCTCAGCCAGGCACACGTGCCTGGCTGAGGAATTCTGGGAGTTGAAGTCCACCAGTCATAAAAGGGCCAGGTTTGAAGACCCCTGGCCTAGATGAAGCGTGCCTGGCTGAGGAATTCTGGGAGTTGAAGTCCACCAGTCATAAAAGGGCCAAGTTTGAAGACCCCTGGCCTAGATGAAGCGTGCCTGGCTGAGGAATTCTGGGAGTTGAAGTCCACCAGTCATAAAAGGGCCAAGTTTGAAGAGCCCTGAGCTATTCAAATGTGAGGGGAGTTAAAAAAAATCCGGAGAGTTTACAGAAATCGGTGCATGCATCACACTTTATTACAGATGACTTTATTACAGATTTTTACATCTCTTGTTAGCAGCCTTAACCAGGAAGATGTGAATGTCATCCAAAGCTATGGGATGGTGTTGCAGCAGGCAGAGCTTCCCAGTCACACAAAACATTTGAATATGAAACACACACACACACACACCTAGACTGACAACCAAAAGAAATATATTCCATGTAGGGCATTCTGATTAAAATTCCCTTGCACAGAGTTGCAGACAATGTGGCCCCACGTGATGAAACGACGTACACATTCCCTGCAGGTTAACACCAAACAAAATTAAGAATACACCCAAGATTGTTAATGTTGCTTAAAAGAACTAATTAAAAGCCAGCGGCTAAAGATCCCAAGAGCTGCCAAGCTCTTCTGGTTCTCACCATTTTGCCAAGTGTCCTGAAACAACACCAGCCCACATTCTTGTTTTTAACAATGCAGTTCCTGAACGGGTGGAAGACTGTTCCCCAGCGACATCTTAGAACAAATTCTATGAAAGGGAAAAAACACACACACCAACAACCGGCCAGTAAAATGCCCAGTTATTTGGGTAAAAAGCTAAGGAAGTAAATATGAACTTTGCTTTCTTCCTGTGCCACACGTTGAATGAAAGCCAGGTTAACTGCACTTAATATCATCCAACTGAAAATAAACTGCAAAGGAAACTATCGGAGACGCTGGGCAGAAAGCCAGCCTGCCTTCCACGGGGCACATTCAATCCGATTCAGAAGCATGGCCCTGGCTGGCATGACCTTTGTGGAGGGTTGTTATGACTCCTTCTTGAATCTTGGGGGAAACTGAGGCCCAACAGTTAGGAAACAGTACTGAGAGGCTAGATTCCTGCATTTCTTCAACATCATCCATGTTTGAGACTATGTTGAGACTCCAGAAAGAGTGCAAGGAAGAGCAACGAAGATGATCAGGGGGCTGGAGGCTAAAACATAAGAAGAACGGTTGCAGGAGTTGGGTAGGTCTAGTTTAATGAAGAGAAGGACCAGGGGTGACATGATAGCACAGGGGTCTTCTAACTTGGCCTTTTTATGACTTGTGGACTTCAATTCAAGTTGAAGTCCACAGGTCATAAAAGGGCCAAGTTTGAAGACCCCTGTGATAGCAACTCTTCCAATATCTCAGGGATTGCCTCAGAAAAGAGGGAGTCAAGCTGTTCTCCAAAGCACCTGAAGACAAGACAAGAAGCAATGGATGGAAACCAATCAAGGAGAGAAGCAACCTGGAACTAAGGAGAAATTAATCGGTGGAACGGCCTGCTTTCAAAGTTTGTGGTGCTCCAACACTGGATGGGTTTAAGAAGAGATTGGACAATCATTTGTCTGGAATGATACATTACTTGCTTGAGTGGGGGGTGGACTAGAAGCCCTCCAAGGTCCCTTCCAACTCTGTTATTCTGAAATCCAATATTTAGATTTCAGCCAGCCAACCACCAGGGCAGGTGTGTACTATAGTCCTCAATCAACCCAACATCCATCTTTACCATCCTAGAGATCTGTCAATGGTCATAAGAGTAGGCTGCTGATACAGCAAGCTGAAAATCCTGGCATGACCTCAGTTACTCAGGAACAAGAAATCAAGAAATACACCAGACAAGCAGTCACAAAGGCTTTGGGAAAGATATTCAGATACCGTGATGTGTCTATGCATGTGTTATGTTTCAAATGTGTGTTATGTATGTGTACACTTTGAGAGGAAGCAACTGAATTTCATTTTTAATGTGTGCCATTGTGCCCACAGGAAAAAATGACAATAGAAATTATCTAATCTAATCTAATAAAAAGATCAGAATTGCACAAACCATGACATTCCCTGGGACACTTTGAGAGAGAAACTCTGAAGAAGCAGAAGATGACAAATGACAGCTTTGAACTTGGGTGTTGAAGAAGACTCCTGGGAATATCATGGTCAGCCAAGAAGACAAACAAATGGATCATCAAACAGATCAATCCAAAGCTCTCCCTAGAGCAGGGGTCTTCAAACTTGGCCCTTTTATGACTTGTGGACTTCAACTCCCAGAATTCCTCAGCCAGGTCCACAAGTCATAAAAGGGCTAAGTTTGAAGACCCCTGCCCTAGAGGCACAAATGACCAGAATCGAATTAACCCACTTTGGACACATTATGAGAAGACCCAGCTCTCTGGAGAAAGCTCTGAAGACAATAACCGAAACAAGGTGGATGGGTTCACATTAAAGTGGTGATGGATGTACCATTGGAAGACCTGGAAGGTCAGGTTAGGACAATGCAGTTTTGGTTGGGACAGTACAACAAAGCAGCTAAGTTCAAAGTTACCTGTTGCAACTCAAACAACTAATTATAAACAGAAATTATAAAGCATGGAAGAATGACTGGAAGCAAAACCCATCAGAAATTATCCCGAAGCACCTGCGGGTTTGCATACTTAATGAAAGAAACAACGAAGTTTCTTTGTGACACAGAATATCCCACATAAATGCATTTAGGGGGAAAACCCCATGGCTGGCATTCCAGGATGGCAGTCCATGTTATTAAGAGAAACTGCAGGAAATTTCCACTGTAAATTGAGTTTACTCCATAGCTTTTGAAGAAGCTTTGAGAAGACCAGGCTGAAAGGCTGAGGATGACTACATAATATGGCCTTCTGCAGCTTGATGGATTCCAGATGTGTTGAATTTCCTTCATCCTCCAGCCTTGCGGTTATTGACTGCAAGAGCTGAAGGAACAAGGAAAGCTGAGAAGAAAAATTGCTTCATGGATTGTGGTTTTTTTTTTCCTGACTTCCATCTTTTAGGCAGTAAATCTCAAGGTACAAGTAATCCTCAACATACAGCCGTTCAGTTAGTGACTATTCAACGTCACAATGGCATTGGGGAAAAAGTGGCTTAGGGCAGTTTTCCACACTTGTGACTGTTGCAGCATCCCAAATGGTCACATGATCAAAATCCGGGTGCTTGGCAACTGTTTCATACTTATGACGGTTGCTGTGTCACCCCACCCCTGGGACACTGACTCTTCAGGAATGTGGCTTGGATTCCCAGAATTTTTAGCCACGCCAGTTGCATAAGTGGAAGATCACACATTTGAATGCAACAAACAGATTGACACATACTCAAGTTCTCCCTTTCCCCCCCAATTCAATAATAGCAATAGGCCTAGTTAGGGCATCTATCACAGCTTCTCCTGGTGGTGTAGGGTTAAGAATGCGGCATTGCAGGCAAACTCTGCCCACAGCCTGGAGTTCGATCCTGACGGGGCTCAAGGTTGACTCAGCCTTCCGTCCTTCCGAGGCCGATAAAATGAGGATTCAGATTGATGGGGGCAAATATGCCGACTCTGTAAACCGCTTAGAGGGCTGTAAAGCACTATGAAGCGGTATATAGTCTAAGCCAGGGGTAGGCAACCTTGGCTCTTTTATGACTGGTGGACTTCAACTCCCAGAATTCCTGAGCCAGCCATGCTGAGGGGACAGGGAGAGGTTTCCAAGCTGAGCCAGGCTGGCTGAGGAATTCTGGGAGTTGAAGTCCACGAGTCATAAAAGACCCAAGGTTGCCTACCCCTGGTCTAAGCGCTATTGCTATCACTCAGCACATAGAACAAGGAGATGCGTGACTAATAAAGGTGGGAAGGGCACACATGAGAACATGGAGTATTTACAAATTTATATATGATCCTATTATATATGATGCAAAAGAGAGGATTGTGTCGCTTATGCTTGATGACATTCTGACACAATCCCAGCTTGTGCTAAACATCCGGGGTAGAGAATTCTGCTTTAAGAACCTACACTGCACACTGGCGGGATTCCCACACTGCATTAACCCATGATTTGTGGAATAAACCTCAATTGTCTAGACCAGGGGTCCCCAACCCCTGGTCTGTGGACCACTACCGGCATACCAGCAACCGGTCCGCACAAACAAGCAGAGCCCCATCCGTGGGATGCAGGCAGCACACAAAACCAGGCACCCTCCAGTCCGTGGAAAAATCTCTCTCCACGGAACCGGTCCCTGGTGCCCAAAAGATTGGGGAATTCTGGTCTAGACTCATATTTTGTGTTCAGTCTTGAACCACAGTTTAGCATTTATGAAGTGTAGATTCAGACGCTAAAGCCAAGTGAAACAAACTACACAACTTGTATAGTACCGTGTGTTCACTCAATAAAGGCACTCCTTGACGTATGTTAGCGACTATTCTGCTATGGCGAATCCCAAACGAAGGATTTATCACCCTGATCTGAAATTCTGACACTGCTGTATTTACAGTTGTTTGCATGGTCCCATTTCGCCAGAGTTTTACTGAAAAGCACACCATAGCGAACAACGGCTTCGCTTAATGACCGCAGTATTCGCTTAATGACTGCCACAGAAAAGGCCTTAGAATCAGATCAAATAGGTGGCTAACTTGTTTTATGACTTATAACCGTAATGGGCAGGCTCCATTACGGTTGTAACTCAAGGATGATCTGTGCTCACACTATTTATGACTTGTGGACTTCAACTCCCAGAATTCCTGAGCCAGCCATGCAGAGGGAGGCAGCGACGGCCCCTTTAGGACTTGTGGACTTCAACTCCCAGAATCCCTGAGCCAGCCATGCAGAGGGAGGCAGCGACGGCCCCTTTAGGACTTGTGGACTTCAACTCCCAGAATTCCTGAGCCAGCCATTCAGAGGGAGGCAGCGACGGCCCCTTTAGGACTTGTGGACTTCAACTCCCAGAATTCCTGAGCCAGCCATGCATGGCTGGCTCAGGAATTCTGGGAGTTGAAGTCCACAAGTCCTAAAGGGGCCGTCGCTGCCTCCCTCTGAATGGAAGCATTTTCCATCTTACATAACCAGTCACTACTTGGTTTTATTTTAAGCAGAGTGGAAACCTGTCACTATTTTTTTGAGGAAAAAGGGAACTGGGAATCTTAAGTACCTGGTGAGGCAGAGAAAATCTTGAATTCTTCTTTTAGCTCCCTCCTCTGTTGCTCACTTGCTCTCCCCTCCGAGACCGCAACTATTTAAAATTATCCATCTGACTCAAGTTGCCAACCCTTACACGTTGAAGGAAACCATGTGAAATGCTGAAGTTTTCACCACTTCCTCTGGGTAAATTTTATTTAGCTGGCAGATACATAAATAAATTCGCGCTCGCAACTTCAGGGCCGTGTTAAAGACTTTTAAAACACACCTCTATATATATTGCTAAGCCAGGGTCTTTGAAAAAGATGCTTGCCAGGTCTACAAATGCTAGGAAGAAGCTTGAAAAAAATTAATTAAAGCCTCAGAGGGATGTGACATGTAGGCAGGCAAAAAGCTGCATGAGAAAACCACTCATCAAGGTTTTAACGTGGATCTGGATAGCAAGGGCTGTTTTTATGGAGAGTATGGACTTTTTTCCTCCCTCTCTTACTGCAAAACTAAAATCCAGCAAATTCCCACCAAATGCTGGTCCTTTGCTATTAATGGCTGCAATCCAGATATGCCATGAATTTTAGATACCCAATGAATTTTAAATTGGTTGCAACTAACTTCCACTGCTTCTATGGAATTTGAGCTATAATATTCTCCACACTTACCTAGGACTCATGAAGCACGGCCAAATATAACAACCTCTTCATGCCAAGCTGGGATATTTTAAATCCCACTCTAAGTTACGAGCAACTTTAATTGGACTACGGCCAGTACTATAAACAATTAAACAAAAATATTTTATCAACGGGGGTCTCATACCAGCAGGGGTCAAAAAGCCAAAAGGGGGCTATTGCCTGCACAACTGACTTTTTTTTTTTTTTTACTTATTCCTTTTTAACATGTCGCGACACATATAAAGAGAAGTGGGACTTTAATTGCATCGTTGCCTCTGCCATCTTGGTTCCCCCCCCCCCTTTTTTTGCAAGAACCCATCTCATAAATTTCAATGAAGATGAAACACGAGCAGCTGCGGTGGATTAATGCAATCACTGAAAAAAAAAAAAAAAAAACACCAGAACTGGGGATTCTTTATAACTGTTAATCAAGTTCTTCAATTTGCTTTACTTCCCAAAGGAGTAGGTTAGTATTTCTTCCACAGCAGGAGTAAAAGTTAAAAGCCTCAAGATGGCGGCTTACGGCCACGACTGAGCCCAAAATTTATGTTGCTAAGCGAGACATTCGTTAAGTGAGTTTTGCCCCATTTTACGACTTTTCTTACCACAGTTGTTAAGTGAATAAACTGCAGTTGTTAAGTTAGTAACACGGTTGTTAAGTTCCCCCATTGACTTTGCTGGTAAGAAGGTTGCAAAAGGGGATCACATGACCGAGGGACACGGCCACCGTCATAAGTATGAACCAGTTGCCAAGTGTCTGAATTTTGATCAGGTGAGATGCTGCAATGGTTGTTAAGTGTGAAAAACAGTCACTTTTTTCAGTTGTAACTTTGAACGGTCACTAAACCAATTGTAAGTCAGGAGTCTTCAAACGTGGCCCTTTTATGACTTGTGGACTTCAACTCCCAGAATTCCTCAGCCAGGCACGTGTGCCTGGCTGAGGAATTCTGGGAGTTGAAGTCCACAAGTCATAAAAGGGCCACGTTTGAAGATCCCTGTTGTTAAGTCAAGGACTACCTGTATTAACAACCCTGGGTTGAACTGTGGGGCCCTTGATGTTTTTCAGAGATCAAGGACCCCACAGTTGACTTTCCATTTGTTCCTGTGAAATACAACTTCCAACTATCTCTGGTGGAACACCAGTTTGATCTCCTTGCTGTAGGTCAGGGGGTCTTCACACTTGGCCCTTTTATGACTTGTGGACTTCAACTCCCAGAATTCCCAGAATTCTGGGAGTTGAAGTCCACAAGTCATAAAAGGGCCAAGTTTGAAGACCCCTGCTGTAGGTCTTCAATGTGTTCTTCTAACACGGTCCATGAAATTTGCGCAAACGTTTTCAAAAGAAACAATGGAGAATGTCTGTCTCACACTTAGTGCAGCCCTTAAGTATAGTCTATATGAAAGTAACGCTGGAGAAAAAAAGGGGCCAAGTAGAATTCAAGTTCAAAACTCAAAAACTACGTGAAGTGACTCTCCCAATTCCCAGTCTCTCTTCACAGAACTGTTGACTTGGCCACACTGTCAGGATCAGAAGATGGACGAAGGGAATTCTTGCCCTTTTTCCTAGCCTGTTTTACGTCAAAGGCACGGCTGCTCTCGTCCTACTTCTCTCTCTGATAACCTTGTCCTTTTGTGGACAGACCTATTTTTTTTAGCTAAGCCATTTCAGGCGTTTCGCAAAAATCCAAGCAACAATTACAAAGCATCTCCAGCTCATTTATTTTAGAGAGTGGCTTACTTGTACGGGCACGGTGGATTTCCATAAATACCAAATAAAGAGGTTTTGAGGAAGAGGGAAAGACTTAGCAGAGACCTGTAGTAAGCAAAAGACAAGCGGGTCTTTGTTTATTATAAAGGTATCGGTTGGGGTTTAACATAAAAGGGAAAGGATTGAAATATAATTGACGTTTGTATGAGTGATATCATCTCACCCAGGCTGAATCTGAGAGCTGGACACATAGCAATCTCCACCACCCACGTGGTAGCCAAGAATAGAAAAAAAGAAAGAAAAATAAGGAAATTATGGTGAAGAGACACAGACGGGCAAGGAGATGAATGTTTATCTCTTCATAATGGGCCCAGCAAGGATCAAAAGCCAGACAGGATTTCTCCAGAATTACTTTCCCTCTCATAACGAAAGACAATCAACCAACTGCTCTTTAAAAAAAAAAAAAAAAAAGTGAATGGAAGAATAATTAAACCTATGCCATGCGTGAGCTGATCTGAAAGCAATAATAATAATAATAATAATAATAATAATAATAATAATAATAATAATAATAATAATAAAAATTGGAAGGGACCTTGGAGGTCATCTAGTCCAACCCCCTGCTCAGGCAGGAAACCTTATACCATTTCAGACAAATGGCTGTCCAATCTCTTCTTGAAAACTTCCAGTGTTGGAGCATTCACAGCTTCTGGAGGCAGGTTGTTCCACTGGTTAATTTTTACATTATGAGACATCAACTTACAACTGTTAACGTTTAGTGATCGTTCAAAGTTACACCACTGACCAAAAAATGACAGTTACGACAGTTTTTCACACTTACAACCATTGCAGCAACTATGATCACATGATCAGATGCCTGACATGTATTTATGACGGCTGTAGTGTCGTGTAATCCCCTCTTCCGACAAGCCAAGTCAAGCAGGTTCACTTAACAACTGTGTTACTAACTTAACAACGGCAGCGATTCACTTACCAGCTGTGGCGAGGAAGTTGGTTAAAAAGGGGTAAAATTCACTTCACTGTCTCGCTTAGCAACAGGAATTTGAGTTCAATTGTCATAAGTCAAGCACTACCTGTAATTCTTCTGCCTTAACAATTAAAGAGTATTTTATCAAGATCAGGTGAAGTGTTAATACCGCTTTACAATGCCTTGGTAAGGCCACACTTGGAATACTGCATCCAGTTTTGGTCACCACGATGTAAAAAAGATGTCGAGACTCTAGAAAGAGTGCAGAGAAGAGCAACAAAGATGATCAGGGGACTGGAGGCTAAAACATGTAAGGAACGGTTGCTGGAATTGGGTATGTCTAGTCCAGGGGTATGCAACCTTGGCTCTTTTGTGACTCGTGGACTTCAACTCCCAGAATTCCTGAGCCAGCCATGCTGAGGGGAAAGGGAGAGGTTTCCAAGCTGAGCCATGCTGGCTCAGGAATTCTGGGAGTTGAAGTTCACCAGTCATAAAAGAGCCAAGGTTGCCCACCCCAGGTCTAGTTTAATGAAGAGAAGGAGGAGGGGGGACATGATAGCAGTGTTCCAGTATCTCAGGGGCTGCCCCAAGGAAGAGGGAGTCAAGCTATTCTCCAAAGCCCCTGAAGGCAGGACAAAAAGCAACGGATGGAAACTTATCAAGGAGAGAAGCAACCTAGAACTAAGGAGAAACTTCCTGACAGTGAGAACAATCAACCAGTGGAACAGCCTGCCTCCAGAAGAGGTGAATGCTCCAATACTGGAAGTCTTTAAGAAGAGACTGGACAACCATTTGTCTGAAATGGTATAGGGCACGGGTCGGCAACCCGCGGCTCCGGAGCCGCATGCGGCTCTTTGAGGCATTACCTGCGGCTCCGGAGCCTCCTCCGCCATTTTGGGGAGCGCATGCGCGGGCGCGCGCGTGTGGGGGGTGCGCGTGCGCGAATGGGCGCGCGTGCGCATGCGCGAACGGGTGCGCATGCGAGAACAGGTGCGCATGCGAGAACGGGGGTCGCGCGCATGCGTGGGTGCGCGCGCATGCGCGAACGGGCGCGGCTCCCAGGGTTTTTTTTTTTTAGGCCAAACGGGTCCGTGCGGCTCGTTCGATGTTTCGGGTGGCCGACCCATGGTATAGGGTTTCCTGCCTGAGCAGGGGGTTGGACTAGAAGGCCTCCAAGGTCCCTTCCAACTTTACTATTATTATTAAAGGTGCAACTTTCAAGCTATGTGAAACCAGCCTTGAGGTTTTGGCATCTCACAAAACAAGAGAGGAGTAAAGAACAATTATGCAAATGGGAAGCTCAACTCACTTACACTGACTTAGCTTATTATTCCTTCCAAGTGTCCTCATTTGCCCACGGTGACATCACTGCCAGTCCTCATACTGGCTTTCACCAGAATCTCGCTCATCTTATTAAGATAGTTACAAGGAACAGTAGCAGGTGATGAAGTCCCTGATAGGGAAAAATATTTTTAAAAGGAAAATGTCTCCCTACTCCAAGTCATCCTGACAAGTCTTCTCTACCCCCCCCCCCCCAGGGAAATGTCAAGTTTCAACTCAACTGCTGATAACTGGAGAAGATTCAACTGGACTCCAGGCTCTTTCCAAGCTGCTAAATCACTCAGACAAGACTGGGATGTAATTTGAAATACAATGGGAACAGGCCACTTGAAATTTTAAGTATGAACACAGAATAGCTGCACACAATCTTGATTAAATGTCTGCCGTCCAGTCAGGCATTGCTAAAATAAGGGCGTTCCTTTGCATGCACACAAGATGGCTAGATAACCTTCTTCCAACCTTGCTTGGGAATAAAATACCGAATTTATGTTTGCAGGAGGAAAGGCAGGCTAGCTTCCAGCAATGCACAGGAACAGCTTCGTGGGAAAACAAATATGTGTGTGCAAGCGTAACTGGTCTACAAGCCAGATACTCAAGAGGATGCAAAGCTATTCCAGAAAGCCGTTGGAGAGCTGTCCGTGAATACAGGCACTCCTCCGACTCATGACCGTTCATTTAGTGACTGTTCAAAGTTACAGTGGCACTGCAGCCTACGACCACTGCAGCATCCTCATATTTATGACGGTTGCCGTGTCCCGTGGTCCCCTTTTGCGACCCTCTGACAAAACGAAGTCAATGGGGAAGCTGGATTCACTGAACTAGCTTAACAATTGCAGTGATACATTTAACAACCGTGGCAAGAAAGGTCGTGAAACTCACTTAGCAAGTGTCTCGCTTAGCAACGGAAATTTTGGGCTCAGTTCCAGTCGTAAGTCTGCATCAGAGCCGGCTTCTTTTTACTGCCCAGGTGGGGATCCATAACCAAGGTGGCCAATGGCTCCTTCTTTGGAGATCTGGCTGAAATTCCGAAGGTGGCCTGCTTTTTTTTAACCAAGATAAGAGCCCCCCCTCTTTCCTTCCCCCCCCAAGCGTGGGAGGTCACTGCAACCTAGGAATCTCCCCCCAACACACACACAATACTGTTCTGGACGGCACAGTAAACATTATCCATTCCTGCTCCAAAGACATAAAGCAGGCATTGAATTAATGAGGGAGGGAGGGAGGGAGGGGGAGGCTAGCGGAGTGATTGACCCCAGGAGGAGAGGATTAAGGGAGAAACGAAGTGGGGGGAGGGGGGAAACAGATCCAAGCCACAAATTCCACCCTTTCCCCCCCCCTCCTCCGTCTCCTCAAATTGAGGTTTTAACCTTTTAGAAGATGCTCCATTAAGAAAACAGGAGTGGAACTCGGTCCCAGGAATTCAGTTTGGCTGGTCTGCCCAAGTTCCTTCCCCTCCCCGCCTATTTCCTTCCCCGTTTATTTTTCCAAGCGCCCCAGATGACATGAAAGAGCATGGCGGAGTGAATGAAAGGTCACTGCCTGCTGGAACCGGTCCTTTGTGAAGACCCCCCCCTCCCACGTGCGCGGGATTCAAGTCCTGACATCCCTCCCCTCCCCCCCCTCGGGTGGACACCTTCCCTTTTTGCCCAGCTACAAGAAAAACCCCAGCCCCCAACTCCCAAGTTTTCCAGCCTTCCCAATCCTGAACTGAGCTCCATTCATTAGCTGGAACTCCGCAGCTTCTTCCACCCCAAGCCAGGATGGAGGGACGACAGCCGACGGAAGACGTGAAGGACAAGGTCAGGGTGGTTATTTTGCAAGCACGGCCTGTCTCTTTGGCTCGTCCTTCTAAAGCGAATCGCCCACACAACCCCTGCACACCTTTTTCCCAGAGGATCCGCTCAGCCCCATAGAGCAGAGCAAAATCTTTCTTCTAAGCCAGAGGCCCCCAACCTTTGGGGCACCAGGGACCGGTTCCGTGGAGAGAGGTTTTTCCACGGACGAGAGGGTGCATGAGTTTGTGTGCTGCCTGCATCCCACAGATGGGGATTTGCTTGTTTGTGCAGACCAGTTGCTGGCATGTCATGGCCCGGTACCGGTCCACGGACTGGGGTTGGGGACCCCTGTTCTAAGCATCCAAGGCAGGGGTAGGCAACCTTGGCCCTTTTATGACTGGTGGACTTCAACTCCCAGAATTCCTGAGCCAGCCGTGCTGAGGGGAAAGGGAGAGGTTTCCAAGCTGAGCCATGCTGGCTCAAGAATTCTGGGAGTTGAAGTCCACCAGTCATAAAAGAGCCGAAGTTGCCTACCCCGATCCAAGAGAACACCAGCTTTGCTCTGGTTTCTTCAAGCAAATGGCCCTCAGGTGTGAGACAGTGCATATCCTCGGAAGCCCACATGCCTTCTTCCACACATACAAGTAGGTAATCCTCACTTACAATAGTTCATTTAGTGACCCTTCACTGAAAAAAAGTGACTTAGGACTGTTTTTCACACTCACGACCGTTTCAGCATCTCCGTGGTCATGTGATCATAATTCGGACGCTTGGCATCTGGCTCGTATTTGTGACGGTCGCAGTGTGTCCCAGGGTCCCACGGGCTCCCCTTTTGTGACCTTCTGACAAGCAAAGTCAGTGGGGGAAGCCGGATCCACTTAACAAGTGTGTTACTAACTTAACAACTGCAACCGTTCGCTTTAACAACTGTGGCAAGAAAAGTGGTAAAATGGGGCAAAACTTGCTTAACAAATGTCTCACTTAATAACAGTAATGTTCAATTCAATTGTGGTCGTAAGTTGAGGACCACCTGTGTGCACTGAAGGACAATTTATTCAGACGACAATGCACAGGCCCAGCTTATGGGAAAAAGGAACATGTGTGCAACCGTCTAGATCAGGAGTGGGGACCTTGTTCTTTTATGACTTCTGGACTTCAACTCCCAGAATTCCTCAGCCAGCATGGGGGAACTATGGCCCCCTTGATGACTTCTGGACTTCAACTCCCAGAATTCCTGAGCCAGCATGGGGAACCATGGCCCCTTTATGACTGGTGGACTTCAACTCCCAGAATTCCTCAGCCAGCATGGGGGAACTATGGCCCCCTTGATGACTTCTGGACTTCAACTCCCAGAATTCCTGAGCCAGTATGGCTCTCTTGATGACTTCTGGACTTCAACTCAGGAATTCTGGGAGTTGAAGTCCACAACACCCCTGGTCTAGATAGTCTACAAGCCCTCATTCTGCAAACACTCAAAAAGGATGCAGGACTACTCCAGAAGGCCATCTGAAGGCTTGCTGGTGAAGAGAGAGAGAGAGCGAGCATCTGATTTGCACCCGGAACAGCGTCTTTTTATTTCCCAGACTGACATCTGTAGCGAAGGCAACCATGGAACCCTTGTGCAATTCAGAAAGTGGCCAGTTCAGAAAAGGCAGTTTCTACCCACTTCAAAAACATATGAAAGGGTTTGAAAAGCAGGGGAAAGGGGGGGGGAGAAAGGGAGAGGTATGTTTGCTTTTCTGTAACCCATCCCCTATTTACACTTCAGTTAAGTTATTACAACTTTTCACTGCAGATAAAAGTAGCCCAGATGTCTGATAACCACTCATTAAAAAAAACCCTGTTCAAACACACTTTCCAGCAAGCTATCTCAAGGGTGCAAAGAAAAAAAAAAGAAAAGAAAAGAAAGGAAGAAAGCGAAGATCAACAAACATTTAGCACTTTCAAGAACTCCTATATGAATGAAATCTTGGCCAATGGGATCACAGTTCCACATGTAAAAACAGAAAACCTGGGTTGTGGATGTTTCTACGGCCTTCCTAAGTTAGGGAACTTTCAGGATCTGTTCCAGATTTATCAGAATCCTTCTCTTTGTCCCTTAAACAATCCCTCCTCTTCGTTAAACCTCATTGCAAAATTATTATTAACCGTTATTAGGTTGGGCTGGCTTCATCTAGGCCAGGGGGGGGTCTTCAAACTTGGCCCTTTTATGACTCGTGGACTTCAACTCCCAGAATTCCTCAGCCACCCATGCTGAGGGGACAGGGAGGGGTTTCCAAGCTGAGCCATGCTGGCTGAGGAATTCTGGGAGTTGAAGTCCACGAGTCATGAAGGGGCCCAGGTTGCCTAGCCCTGATCTAGGCCAGGGGTTTTCAAACTTGGCCCTTTTATGACTTGTGGACTTCAACTCCCAGAATTCCTCAGCCAGCCATGCTGAGGGGACAGGGAGAGGTTTCCAAGCTGAGCCATGTTGGCTGAGGAATTCTGGGAGTTGAAGTCCACGAGTCATGAAGGGGCCAAGTTTGAAGACCCCTGCTATAGGGTCTCTACAAGGCCAGAACCAAGTGACAGAGACCCTGCAGAATAAGGGAGAGGGGATCAACATTGCAAGGATGAAAACTTTCAGAAAAAGCATCTTTATTATCCCCCCCCCCCCCCCCCCCCCCGTAAGAATTATCCTAAGGCTTTTCTCTTAAGAAAGCCTTCTGCTACCAGGCCAGCAATCTTGATTTCCTGCTCTCCCCAAAATCCCCACCCTTCCTTTTCAGCAGCAGACGAGACAAGATGTTATCAATTCACAAAAACCTTTTTAAAAGAGGCTCCTTTCAAAAGCTAGTCTTCCTTTGCTTATTCCATGTGGTATCCTGCGGAATTGAACCCCACCCTCTGGCATATTTCTTTTTTTTTTTCCCCCTCTCTCCTTTTCAACTATTTAGCATTCTTATTGTAGAGCCTGGTTTGGTAAGAGTTTTTTCTACCCCCCCCCCTCTTAACCTTCTTCTACACAAGAAGGTTGAAAGGGAATATATGTTTTTTTAAAAGAAGGGGGGGGACCCTTACTTCTCCTTTTTCCTTCCCTTCTGATTAATTCTTATTAGCTGCCTTTGAACACACAGAATCCTCTCCTCTCAAATAACACGCCGAGGGTATATATTACATTAGGGGGGGGAAACAGCAGAGGAGATTCACATAAACACAAGCCACGCTGAAAGCAATTCCTAGAGACTGAAAAGCCCACACATACCTACAAACAGGCACACACAAATGTTGAGCACACACTTACTTGGGGGGGTGAGGGGGGAAGGACAGTCTTCTGACATTCCAGTTGTAAACTAATGAATGGGAGTACGGCTTTTCTGTAAACCCAACAAGGATTCCAGGGCCAAAGAAAACTATCTTTCAATAGATACGCAAGTCCAAACGAGTATTTGTGGGGCATTAGCAAAAAGCTACTAAAGGTTTGCAGGCTGCATCGCAACAGAAGTTGGGAGAACTACAAGGCCTTCAGTGGAAGGGGGGTTGCTTATACAGGTAGTCCCCAACTTACGGTCACAATTGAGGCCAAATTTTCTGATGTTAACTGAGATATTTTATTAAGTGAGCTTTGCTCCATTTTACGACCTTTATTTGTCACGGTTGTTAAGTGAGTCACTGCAGTTGGTAAGTCAGTCACCTAGATGTTGAGTGACCGTGGCGTCCCCAATGATTTTGCTAGGCCAAAGGTTGCAAAAGGTGACCACATGACCTTGAGACCCAGCAATGATCATAAGAATGAACCAGTTGCCAAACATCTACAGCAGGGGTCTTCAAACTTGGCCCTTTTATGACTTGTGGACTTCAACTCCCAGAATTCCTCAGCCAGGCACGCGTGCCTGGCTGAGGAATTCTGGGAGTTGAAGTCCACAAGTCATAAAAGGGCCAAGTTTGAAGACCCCTGATCTACAGCTACGGGACTTGGGTTTGGCTAGTCTAAAGAAAAGAAGAAACAGGGGGGACATGATAGCAGTGTTCCAGTATCTGAGGGGCTGCCCCAAAGAAGAGGGGGTCAAATTATTCTCCAAAGCACCAGAGGGCAAGACGAGAAACAATGGTTGGAAACTGAGCAAAGAGAGAAGCAACCTGGAATTAAGGAGAAATTTCCTGAGAGTGAGGACAATCAACCAGTGGAACAGCTTGCTACCAGAAATCGTGGGCGCTCCATCACTGGAGGTTTTTAAGAAGAGACCAGACAGTCACCTGTCTGAGATGGTATAGGTTCTCCTGCTAGAGCGGGGGGCTGGCCTAGAAGATCTCCAAGGTCCCTTCCAGCTCTATTCTATCCTAAGTCTGAATTTTGATCAGATGATCACGGGCATACTGCAAAGGCTGTTAACTGTGAAAAAGGGTCACAAGTCACTTTTTTTCAGGGCCATTCTAACTTTGAACAGCCACTAAATGAACCGTTGTTGTAAGTACAAGGATTCCTGCAACCTTAGCAGCTTCAAAGGTATCTGGACTTCAGCTCCCAGAATCCCCCAGCCAGTATGGTTCCTGGGGGGGGGGAGCTAATCTTAAAATGTTTTTTTTCCACGTTCTCCTCCTCCTCCTCCTCCTCCAGAGAACAGCCATTCCCAGATTAAATTGCAAGCCACCAACATGCCTTACACCCAAAGCCTTAATCACCAGAAGCCAGCCTCGACTTGCAGACTTGCAAAAAGCAGGAGGCTGCTTTGGCACACCCTTACGGTGGACAGTATATAATTTAGCTCTCTGTGCATAAATCACACAGGCAGACGGTGCCTTTAGCTAACTGTGGTACTGCCAGCTTGCCAACATCATTGTCTACTAGGCTCAGATACAGCTCTCAACAAGGGAGGACAGATAGAAGCTTGCAAGACCAGAAATGTGATATATGACCGTCTTAATTCCACAGCTGCTAAAACTCGGTCTTACAGCCGTGCAACCGGAGGCCAGCCAGACCTTGCTAAACTACCCCGTTCCCAAAATTCCCATGAATGGCTGTTTTTGCTAAGGATGCCGGGAAGTATAATTATTCAACGAAACAAAATTGAAAGTAGACAGACCAGGCTACAGAAAACTCAACTCATGTTTCTGGCCAGTAGGACTGAAGTGCAACACATTTAAAAGTACTCAGAAATAATCAAAATCTGGAACAACCAAGGCTAAGTATTCTCTTGAGGCTAGGTTGCCATGCACATTCTTATAAATTGGAAGATTTTTCAGATATGAACCTGTGGGAGAAAAGAAACTTTGAGCAGAAACGCAAAGTAACTCTAGCTTCTTGGCAACCTTTCATGGAAATGCAATAGAGGATTTCAAATCCCAAGCAAAATGCAGACTAATTTTTGTCTGCAAAACAGGGGGAATCCTGCACAACAAGCCATTCAGCATCTGCTCATTGAGGAGATCATCAGCGTGCTTAGATACTTTCTCTTCATCCCCAACACTGGTGGACATACATCAGCTATCCAAGACCCCTGATGTCCATAGATGGTAGAAAACCACTTCCAAAATTTCTAACTCCCAAGGGAAAAACCGGGCTAAGATTTTCATTCCTGGAAAAGCATCAGATCTAATCTACCAGGCAACAGAGGTTAGATGAGGGTGCTGCTTACAACACAGATTCACAACTAGGTGGCAAAGAGCCATCAAGATGAGTGTGTCTCAACCTTGTCAACTTTTAAGATGCACGGACTTCAACTCCCAGAAGTCCCCAGCCAGCTGGGAGGTTGAAGTCCACCCATCCTGAGGTTGACAACAGTTAAGAAACACTGCCCCACAGTAGCATTTCTCCACCTTATCAATTTTAAGACAGGTGGACGTCAACTCCTTGAATTCTCCAGCCAGGAATTCTGGGAAGTTGAAGTCCACCTATCTCAGGGGTAGGCAACCTTGGCTCTTTTATGACTCGTGGACTTCAACTCCCAGAATTCCTGAGTCAGCTATGCTGACTCAGGAATTCTGGGAGTTGAAGTCCACGAGTCATAAAAGAGCCAAGGTTGCCTACCCCTGACCTATCTTAAAGTTGCCAGGGTTGGGGAACATTGCTCCAGAGGTTCAACCTCCTTTGTTAGAAAAAAACACACACAACAACAACAGAAGGGGCACAGAACAGATCTGGAGTCTTACCTGCAAGCCCCTCAGGGGCCAGAAAATTAGTTCCCCTCCTTTCGGTGGAAGAAGGCACAGATTCTGGACAACTTGCTGTAAGACAAAAACGAATAGAGAAATAAGAATTCTTTCAAGACCCCGACAATTGGACGTTCCTAGCTCAGAGGAAGCACATTCCACGGAGTTTACTAGGAAGCGATTACTAATTGTCTGCACAGATTTACGTTTCATGCAACATCCACCCTTGGCCTTCACCAGCACGTCTGCTCCATCATTCGTCAAAGAGAGGAAGATTATAGACCGTGAGTCGTTCTCCCTCCCAATGCACAACCCCTTTTTCTTCCGTCGGACTGGTTTTGTTTTCTTGGTCAACCCTGGCAACTCAATCCCGGTTTGCTGAACCAAAGCTGAGAAATTCAAAAGGAATTTCACGGGCTACCCTACGGAGAAATGCAGCCAGCCCAGATGGCTGAGAGGAGGGCATTCTGCCAAAGATATTTCATTTTGCTCCCTTTAAAAATTTCTCTTTTCTCGACTAACCATTATTCGCTTAGTGACCCGTTCGAAGTTACGACGGCACTGGAAAAAGTGACTTATGAGCGCTGTTTCACACTTATGACCGTGGCAGCATCCTCCCCAGGGTCACGCGGTCAAAATTCAGTCGCTTGGCAACTGACTTGGCAATTATGACGTTCGCAGTATCCCGGGGTCAAGTGATCCCTTTTGCAAAAGCAAAGTCAATGGGAAACTAGATTCACTTAACAACCGTGTTGATAACTTAACTGTTGTGATTCACTTAACAATTGTGGCAAGAAAGGTCGCAAAATGGGGAGGAACTCACTTAACAACAGAAATTTGGGCTCAACTGCCTGAATTTCGGTGAGAATTGCCCCTTCTTCCTAATGTTGAAGTATGATCAACTTATTCTCTGTCCTATTCCAAATGCGCTTCCCCATCCAAAGTGTAATCTTTTAAAGCCGAGGCCAGGAAAAATATATAAATTAGAAGTTGATTATCCATCGCTGTGCCCAGCCAAAAACCACTGGCACCAGGTCAATATGGCTACGTAAATTTGAATGACCTGTCGGAAAAGAAATACGTACTTTAGGACAACCTATTTTTAAACAACCGAAAGTTATTTTCCCGATAATCGCATTCCCTCTTTCACAGATTATGGAAAGAACCCACTTTTTTTTACGCCGGGGACATTCCGTAACCTTCTTTTTGTCGAGAGTTAAGTATAACCCTGAACAGGAATATAGAGTTAAACAGGATACACACGGAACATGCAGGAAATTGAGTTACTTGTGAAATACTGTACACTTTCTCAACGTGTGGCGTTTCTGCGGTCTAAGGAAACAGCTATTTTACAATTAAAACTTTAACAAAAGGGGAAAGTGGCCATCAAATGCTTTAGCTGGAGATTTCCCTTAACCAAGGATCTAGGCCTCATTGAGGCAGTCTGGGTAAGGCCATCTCTTAACAAGGGGTAAATTAATGAGAATGAAACTCAAAAAATCTTCAGCTAAGAATTCCTTAAGCAGCAGTGTGTGCCAAGAAGAAAGCAGCTACAAAGGGGCGATTGTGTGTCAAAATAGACAAAGTGCTGGATGGAGTATTGGAATCTAGACCCCCCCCCTTCTGAAGTTGTGTGATGTTGTCACATGTACAAAAGGGGTGAGAAGCTTATAGGACGATGCTCCATCCCCTTCTCCCTGGACACCTGAGGCTGCCTTTACTTTGCGCCCTTCAGCCATTTCATCACTCGTAACCTCCAGCCAGCACAATGTCACACACACAATGTATTTTGAACACATTTAAAATACTGGGGAAGGTCAGCAGCCGTCTCGATGCGCACCAAGATTTTTTCTTTAAGGTAGGAAAAGAAATTCGGAGGCCCAAAATGGCAGAGAACATTCAAACTCACAGAGCCAATACAGAACGGATTACTTAACTATTTATAGATAGTCCTCGTCTTACAACAGTTCGTTTAGTGACTGTTCCAAGTTACAACGGCACTGAAAAAAGTGACTTATGACCGTTTTTCACATGACTATTGCTGCATCCCCATGGCCCCGTGATCAAAATTCAGACGCTTGGCAACTGACTCATATCTATGACGGTTACCGTGTCCCAGGGTCATGTGATTGATTGATAGAGATGATAGAGATGATAGATATGATAGATAGATGTGATAGATATGATAGATATGAGATGATAGATGATAGAGATGATAGAATGATAGGGATAGAATGATAGATATAGAATGATAAAGATAGATATAGAGATGATATAGATATGATAGATAGATGTGATAGATAGATAGATAGATAGATAGATAGATAGATAGATAGATAGATAGATAGATAGATAGATAGATAGATAGATAGATAGATAGATAGATAGATAGATAGATAGATAGTTTTGTCTCCCCTGGTTTTTGACTGGAGTTTACCAGCCTTACTCATGAGCAAACACAGTGCTAGTTCAGCTTTTCAAAAAAAAAAATCAGCTTTTACATGGAAGTGAAACCAGCGAAAACACCCCAAACCATCAAGGTGGAAACAGTGAAAGTGAAAACATGATATAACAGCATGACAACATTTCACCTGTCGTGAGGAAAATTGAAATGCACAATAATTTGGAAATACATGCACCAATTTACTGCTATCTCTTTGGACATCTGCACTTCTTGTCTTAAAAAAAATCTATTTTAATTGCACGCATTTGAATATTGTATTGAATATTAACCTGAGATTTTCCAACCTCTTGAAAAGGTTTTAGAACACTCTGATCCGGGGGAAATACTACACACACACACAAACACACCATTTATCAATCTCACAAGAGATGGTTATTGGGAGGAGCTGTTAATAGGACCCTCCAGTTGCCATGTCAAAAACAAGATTTTGTAGTGGCGGCGAAACAACAGCTAGCCTCAATGAGGTGAAGGCCTGTTTTGGTAACGAAAAATGGCCAAAACCACGTCCGTCCAACAATATTTTGACTTAATTCAATGGATTCATTATCGGCTTACAGCAAAGCAGGATTAAATCTAGCCAAGCACTTCTAATTTTAATGCTTTTCTTGCTTCCAGACGCAAAAGTGATCTCTAACCAAGAGAGATACAGATATAGTCCTCAATTTAATGACAGTTCGAAGTTATAATGACACTGAAAAAAGTGACTTATGACTTGTTTTTTACACTCGGCATCCTTGTGATCACGTGACCAAAATTCGGACACCTGTCAACCGCGGTTGCAAAGTCAACGGGGAAGCGAGATCCACTTAACAACTTAACAGCTGTAGTGATTCGCTTAATAACTATGACAAAAAACGGCGCAAAATGGAGCAAAACTAATTTAACAACCGTCTTGCTTAGCACACACTGCAGTCTTTTAAGATACAGACAGATGAGGCTATCTTTCACAAACCTGTCTGCATTTAATCACTGGACAGTCCCTTACTGGTATCTGAAGACGATCCTGTTTAGACTCCACAGTTGCTAATATTAAACTCCTTAAATTAAATGTTATGGCTTTCTTACAGGCAAGAAGTCGTCCCGATTAAGGCATTTTAGAATGACTAACTCTTCCCTCAACACTTCCATCTAAAAACGTTTCTGGAAGAAAGGGTATCTTGCGCCAGGATGCCGAGAGCAGACTGGGAAAGAAATAAAGAAACTCTCTGCAACAGGATAGTAAGCCTTTCTGTCAACTAAATCTTTCTTTAGATGGGAGAAGTACCCAAGGAGGGAAAAAAGGGCAAGAATAGAGGATTCTTTGTGTGTGTGTGTGTGTGTGAGTGTGTGTGTGTGTGTGAGAGAGAGAGAGAGAGAGAGAGAATGACAGATAATCTCACGCATACATGAAGTCACAAATGCATTTACTTTAAAACACTGTTTCTCAACTTCAGGGACTTTTAAGACCTGTGGACTTCAACTCCCAGAATTCCCCAGCCAGCATGGCTGGCTGGGGAATTCTGGGAGTTGAAGTCCACAGGTCTTAAAGTCCCTGAAGTTGAGAAACGCTGCTTTTTTAAGTTTGGAACTTCTAAGCTCAAGAGTGTAGCTGCAATGGGGTTCAAATGTCCCGATTTGAAAATACAGAACACATCTACAACTTTTCAGATTTACTATAGGTCCATTTCTGAAGCTCTGGAAACCCGCCAGGTATCCTTTAAAAAAAGAAAATCAAAAACTCAGCTTTGATTCTGAAACCCCCCCTCAACATCTGTGTCTAGAAATCTTTTTAACTTTTTCTCCTGTTTCTGAATGCAAAATTCATCCTCTGACCCGCATCAAGTGCCACCTTTGCATCACGGCTGATTAAATCCACACCATTTGCATGTAAGGGGTGCCTGGCCTAGTTAAAAATGTGTGAGCTAACTGCTACAGGCCCTTCACGGATAAAGCTAGCACGGGCTCTTCCTCCATATGGTTAATAGTGCTCTATAAAAAGAGAAAACAGCTCCGGAAATGAACTTTGCATCTTCAAAAACAGGCTTACTACTACATCAGCCTGAATTCTTCCTATGCAGGGGGGGGGGGGGGGAACTGTTCCTTTGAAATCCAACCATTTCTTTAGCAACACACTTTGGGTTTCAAGTACCCTGGGGGGGGGGAGAGAGACCCCCTTGCAAAATTTGCAAGAGAATAAAGACATACAATTTCCTTACTCGCTCTCCTCACAATGGCCTTGATTAAACAGGAAGCTTGATGAGAGTCAGAGGTTATAATAACCACCTGCAGTGACAGACTTATGAATTATTTTTGTCTCCCATTCAGATCTCCACTGCCAAATGGACTTTGAGGAAAGAGAAGGGAGTCTGTCCCGGACGCTCCTCTGCTTTTTTCATACTTCCGACTGGCTCTATTAATCACTTCCCATTAGCCGATATGCAGAACTTTTCCTTTCAAAAAAAAAAACAGCATTGTCAAAGTTTGTGGTTTCTTTGACTGTTTACACACACCATTCATTGCTGAATAAATATTGCTCTCCTAACGGAGAAGCAGGGAGGTTTAAACACCTGCCTGGAGGTTTATCCTAGCATCTTTACCAAAAACAAAAGGTTTTTAAGAAGAGACTGGACAGTCACTTGTCTGAGATGGTATAGGTTCTCCTGCTTGAGCAGGGGGCTGGACTAGAAGACCTCCAAGCTTCTCTTCTCTTCTCTTCTCTTCTCTTCTCTTCTCTTCTCTTCTCTTCTATTCTATTCTATTCTATTCTATTCTTTCTCTATTCTATTCTATTCTATTCTATTCTATTCTATTCTATTCTATTCTATTCTATTCTATTCTATTCTATTCTATTCTATTCTATTCTGCCATTTTTTCCCCCCAGTGTGACTGGTCACTGGTCACACTTTTCCAATGTCCTTACAGAAACAGCTGTTGCTAAAAAGACAAAAAAAAAAAAGATTTTCCTTAATACCTCCAAAGTTTAACCACTTTTACTTGTAAGCCTTGGATAGCAAAGGTGATTAACAAACAATTACTGGAGAACACAACACCAGACATGTCACTAGAAGGCAAAAAAAATCATGAAACTGCATCTCACTTATACGTTGGGCCATTATCACAGGAGGGAATTATCATGGAGAAAGAAATTTGTTTGGAAGAGTTTGCGGTAACCAGGCTGGACACCATCAAAGCTGACACCAGCCAGATCACAGAAAAACTCAAAAGTAGTAGTAAAACTAATAAAAAAGGAAGAAAAAGAAAAACTCAAAGAAGTAGTGCAAGATGGGAATATGTGGGGAGAGCTGGCCCATAGAATCGCCAAGGGTCAGACACCAACTGAATGGATAAATCCTCATCCTCCTCATCTGTAAACCAATATAACAGCTAAAATGTGGGTCTAGGAAGGCAGGTTCAAATCCACCCTGAGCCAGCCCCGTTCTCTGTCAGGCGAACTCTACCTTTCTATGTTGAGACTGTGGGGCAAAACTAGAGGAGCACCAATGGAGTGATTTATCAAAGAAATAATAATAATAATAATAATAATAATAATAATGATGATGATGATGATGATGATGATGATGATGTTGTTGTTGGAAGGGACCTTGGAGGTCATCTAGTCCAACCCCCTGCTCAGGCAGGAAACCCTATGCCATTTCAGATAAATGGCTGTCCAGTCTCTTCTTAAAAACTTCCAGTGTTGGGAGCATTCACCGTTTCTGGAGGCAGGTTGTTCCACTGGTTAATTGTTCCAACTGTCAGGAAGTTTCTCCTTACTTCCAGGTTGCTTCTCTCCTTGATGAGTTTCCATCCGTTGCTTCTTGTCCTGCCTTCAGGCGCTTTGGAGAACAGCTTGACTCCCTCTTCTTCTTTGGGGCAGCCCCTGAGATATTGGAACACTGCCATCATGTTCCCCCCTCATCCTTCTCTTCATTAATGTGAGAAAGTTGTGCTTTTTTGTATATTTTCATATTTCATATTCCAAACACAAATGTCTGGGATTGCAAAGTTCCATAGCAGTCAACAGAAATAGCACAGAAGAACTGGATTCAGAGGAAATAAACCCAGGATGGGGTGAAGGTCTCTTGGGGTTCCAGGGAAATCTCCTTTCCCTACAGAGCTCATCGAAGTAAAACCTGGATTATTCATTGCCAAATAAGTTAGTTGCAGAAAGTATCATCTGATCTTAGATGGCCATCAGCTCAACTTAGGTGGAGACTTAAGGAATCTGCTCAGATTTTTTTCACCCAGAAGATTCACCCAGACCACATACCAATAGTAGCTCAGCAGAAAGAGAAGCTGACCTTTGCATTTATTTGGTTTAAGCTGAGGTGTGAATCTCAGACAACCATGGTTTATGCAGTAAATCTTACTTTTAGCAAGCTATAACGTGTGAATCCAATCAGAACAAGGTACCCCCGGAGTGCAAAATTAAAATTAGTATCCTTGGTCTCTCTCACACATACACACAAAATCTCCTCCCCAAATTCTCATCATCACAGCAGCCTTGTTGCTATATAGCAAGCCAGAAATTCTTTGTGATCTACTATAAATCTCACAAGGAACTACCCTACCAGAAGATCCAGATCTTCCAATCCCTCAGGCAGAGTTGCTTGATCAACTGCAAACGCTTCTCCTGCCCAAGTCACAACAGAAAGTTCACAAGGCCACAACAGAGTACAGAAGACACACATCACAAACTTGTTTCAAGATCAGCGATCTTAATGAACTACAACTTTGGTTATCCACAGGGAACACTGCCAATGGCAAGGATGCTGGGAGCTGTAGTCTTGGCAGAAACCCCTTTCCTATATATTTAGGCATGTCCAGCTTTATTGTCTTCCATTTCACCTCTCTCTAATCCTTTGGGCAGAGGCTAGCCCACCTTTAAGAGAAGACCAAAAACTGTAATTGCTTGCACTGAATAAGGTATTTGTTGACAGCATTCTCATTTCACAAGGGAGGGGAGAAGGAAACCACGGATAAATGGTAAATCTAATCCAGATCTCTTAAAATTGAAGGCTCTCTGCAATATGGAAAGGTCACCACCAGCCACGAGATCAAGGTCATGAAGAAGTGAGGACGCATACAGTAGAAAGACTTTGTGGGACTCCATTCTGCAAAACTCAGAAGATTTTCTGCAACTCACCCACAGAATAAATGCTACCCATTCACCTCCATCAAAGAAAATAAAGGGACGGAAATAAAACTTGTTCCCCAAATTGACGCATTCAAGATGGCTCCGTATACAGCTACCAAAATTATCACCCAACACAGGAAGTCCTCAACTTACAACAAAGAGTTTGTTTAGTGACCCGGTCAAAGTTGCAACTGCACTGAAAAAAGCAACTTAGGGACCTTTTTCACACACTTATGACTGTTGCAGCATCCCCCACCCCCCAAGTTGCAAGATCAAAATTCAGATGCTTGGCAACTGACTCATATTTATGACGGTTGCATTGTCCGGGGGGGTGGTCACCTGATCCCCTTTGGCGACCTCCTGACAAGCAAATTCAAGGGGGAAGCCAGATTCAATTAACAACCGTGTCACTAACTGAACAAATGCAGGGATTCGCTTAACGAACGCGGCAAGGAAAGTCGTAAAATAGGGCAAAACTCACTTCGCAAATGTCCCACTTAGCAAATTTGATCATAGGTCCAGGATTACCTGTATTGAATAAAGGTAGCATTTTTCCTAATCCCAACTGTCAAGAACAGGGTTCTTCAAACTTGGCCCTTTAATGACTTGTGGACTTCAACTCCCAGAATTCCTCAGCCAGGCAGAATTCTGGGAGTTGAAGTCCACAAGTCATCAAAGGGCCAAGTTTGAAGACCCCTGGTCAGGAAGATTAGCTCGTTCCTTGTTTCTCAGAAGGACAGACAGACAGATTAGCACAACCTTTTCAAGCTGCTTCATCTAACTGTAATCTTCCAATTTTCCCACTGGATAAACTCGGTGGAGGCTACCCCAGTTCTCATATCCTTCCTTAGCGTGGTCCCTTATGCCAAAGAACTCACAATGCAAAATAGTATCCAGGATAGGTCGCTTTGTCAAGAGCACCCAATGTCTTTC
Organism: Azemiops feae; assembly: GCA_023970755.1. Classification (NCBI taxonomy): domain Eukaryota; kingdom Metazoa; phylum Chordata; class Lepidosauria; order Squamata; family Viperidae; genus Azemiops; species Azemiops feae. The sequence goes on along the minus strand of JALGBA010004087.1, from coordinate 956,814 downwards.
AAGGGCAAGCTTAATCAGATCCCGGGAACAAAGCAACTATTGTCTTTTTTTGGATGAGTAAGGATGGGAAAGGTAGGTGACAAGCATGAGTCTGTAAGAGGATCTTTCTAAGCCAACTTACCGCCTTCCCTGACATCAGGGTGTAATCAGTACAAGCAAACATCTCTACAATCTCTATTTTTGCTCCATTAATTGTCAGAAGAGATATGAAGTGGCTTTGTGAAATTTCAGTTTCTCCTCCCTTTTGACTGCATCCACATTTTCTGGTGTCCCCCCCCCCTCACTCTCTCTCCCTCTCTTTTTCCACAATGCCAGCCTATTTATCTAGCAGAGGGTGAGCCCGCTGCCAGCCAAGTTTACGCAGACAACCGCAAGAGAGCTTGGTGCCAGCCTCAAACGGGCTTCTACCTTGGCACCTTGCCACTCAATTACAAGCAACAAGCCCGCCCGAGCAAACTCTGGTGCTGCTAAAAACATCCGTGTGCCTCTTTGCATTTTTAAAAAGTGCTTTATTTGGGCCCGATGACATGCAAACCAGGAGCTTTCAGGAAATGCAGCTGACCTGAAATTTCACTTTTTTTTTTTTTTTGGAAAAAAAAATTAAAACATTCCAAATGTTCCAGATATTATAAAAAAAAATAAAAGTTGACAGGGAGCGGTGAACTTTCATTTTGCATCTTAACAGATTATGAATTTTCTTTTTTTTTTTTTGGTTGGTTTTTCCAAAGGAAGAGAGTCTGAAGATGCCAGCTGCAATCCTACCAGTAGTCACTTAACTTGGCAGAAGAACAATCTGAGCTTACTTCTATAAGTAAACCCACACAAATCCTCTCATAGATGATTTAAATAATTCCCCGGCATGGTGCAGAAGGCTGAACTAGATGATCTTTTCAGGTCCCTTCCAACTGTAACAGGCCATACAAAAGTGCAGATACCCTATTGCATCTCAAGAGGACCCGACTACCTAAAAAAATTAATATCATTTGGCAGCAGCAAAGACACACCTATCAAAAACAACTTAATGCGCCTCTTAGCCTTTATAGATTTTGACTGCAATCCTATACTTACAGACCCAGGCGTGAGCCCTTTGAAACATGGATTTATTGCAGCAAACAGGAATCTACAAGAACAGCCCCGTGAAAAGAACTCGGCCAGCCCTTTTATTCAGGAGTCAAACTCACTTATCTTAATGGGAAATCCTTCCGATTAACCAAGCAAGCCCCACAGCAAATTAAGAGCTAAAAAAGAGCAAAACAATAGCAGCACTATGGTCATAAAAGAGTTTGGAATAAGGGAGGACAATGACAGGAGAGAGAGAAAGAAGGAGAGAAAGGGAGAAAGAGAAAGAAAGAAAGAAAGAAAGAAAGAAAGAAAGAAAGAAAGAAAGAAAGAAAGAAAGAAAGAAAGAAAGAAAGAAAGAAAGAAAGAAAGAAGTGGAAGTCCCCTCCACTCAGTAAGTTTCCACTGCAGCAAATTCAATTTTAAATTTTTCTTTCAATATTAAACTTTGAATATTAAACTTTCCTTTACTTCTACCAGAAGGAAGGAGAGAGAGAGAGAGAGAGAGAAAGAACTTCCCACCCAAGGCTAGTTTTACTTAGTTTAAAAAATCCAGTCTACTTACCGGTGGGTTTGAGAAAATCCATGGGGTATCTGGAGTAAGGGGGAGGTGGAGACTCTGGAATTAGAAAAGTACAGAGGAAATAAAAATCAGAGCCATGGGAAGGGGGCAGGGGGGAGAGGAGAGATAGGGACTTACGATAAGAGAGGCATTCTTGGAGCCAAAGTGTTTGTCTTAGCCTGGCGCTGGGAGGCAGGGCAGCCTGGCAGCCACTGCCTTGATATTTCACTGCCAGATAAACAAAGGGGCCCTGACTGGCGCCAGCCTCTTGCGCTATCTCTGCTCCCGGAGCTGCTGCTGTCTGGGCCGCCGGGGCTCCGGAGCCCCAGTCCTGGACATCACCCATGGGTCCAGCCCTCCCGATTTAGTCCCAACCGGCTCCCTTGCAAAAGGCCATTTAACCAAAGACCTGGGGAAGGGGGGGGAGGGAGGGGGGGAAATAGCGGGGGAGGCACCCAGTACAGATGCATTGTTCTCTCTCCCTGCCTGCCCCTCTTGAAAAATCCGCCTGCACATAGTAACACCCAGCACCCCCCCCAAAAAAAGTTTGCAAAAAGGGGAGGGGGAAGGATGAGGAGGTGGGCTAAAGGCTTTTGGGGCTGTTGTGGTTTTGGGGTTTTTTTGGGGGGGGGGCAAGGGGGGCACGCAAGGCTGCCCACTACTGGGGTTTCAACCTACCCAGACAAGTCTCTTTCCCTTCCAGATCATGAACATAATCCCCATTTAAAGAAGAAAAAAAAAAGGAAAAAGACCCTTTGCAATTTCAATCATGCTGGGGGAGATTGTCTTTCTCTCCTCTCTCTCCCTCTCTCTCCCCCTCCTCCTTTTTAGCCAGTGTGGAAACTTAAGGCAACTTGGCAAGGAGAGAAAAGCAAACAAGATTGCAGGCCTGGAAATTATGTGTTCGCTTTTATAGTTTTTGAGGCAAAGAGGCCCAAGGTGGGCGGGAGGGCACTGAGAATGCAGGAGCCAGCCAAGGGTTGGGACGCTTTTTTTCCTTCTTTTTTTTTTGCTAAAATGGCCTCAGATTTGTATATTAAACTAGAAAATCCTGGGCTGATTTTTTTTCCCCAAAAGCCTTCAGCATTTATTTATTTATTTAATTACACACCCTGGCTTTTTTTGCACAAAACCCTGCAAGGCTGCCTGCCTGCCCCCTGGTTGCATCACCGTTTTAAAAATAATTTACTGTCCAATTCGGAAACCTTTCTTTGCTGAAAAGAACTCTTTAACACACAAAAGTTGCAGCCTTCCTCCATTCCTCACCTCCTCCTAACCAGGAACTTTAAAATGCACGTGTCTACCTAGAGAGATTCTCAATCATCCAGGTCACGGTTTGTCCCAAAGGTGCTTTTCCAAAAGTCAACTGGACCTTCTTCTTTTTTTAATGCACAGACAAAAAAAAACATCCAAATGGAAGCCAATTTTTTTCTGGAAAGATTGTCCAGTTCTGCCTTTGCAAAATTCCGCTTGGAATATAAAAAACTAAATTAAAAGCCTCTTTGGGGATATGTTTAATTTTCTATTCCCCCACCTGCAAGAGAGGTTGGTGGGACACAGACACACAGACAGATACACAAACACAGACAGACACACACAGGATCTGGCTGGGACAATACTCACATCCCAGACTGAATCTACTTAACCTAAACTCGCCTTTCCCCCTCCTTAAAATGATGCAGGTGCAAGAGTCCAGGCTAGGATCCTCGATCCCAGGCCGGTCCCCCTGAACTCCCTAACGCAGGGGTCCCCAACCCCCGGGCCGCGGACCAGGACCGGTCCGCCCAAACAAGCAAAGCCCCATCCGTGGGATGCAGGCAGCACACAAAACCACGCACCCCCCCCCCGGTCCACGGGGAAACCTCTCTCCGCGGAACCGGTGGTCCCTGGTGATGCCCCAAAGGCTGGGAGCCTCTGCCCTAACGTTAGACCCCCACCCCACCAACAGGACCCGGAGGAAGTTTCCAATCAAGGCAGCGCCCCCCCCCCGCCGCCCTCCGGGTCTCAAAGAGGCTGGAGGCTTTTTGCAAGCGTGGGGTCCCGGCTCCTTTCGGGGAGGGGGCGAGGCCGGGGCAGAAAGGGGTCGGGGGTCTCCCCGCCCCGCACCTACCTAGCTCGCAGAGTCTGCTCAGGTGGAAGGGGTTGCAGCAGGCTAAGTCCAGGTGGGTTTTCCCGTAAGATTCACAGCCGCAGAGCCGCTTGACCTCCGAGCCGGGGCGCAGGTCCGGCCATCGGAAGATTTTGCCGAGGAGCAGCGGGAGGGAGTACCACTGGTGGCCCAGTTTGGCGTCCGCCTTGGCGGGCAGCAGGAGGCAGGAGGTCCGGGTGCCTCCGCGGGACTCGACGGCGTGGAGCAGCGCCTCCAGCTGCTTCTCCTTCAGCCGCTTCAGCACCGAGTGGGCCAGCGCCTTCAGCTCGGCCTCCGAACTGCCGCCGCCGCCGCCGGGCGCCTTGCCCGCCTTGCCCAGGCAGCAGATCCGGCTGCCGCCGGCCCCATCGGGCCGTCCGTCCGCGGCGCCTTCCGCGAGGTCTCCGCCGGGCGCGGCGCCTTCCTCCCCGCCGCCACCGGCCGCCCGGCTCCGCCAGAGCCTCCGCACGAGCGCCGCGCGTTTGGTCCGGAACATGCGGGAGGAGGAGGCGGCGGCCCGGCTGCAAAACGGGCACGTCGTCCGCAATTCATGAAGGAGCCGGGAGCCGAGCCCGGCGGGCGGCCAGGAGGAGGAGGAGGAGGAGGCGGCGGGGGGCGCCGGCGGGGCCAGGCGGGGCGCCGGCGGGGAGCCGGGGGGCGCCGGCTGCAGCGGGAGGCCGAGCGAGGTGCACCGGGCGCCGCTTCGCGCCCCCGTCCTCGCCCTCCGCGGGGCCGCGCCGGGGGCCGTCCGGGCGGCCGTCTACGCCGAGGGGGAGCCCGAAAGGCGGCGGCGGCGGGGAAGCGCGGGGTCCGCCCGGCCGGGAGACGCGGGCATGCCAAGCCGGCTTCTACGCCTCCTCCTCCTGCTCCGCCGGCCCGCCTCTCCCGGCTGCCCGGGCGAGGCGCCCTTAGATCCGCGGCGGCGATCCAGGCAGGTCGAGCCCCTCCAAAGCCCGGACGGGGCGGGGGAGAAGAGGGGGGAAAACCCCGGAGATGCCGCGGGGAGTCGGCGCGGTCGCTGGGAGGAGGTCCTCGGGCGCCGTCTACGTGCCTAACCCCCCCCAAAAAAGAAGCAGAAGCGCCAAAAGGGGCCCAGAGCGGAGCCCCCTCGGAGGGTCTCGCCGCCCGCGGTCCCCGGCCCGGTGCGCCGTCGGGGTCTCTGCGGGGAGGGAGGCGGGTGGGCGCGCTGCCTCCTGCTGCTGCTGCTGCGGCTGTCGGGTCCTCGGCGTGGCCGGCTCCCTCGGGTCGCCCGGGCGCTTTGATCTTGCTGGCGGCCGCCGGACGGAGGAGCCGCGCTCGCTCGTTGGCTTCCTCGCCCGCAGACGGGGAGGAGAGGAGAGCAGGGAGGCTGGCAGCAGCGGCGGCGGCGCGCTCCCCGCCTCCGCCTCCGCCCTCTCCCCGCCCCTCGGCGCGTCCCCCGCCGGCGCCTCGTCGCAGGCGGCCCCAGCAGCAGGAGGAGGGCGAGGCGGAGCGGCGTCCAGGGGGCCCCGGCCGGGCCGGACAGCGCGGCAGCCCCGAGCAGCGGTGGCGGCGGCCTCGCGGCTCCTCTGCAGTCTGGGCAGCGCTGCGGCGCCGCCGCCCCCCCCCGTCCGTGCAGGGCCTGGCGGGGGGGAGGAGGGGAGGGGGAGGCGCTCCCGCCCGGGGAAATGGAAGAGGAAGCAGCGTCGGGGGGAGGGGGAGGAGGAATCCACCTCTCTCCTCGCCTGGCCCTCTTTCTGCCCCCGCCTCCTCCGCCCCCCCCCCGCTCCGACTCTCTGCCTTGGCTTCCCCCCTCCCCACAAAGGGCCTTTGCAGCCCCCCCGATTGAGCGGGCGATGCTTTGCACTTCTTAAGCAGCTCCCCGTCTTTCTTGCGCGGGAGGGGGAATAAGTACGGGGGGGCAGCTTCGCCAACTGCAGGGAGGGGGCACTCCAAAGGGGGAGGGGGTGCACCGGACGGCCCCCGCCTCCCTTCCTCCGGGCCGCGGCCCCCCTTTCCTCCTACTTCACCCCCCCCCCCGGCTCTCTCTCTCGCTGGCTGTGCCGAGGCGCTCCCCGGGCCAGGCGCCCCGCCTCCCCGCCCTGGTCACGTGGGCGTCTAGACACCCTGTCGCTCTTCCATTAAAAAAAAAAAGGAGGGAGAGAAGAGCGAGCGAGGCTGCCTTGCGCGGAGAGGGCGTCGAGTTTCTGCCAGCCCTCCCCCCCTCCCCCTCCCCCTCCTGGCCGTTCCTGAGAAGGCGGGGGGGGGGGGGAGGGAAGCCGTCGGGCTGGGCGAGTCTGAAGGGAGAAAGTCCCCGGGACGTTAGGCACATCTTGTATGTGGTGTGTTTAAAGGTGTGTTGTGTATGTGTACACTTTGAGAACAAGCAACTACATTTCATTTTTAATGAGTGCCCTTGTGCCCACAGGAAAACATGACAATAAAGGTTATCTACCTACCTACCTATCTATCTACTTCTCTATCTGTCATTATGTATCATCTATCATGTCTATCTGTCCCTGTCTACCTATCTATCATTATCAGCCATCAGTTATCATCTGTCTATCATGTCTTTCTATCTATCTATCTATCTATCTATCTATCTATCTATCTATCTATCTATCTATCTATCTATCTATCTATCTATCTATCATCTCTATCATGTCTATCATGTCTATCATCTATCATGTCTGTCAATATCATCTATCATCTATCCTTATCTATCATCTGTCTATCATGTCTATGTATCATCATCTATCATCTGTCTATTATGTCTACCTATCTACCATTATCAGCTATCAGTTATCTGTCTATCATGTCTATCTATCTAGCTATCTATCATGTCTATCATCTATCATGTCTTGTCAATATCATCATCTATCATCTGTCTATCCTATCTATCTATCTATCCTTATCTATCATCTATCATGTCTATGTATCATCTGTCATGTCAATCTAGCTATCATTATCATCTGTCTATATCATTATCTGTCTATGTGTCTGTCTGTCTATCATCTATCATCTGTCTATCCTATCTATCATCTATCTATCTATCTATCTATCTATCTATCTATCTATCTATCTATCTATCTATCCTTATCTATCCTTATCTATCATCTGTCTATTATGTCTACCTATCTATCTATCAAAAGCAGAAGGCTCTGCCGGGGGTGGCTGGTCATTTCTTGACACCCTCCCAACCCCACTTTTCTCCACTTTTGGTTGTTCTTCTCTTTTATTTACTTTTTTCTTTCCCCCCCCAAAAATAGCTTTTGTCCACCTGTTTGAGGCTGGAAAAAAAAAAAAAACCTTACTGAAGCTTTTATTTCCAGAGGCAAATCAAGCAACGCGGTCTTGTGGCACCTTGAAAGATTAATCCAAATATTATGGCACCGGCTTTGAAATTGTAGGCATACTTCGAATCCGTGCATGGATCCTTAATCCGCACCGGATCAGGTTGCGGGGGGGGGGGGGTTGAGCTGATGTGTTTGGCGCTTTGCTGGCTTGGGGAGATAGATCACTTCACCAACCCTTTCCGAAGGATCCCATTGAGATCCATGGGGTGCATCCTGACAGGCTGCAATAGAGAGAGCGTGTGGATTTGTTTGGGGTTCTGTAGTTAACCTGTCCCATTTCCCACATCAATTGCCCTGAAATGGAGCATTTTTTTTTCTCTTGCAGCAGATGCTTCCACCAGTTGAAATTAATAGTCCCTTCACATCCTCACAAGTCTTGCTGAGGCCCCGATCCAGTGTTTTTAACACGTGGCAGCTTTTAAGATGGGTGGACTTCCACTCCCAGAATTCTCAGGCTGGCTGAGAATTAAAGAGAACCTTAAAAGTTGCCACATTCTGTCTGGGGGGAATTCTGGGAGTTGAAGTCCACCCGTCTTTAAACTTGCGGATTCCGGCTGGGGAACTCTGGAAATTCAAGTCCATCCATCTTAAAGTTGCAGGTTCTGGCTGAGGTACTCTGCGAGTTGAAGTCCACCCATCCTAAAATCGCCAAGTTTGAAAAGCACCGCCTTAGACCCAGAGGCAACTGTGAAACTGATCAAAGAGAGAAGCAACCTGGAATTAAGGAGAAAGTTCCTAACAATGAGGACAATCAACCAGTGGAACAGCTTGCCACCAGACATCGTGGGCGCTCCATCACTGGAAATCTTTAAGAAGAGACTGGACAATCACCTGTCTGAGATGGTGTAGGTCCCTTCCAGCTCCTATTCTATTCTATTCTATTCTATTCTATTCTATTCTATTCTATTCTATTCTATTCTATTCTATTCTATTCTATTCTATTCAGATGGTATAGGTTCTCCTGCTTAAGAGGGGGGCTGGACTAGAAGACCTCCAAGGTCCCTTCCAGCTTCTATTCTATTCTATTCTATTCTATTCAGATGGTATAGGTTCTCCTGCTTAAGAGGGGGGCTGGACTAGAAGACCTCCAAGGTCCCTTCCAGCTTCTATTCTATTCTATTCTATTCTATTCAGATGGTATAGGTTCTCCTGCTTAAGAGGGGGGCTGGACTAGAAGACCTCCAAAGTCCCTTCCAGCTTCTATTCTATTCTATTCTATTCTATTCTATTCTATTCTATTCTATTCTATTCTATTCTATTCTATTCTATTCTATTCTATTCTATTCCTCCACCCAGCAAGATGATAGTATCACACACACACCCAAGACTAAAGAGGATTCCATCTGGTTAGAATTTGGTTGGGAGGTTATCAGGAAATCCCAGTGTTTATTTATTTTTACGTTATTTATTTATATTATTATTTTCACACACAATTCAAGGTGGTGAATATATCCGACACACCGTCCTCCTCTTATTTAGTAGCCTGAGAAGTCAGAAGAACATGCAGGAAAGAGGCAACAGGAAGCCGCGTATCTGTGGCTGTTGAGAATGCAATGAGTGTGTTTAGGAAGTTGTCGGGATTCTGTCCGAGCTTGAAGGACATTGTTGGAAAGACTCCTCTTGAGTTTGCCACGTCCATTCCCTGTTGAGATAGAGCAAATGGATGTGGCTGTTCCTCAGCTTTGTGGCCAGCAGGTTGTAAGAAGGGCAGTGGAAGATGGGTGGGAGATCTCTTGATCAATGTCATCTCCAATTCCATGTCAACCTTCAATCCCAAGGAAGTCTCTTGAGAAACCACAACCTACTCCTTGGTAAGCTAGAAAGAGGCGGAATAGACAACATCACCACCAGATGGATCTGTAGCTGGCTGGCAAACCGTACTCAACGAGTAGTCCTCAATGGCACCACATCCACATGGAGAGAAGTAAGCAGGGGGGTACCACAAGGCTCCATCTTAGGCCCAGGACTCTTCAATATCTTCATCAATGACTTAGATGAGGGAATTGAAGGGGAACTCATCAAATTTGCAGATGACACTAAACTGGCAGGAGTATCCAACACCCCAGAAGACAAACTCAGGATCCAGAAAGATCTTGACATACTTTGACAATGGGCCTTATCCAACAAAATGAGTTTCAATGTGGAGAAAAGCAAAGTTTTATAAGGCAGGAAAAATCAAACGTACAAATACAGATTGGGCGAGACCTGGCTCAAAAACAGTAACTGTGAGGGGGACCTTGGAGTCCTAGTGGACGATCACTTGACGATGAGCCAGCAGTGTTCAGCAGCAGCCAAAAAAGCTAACACAATCCTGGGTTGTATAAACAGAGGCATAGAATCAAGAACACGCGAAGTATTAGTACCGATTAATAAAACCCTAGTGAGGCCACACCTGGAATACTGCAGCCAATTTTGGCCACCATATCACAAAAAATATGTTGAGAGTTTGGAAAAAATTCTGAGAAGAGCAACTAAGATGATCCAAGGCCTGGAAACTAAAACATACGAAGAACGGCTGCGGGACTTGGGTTTGGCTAGTCTAAAGAAAAGAAGAAACAGGAGAGACATGTTAGCAATATTCCAGGATCTGAGGGGCTGCCACAAGGAAGAGGGGGTCAATTTATTCTCCAAAGCACCAGTGGGCAGGACAAGAAACAATGGTTGGAAACTGATCCAAGGAGAGAAGCAACCTGGAATTAAGGAGAAACTTCCTGATAGGACAATTAACCAGTGGAACAGCTTGCCTCCAGAAATCATGGGCTCTCTATCATTGGAGGTTTTTAAGAAGAGACTGGACAGTCACTTGTCTGAGATGGTACAGGGTCTCCTGCTTGAGCAGGGGGCTGGACTAGAAGGCCTCCAGGGTCCTTTCCAGCTCTATTCTATTCTATTCTTACAGTCCAATTCGGTCTCCCCATCTTCAGTTCTGCGTTATCCCACATCTAGGCTTAGAACTCCGTGGAAAATGGTCTTGTGTGCCGTTTGGTCCAGAGCCTGGTGGTGTGGGTCCAGGTTACCTGAGGGACCGTCTCACCCCATTGGAACTGGCCTGTCCCCACTCGAGCCGGCAGAGGAGGCATGCTGGGGGTCCCGTCAGCCCAATTGTCCCAGCTAGCAGGGTCCAGGAGGAGGGTCTTCTCTGCTGTTGCACCTGCCCTCTGGAACATCTGGCTCCCCAATGTGAGGCTGGCTCCAACCTTCCTATTCCTCCATAAGACCTCAAGACCTTTGGCCTGGAGCCCCAAAGGGGGAGCAGCCCAGTGGAGCTGGCTGATCAAGTAACAGCAGATCCCACCTCTCCCCCATTACACCCCCGCCCTCCCCGGCACGCCCACAGATTTTAATCTTTGGTTTTAATTTATGTTTTAATGTAGGTATATATTTTTATGACCATAAGCCACCCAGAGTTACCGTATAGTAAGATGGGCGTCCAATACATTTTAAGAAAGAAGGAAAGAGAAAGAAAGAAAGAAAAAAAGAAAGAAAGAAAGAAAGAAGGGAGGGAGGAAGAAGAAAGAAAGAAAAAAAGAAAAATGGAGGGAGGGAGGGAAGGAAGAAGAAAGAAAGAGGAAGGAAGAAAGGAAAACGGAAGGAAGAAAAAGGAAGGAATATAGAAAGAAAAAAAAGGAGGAAGGAAGAAAAAGAAAAAGAGGGAAGGAGGAAAAGAGGAAGGAAGGAAGAAAAAAGGAATGAAAGGAAGAAAGAAAGAAAAAGAAAGGAAAATATAGAAAGAAAAAGGAAAGAAAGAAAGAAAGAAAAAGAGAAAGTAGCCAGGAAAGCCTGCCCCAATTCCTCAGCCAAATTACCCACCACTATCCTGTTGATTAAAACATTAACAATGAAAAGAACAATTTTAAGATAATTACAAATACACACAGAGCAGAACAACAAAGCCAAACAAGTTTCAGCAAAGAAGATTAAACCTGGCTGAAATAACTTTTTAGAAACCACAACTGCAGAGTAGCTTTTGATGACATTTTTTAAAAAAGCAGTAGAAAACTCATACTTTGAAACAGCAGCTGGAGCAGCTGTTGGCACGTCCAGATCCAGTGGCAGGGTCCAGTCCACAGATCACGTGCACCAGCCAATATTTGGGGGGGGATTCAAGTGCCATCCCTTACTTTCCTCCCTCTCTTTGTGTGGGTGGGAGATGGGCGTATCGTAGGATGTGTCAAAATAAAGTTGGCCACCAGAACCGAACGATCTTCAGCACCGGGTCCGATAGCAGCATTGCAACCCCCCATCCTGATTTTATTGACTCTTTTATGACTGGTGGACTTCAACTCCCAGAATTCCTGAGCCAGCCATGCTGAGGGGAAAGGGAGAGGTTTCCAAGCTGAGCCAGGCTGGCTGAGGAATTCTGGGAGTTGAAGTCCAGGAGTCATGAGGGGGCCATAGTTCTCCCATGCTGGCTCAGGAATTCTGGGAGTTGAAGTCCACCAGTCATAAAAGAGCCAAGGTTGCCTACCCCTGTAGTAGTAGCCCAATGTCTGTGGAGATTCTCAGTCATCCAAGTCCTGGTTGTCCCAAAGGTGCTTTTTCAAAAAGCAGCTGGGTTGTTTTTTTTTCTCCCTTGAAGACGTTTCGCTTCTCCTCTAAGAAGCTTCTTCAGTTCTGGAGAAGTAATTGTCAGTTCTGAAGAAGCTTCGCAGATGAGAAGCGAAACGTCTTTAGGGGAAAACAAAGTCCAGTTGCTTTTTGAAAAAGCACCTTGGGGTCTTATTAGTCCAAATAATTGATCTGCTACACCAGGATAGCAGTCTCAGACTTGAGCAGGGGTCTTCAAACTTGGCCACTTTAAGACTGGTGGACTTCAACTGCCTGAGGGCTGGCTGAGGAATTCTGGCAGTTGAAGTCCACCAGTCTTAAAGTGGACAAGTTTGAAGACCCCTGGACTAGAGTTTGCTTATCTCTCTTCCAGCAACCTGGCTTCAGCCAGAAAGAAATTTGCAATCCAGAGTCACCCAGCTGGCTTTCATGGGTAAGGCAGGACTTGAACTCAAGTCTTTCTGGCCTGCTGCCTTAACCACAAGACCAAACGGGCTTTCTTGTTTTTCATGCCTGAAAGAGGATCGCAGTTCTGATCAATTCCCCATTGCTCTTTTTGGAATGTATTGAACTTCCCCCACCCCTCCATTAATAGGATAATTTCACAACCTAGAGAAGGCAGCAGAATTACTTAGCCGTTTTTTACACACACACACACACACACATTGCCTTTTCTTTTAATGCAGAAAGCTTTCTGGGGGCATTACAGACTGCCATGTGTGTAAATGGCAGCATTCTGAAATTCAAAATAAACATAATTTGCCCTGCTGTGTAATGGCGTTCCTCTTTATTATACAATTGGAAAATGATGATGGTTAACGTGGAGCCAGACAAACCTGGGGCCTCATTGCTGCTGTCTCCAGGAATGACTAGGATTCTTGGATTGGTGAGGCAAAGTGGTATTTCCAGACTGCACTTCCCAAAGGGGCATGCTTCTGGAAATCTTAGTCCCCAGCTACCTTTGAAGAGTTAATGACAAGTGATAAACCTGGGTTAATTTGCAATGCAATTCAAGGTTTGGCAGACAGCTGGAGCCGAGGAACTGTTAAAGTAATTGTCTAACTAACGGCACTAGGGTGTGACAATTGGAGTATAAACCAGAAAAGTAGACATGTCAGAGATATAATCCCCTTTCAATCTCTCGCACCACAAAGATGCAAGGAAATGATCCTTTCCCCCCCCCCATCCTGAACAATTAAAATCACAATTCTTGTTATCTGTTCCATTAAACTACTAGTATTTCCTTTTTAAATAAATAGAATGTAATATCTTGTGTCGTGGTAACGCAGCTATTCGGCCCATTGAAGATTTGCAAAATTGCATGCGAGGGTTTTGTGTTCCTAAGAAACCTTAATCAGACATGATGGTTAAAAATCCAGGAGGTGGTGGGTTACTAGGCTTAAAAGATTCATTCCTTGGGTTGCTGTGAACAGGCCCCACCAGGAACTACGTTCCTGTCTAATTACAGCCTCATTACAGGACACAATTCAGGTATTAATCTATGTTCATTTCGATGGGGACTTCATGGTAAAACTAGTACCAGGCAGATAAATTGTCCTTCCTACTAGTTCTGATCCAGATTTATAAGGAGAAAAGAAAATCTGATGAAATTCTTACAGGTAGAATGTTATGAAGTTATAAAGAGTCCAGTTTGATCCAGTGGTTAAGGCACCAGGCTAGAAACTAAGAGACCGTAAATTCTAGTCCCGCTTTAGATACAAAAGCCGGCTGGGTGACTTTGGGCCAATCACCAGGAGACGGTGAGTTCTAGTCCTGCCTTAGGCATGAAAGCCAGTTGGGTGACTTTGAGCCAATCGTCAGAAGACTGAGTTCTAGTCCCGCCTTAGGCATGAAAGCTGGTTGGGTGACTTTGGGCCAATCACCAGGAGACGGTGAGTTCTAGTCCCGCTTTAGGCATGAAAGACGGCTGGGTGACTTTGGGCCAATCACCAGGAGACGGTGAGTTCTAGTCCCGCCTTAGGCATGAAAGCCGGCTGGGTGACTTTGAGCCAATCGCCAGTTCTAGTCCCGCCTTAGGCATGAAAGCTGGTTGGGTGACTTTGGGCCAATCACCAGGAGACGGTGAGTTCTAGTCCCACTTTAGGCATGAAAGCCGGCTAGGTGACTTTGGGCCAATTACTCTGTCTCAGCCCAACCCACCTCACAGGGCTGTCGCTGTGGGGAAAAATAGGAGGAGGAGGAAGCATTGCTTTGCTCTGCCTCTCTGTCTGCCATCTTGACTTTTTTGACCCCCTTCCCCTGGGTAGGACCTTGCCTTTGAGAAACGGTTGGAGGTTTTCTCCTCCTATGGGGAAAAAAAATGGAATTAATGTTTTCCCCTCAGTCCCTCCCAAAATCGTTTGGAGAACTTTGAAAATATCTTTCTCCTCAGCTCTGGCAAAGATATTCTGAAGGGATCGATCACTGGAGACCAGACCATAATTCAGAAAAATGGGTCTGAATAGCTCTCAGCCTCAATGTATTATTTAGGAAGATGCTTGGGAGATTTGATATTATTCTTTTGTCAACTTCTTGGATAAAAATGAGAGAAGTGTAGGCTCCGCTAATGGACAAGGACATTTTAATATTGAAAGCGACCAGCTCTTTCCTTTGAAGTTGCTGACATGCCTCCTAAAAATCTGGACAGCCATCTAGGGCTTGTTTTCATTTACAAAATTCAGTGCTTTTAAGTTCCAGTGTCTTCCAGAGGGACGCTCATCTTTCCTATTTGATCAATGCCGTTTAAAAAGACTTCCTTTGGCTGAGTCTAAGGTTTAATTTTATCCTTCTTGTTTACAGGGTAATCCTGGGACTTCCCATCCTGTTCGCTGGAAATGGGCCTCTCTCACTGGGAGTTGAAAAATAATAACTGGGATCATTTTTTAAAAAAAAAAGGGTCAAAGCAGTCTTAAGACCAGGGGGGAAACTCCTAAAAAGATATCGTCATGCGGTATTCTTGACAATGAAACCGAAATGGCTTTTTGCTGCAGTCTTCTAACTCATTTAATCTCTCTCTATTTCAATATTTGATATTTTAACCTTTTTGCACTTGCTTTTACGATGTTCTCAGTCGCCCAGAATCATTGGACAATGAGATGGGTAGCATATAAATGTAATAAACAATTAAATAAATATCCTCCTTCTGGGAAATAACTTACTTTTTTTCTAAAACTTCTCAATCTCCCTTTCGACCCTCGGTCTCCCTGTATTTAATGACAGGTGGTCCCGTTTGTTTAGCAACCGTTCAGATTTACAACCGCGCTGAAAAAGTTGACTTTAGGACCGTTTTTCACATTTATGACCGTTGCAGCGTCCCCATGGTCACGCGATCAAAATTTGGACGCTTGGCAATGGACTCGTATTTACGACGGTCGCAGTGTCCTGGGGTCATGTGATCCCCTTTTGTGACCTTCTGACAAGCCAAGTCGATGGAGGAGCCGGATTCACTTAACAACCATGTTATTAACTTAACAGCCGCAATAATAATAATAATAATAATAATAATAATAATAATAATAATAATAATAATAATAATAATAATAATAATAATAATAATAATAATAATAAAGTGAATGATAGTGAAGATCTTGTGGGACTTTCGAATACAGACAGATCGCCATTTGGAACACAATACGCCGGATATCGCAGTTGTAGAGAACCGAAGCGTACAGCTGATTGATATCGCTGTACCAGGAAATGCCAGAGTCGAAGAAAAAGAACGAAAAAATTACGAAATATCGCGACCTGGCCATCGAAACTGCGCTATTATGGATGAAACGTGTAACAGTGGTACCCATTGTCATCGGGGCACTGGGAACTATGTCCAAAAACTTCGCAAGAAACTGCAGCTTCCTGCAATAACTCCAGCAATGTTACAAAAAACTGCGCTACTCGGAACATCTTACATTTTAAGAAGGTACCTGGTGGACACCTAGGATGCTGGTAGCAACCCGTGTCAACCATCAGCGCCAGCCAATTTGAATGTTCAGTTGACTGAGATTCATGTCTAATGAATAAAAGATAATGATGATGATGATGATGATGATGATGATGATGATGATGATGATGATGATGATGATGATGATGATGATGATGATGATGATAATAATAATAATAATAATAATAATAATAATAATAATAATAATAATAATAATAATAATAATAATAATAATAATAATAATAATAATAAAATAAAATAAATAAATAAAAGCTGGAAGGCACCTTGGAGGTCATCTAGTCCGACCCCCTGCTCAGGCAGGAAACCCTATACCATTTCAGACAAATGGCTGTCCAGTCTCTTCTTAAAAACTTCCAATGTTGGAGCTTTATTTAAATTCTCCCCAGACGCAGCTGTTCAAGGTTATGACATCAAGGTTTCAGGGTTTTTTTTCTTTTCCTCTGTGCTTTTTTTTTTTATTATTTCTTGAGCTGTCTTCTTACTCTCTAGGAAACCACAGTGCTCCCCGCTTCATTCACCATGTATCCTGAAGCCAGGAACAGATTTTGGTCATCATACTGGAGACTATGGATTTTGCCGTCTGCTTGCACTTTGCAATGTTTGTTTTAGTTAACACCAAAGACTTTAGAAATAATCCTTGACAGCCTGCATATTTTGGGCAGAACTGCTTCCACCTTTCCCAAAGCATGGCTTTGCCCGCCCGTTGAAAGTGTCTTCGAGGCCACGTTGTTTTGTTGCTATTTCAACTTATCGTTACTCCAACACATAAATCAGGATAGATTCAAACTCCTCTGAAGATCAATTATTATTAGACTTCTATTGGTTGTTTTTTGTTTCATCAGTACAGCTGGATCTCTTTTGGTTAAAATTTAAATGACGTTTTACCTCTGCAAGAGAGGGGAGGCTGAGGGCGTAAACGTTTTCCCTGCCAGCAAGGAAATGGATGTTGGCATTTTGAAAACTCCCACTGAATTCCCAAAAAGGCCAACACAGTCCTAGGCTGTATTAACAGAAGTATAGAATAAAGATCATGCAAGGTGTTAATACCAATTTATAATGCCACACTTGGAATATTGCATCCAATTTTGTTTGCCACTATATAAAAAAGATTTGGAGACTCTAGAAAGGGTGCAGAGAAGAGCAACAAAGATGATTAGGGGACCGGAGGCTAAAACATCAAAAAATGGTTGTAAGAATTGGGTATGTCTAGTTTAATGAAGAGAAGGACGAGGGGGGACATGATGGCAGTCTTCCAATATCTAAAGAGGAGGGGGGTTCACCTATTCTCCAAAGCACTTGAAGGCAGGCCAAGAAGCAACGGATGGAAATTGATCGAGGAGAGAAGCAACCTGGAATTAAGGAGGAATTTCCTGACAGAACAATTAATCAATGGAACAACTTGCCTCCAGAAGTTGTGGATGCTCCAACATTGGAGGTTTTAAAGAAGAGATTGGACCACCTTTAGTCTGAAATGGTATAGGGTCTCCTGCTTGAGCAGAGGGCTGGACTAGAAGACCTCCAAGGTCCCTTCCAGCTCTGTTATTCTGTTAATTGCTGGTCCACCTGCGAAGAGTTACACTGTGGACTGTTGACACTTGAAGCTGTAAGTAGCTTCTTCCACTGAAGTGAACACATCACCTATGAAGAAAATTTCCATAGAAGTCCCATCAAACTTTGGACTTTAAATGTTTTGCAGTGATAGTGAGGGAGACAATGAAACAGCCTTCTGGGCATCGTGCACGGACCAGCAGAACACTTGTGGATGGTGAAAAGACTTCTGAAATCTAGCTTAGTATAAAAGTAGACACAACAGCACAAGGTACATCTTTGTCAACAGCCTTGGAGAGAGATGACCCATATCTTGAGTTTTCTTAGCCAAAGCACCATCTGGTGCAATTTTGGGATTGGGGGGGGGGTGAACTTCAATTACTGGAATCTAAGGATTAAATAATACGTTTGATCAAATCTGGTTGGCCCCTTCTACCCTTGCAGTTCTTAGATTAATAAATGGAACAAGGAGGGGATGTCTGGCTGAATCTACGGAGAAAGAGAGAAACAGAAAGAGAGAGAGGGTATCAAACTTGTTTTTAAAAAAAACGCAATAATTCATCCTGAAGAAACCTAGTCTTAACCCCAATAACTTGAACAACTGCAGTCCAGTGGCCAGCTATTCTTTTCTGGAGTAAGATGGCCGAGAATGAGCCGCTACTGTAATTCTTATATGATCATTGAGATCTAGTGCAATTTGATCTGTGGACAAGACTATCTTAATTCTGTTGAATGAAACTCACCGGGAGGAATGACTATATGAAACCCCCTGAGGCTTTCTCAATAGCTTCTGGTATCATTGACCATGATATCCTTCTAGATTGGGCATAGGGCAGGGGTCTTCGCACTTGGCAACTTTAAGACTTGTGGACTTCAACTCCCAGAATTCCTCAGCCAGCCCTCAGGGCTGGCTGAGGAATTCTGGGAGTTGAAGTCCACAAGTCTTAAAGTTGCCAAGTGTGAAGACCCCTGGCGTAGGGGAACAATTTGGGACTCCTTCCACTTGTACTTGCTTGGTTGTTTCCAGAAGATATCTATTAATATCTATTTATTAATTAACTGGGCTAAAGTATAAACTAAATTATAAACTAAATTAATTAAACTAATTAATTAATAGCGACTTGTTTGAGCTGTGGTGCTGGAGAAGGCTCCTGCATATCCCTTGGACACCAAGGTGACTAACAAATAGTTGCTGGAGCACATGGCCCCAGACACGTCACTAGAAGGCAAAATCACGAAATTGGGTCTCATTTACATAGAACAGAACAGAACAGAACAGAACAGAACAGAACAGAATAGAAAAAGAATAGAATAGAATGGAATGGGAATAGAACAGAACAGAATAGAATAGAATAGAATAGAATAGAATAGAATAGAATAGAATAGAATAGAATGGGACCTTGGAGGTCATCTAGTCCAACCCCCCTGCTCAGGCAGGAAACCCTATACCATTCCAGACAAATGGTTCTCCAGTCTCTTCTTAAAAACGTCCAGTGTTGGAGCATTCGCAACTTCTGGAGGCAGGTTGTTTGCATCAGATGTACTTTGGCTGTGTCACGTTGGGGAATCCACTTTAATGCAGGCTGGGGAATTCTGGGAGTTGAAGTCCACACGTCTTAAAGTTACCAAGGTTGGAGACCCCTGTTCTAGAAGACCTTTTCCAAGAACTCCTGCCAAACTAAATGAAATGTGTAGCCATCAAGGAGCGGGCCTTCTGGAGAACATCCAGCTTTCCACGCAAGAGTCACCTAGAGCCGTCTCTGTGATCTCTTTAGCTTTGGGTGAAGATCATTACGGTACAAAATATGTTCCGTACATTTTAATGTGACTTTTGCATTCTGGGTTCCTCTGAGCAAGACTATAGAACATGTTCAATTATGGGATGCCGCGATTTGTGTCTCCTTTTCTTTTGTTGCTTTTAATCCGATTGCTTTTTGTGCTCTGTTCAGCATCCAGATTATTTTTATGTTTATGTATTGCAAATCACCCAGAGAACTTTTTAAGTTATACGATCGCCTCCGAATGTTGCAAATAAATAAACAATAAAAAAAATGTTTGTAAAAAACACGTGTAGAAGAGGTACAACTTTGCCAACACGTGTTTTTAATAAGAACAGGACAGCATCCACGTGTGAAGTGCATTTTGTACCTTTGGGTAGGTTGCAAGTTGTAGATCTGGATTCTGTTACGGCAACAGATTCAGTCTCACAGACCTGGGAAACTATCAATTCTTGCTCTCATTTCATAACCTACCAAAATCCTATCTCTATTACACGCATCAACAGTGGGAGGGCAAACCCGAAAATTCAGTGCACCGTTGGCTGGATTATGTTTTTACTATGCATTTACACATACTAGAAGCTGCACCTCAGTAAGTATGTTTGAAGACCTCTGAGCATTTCATGACATCAATTTTAGAACTATGCAGCCTTATCAATCAATCAGTGATTGATTGTGAATCAGTGAATCAGTGAATAGTGTTAAAATGGCATTCAGGGGAGTATGGCTGCATAATCCCTGGATTATTGTTATTACAGGTCGTTCTCAATTTACAACAGTTAATAATAACAATAAAGTTGGAAGGGACCTTGGAGGTCATCTAGTCCAACCCCCTGCTCAGGCAGGAAACCCTATACCATTTCGGACAAATGGCTGTCCAGTCTCTTCTTAAAAACTTCCAGTGTTGGAGCATTCACCGCTTCTGGAGGCAGGTTATTCCACTGGTCAATTGTTCTAACTGTCAGGAAGTTTCTCCTTAGTTCCAGGTTGCTTCTCTCCTTGATTAGTGTCCATCCGTTGCTTCTTGTCCTGCCTTCCGGCGCTTTGGGGAACAGCTTGACTCCCTCTTCTTTGGGGCAGCCCCTGAGATACTTGAAGACTGCTATCATGTCACTCCTGGTCCTTCTCTTCATTAAACTGGACATACCCAATTCCAGCAACCGTTCCTGATATGTTTTAGCCTCCAGTCCCCTAATCATTCATTTAATGTTCATTTGGTGTTCAAAGTTACAACAACCACTGGGAAAAAGTGAGTTTTGATTGTTTTTCATTCTTATCACCATCGCAGCATTATCAAAATGCAGACACCTGGCAACTGACTCATATTTACGACGATCACGGTGTCTTGGGCTCATGTGATCACCTTTTGCAACCTTCTGATAAACAAAGTCAATGGGGAAGCCTGATTCACTTAACAACTGTGTTACTATCTTAACAACTGCAGTGATTCCCTTAGCAACTGTGGCTAGAAAGTTCGTAAAATGGGGCGAAACTCACTTCACGATGTCTCATCTAGCAACAGAAAATTTGGGCTCCATTGTGGTTGTAAATCAAGGACTACCTATATTCATTAATAATCTGGGGGACCCAATGGGGGAGCTTCATACTGGAGGTGATTGACTAATTAAAACTTATCCCCCCTCCCCCCGCCCGTGTCCGGCTCCATCCTTTGCCATCTTGTATTAATGTTTTCATCTGCTGTGTTTTTTTTTTTTTTACGATTGATGATTTTAATGTTTTTTAATGTTTCTCTGTTGTAAGCTGCCCAAAGTGATTGGATACAAGATGGGAGGCAAACATAAATAAAATAATAAATTATACTGGTGGTGTTGATGAGAATAATTTTAAAAATCCAAAACAGGCCTTGTAGTGAATCTGTGCTGGCTGATTTAAAATGTTGCATCCTTTCCCTTCTGCCCGTTCCTTTCCTGAAGATACTTGCCCATTTTCTGTAGCTCTCATTTAAATATTAAATAGCCCATTAAACTGCTAGACCGTATGGCTGCAGAAATTCACAACGGAGGTTGGGTCTTTCCACAGGTTGTGAAGAGAGGCTAGCTAACAATAAGCAGAAAACACAATACTATACTACGAAGGCTGATGTTGGTAAGCTACCTGAGCTTAGCCTTTAAGTGGGAATATCCTGCTTTCTTTTCTTTTTCATCCTGAAGGTAGCCGGGAAATTGATGGAGGAAATGGCCTAATGGTTTAGCCCTGTAGGCTTTCTAGTGTCCCTCTTACTGGAGCCATGGGTCATCCCCAGGAGACGCAACGGCTCCTCCAAGCCACCGCTGGCTATTCATAGACTACGCAAAAAACATTTCAGAGACTGTGAAGCCCATGGGGCTCAGAGGGCAGAATTCCCCGCTTGATTTCTAAAACTAGGTGAAGTTGGGGTCCTGTCTTCCTGGCTCAATTTTATTGGTGTCTGTGGGGTTTTTTTTGCTGTTGCTTGCTTAATTTTTTTTATTGTATAGTTTGTGTTAGAGCTATGCAGGTGTGGCTGTGTGGAAGTCCAAATGTACAACATTTCCCATTTGATGAACAACATCTGTCTAGACTAGCGTTTGTCCACTTTGATAACTTTAAACGGTTTGGACTTCAACTCCCAGAATTCTCTGGGTTGAAGTCTATGCTGGCTGGGGAATTCTGGGAGTTGAAGTCCAGACCTTTTAAAGTTGCTAAGCTTGAGAAGAACTAACAGAGCAGAGCAGAGCAGAGCAGAGCAGAGCAGAACAGAATAGAAAAGAATAGAAAAGAAAATATGGAATGGAATGGAATAGAAACAGAGTTGGAAAGGACGTTGGAGATCATCTAGTCCAACCCCCTGCTCAGGCAGGAAACCCTATACCATTTCAGACAAATGGCTGTCCAGACTCTTCTTAAAAACTTCCAGTGCTGGAGCATCCACAGCTTCTGGAGGCAGGTGGTTCCACTGGTTAATTGTTCTCACTGTCAGGAAATTTCTCCTTAGTTCCAGGTTGCTTCTTCCTTGACTAGTTTCCATCCATTACTTCTTGTCCTGCCCTCAGGCGCCTTGGAGAATAGCTTGACTCCCTCTTCTTTGGGGCAGCCCCTGAGATACTGGAACACGGCTATCCTGTCCCCCCTCGTCCTTCTCTTCATTAGACTAGAGATACCCAATTCCAGCAACCGTTCCTTATGTGTTTTAGCCTCCAGTCCCCTGATCATCTTAGTTGCTCTTCTCTGCACTCTTTCTAGAGTCTAGAGAGACTCTAGATGCTTAGTCTAGACTCTTGAGGGAGACCAAAGGGAAGAACAAGTAATTATGTGGAAGGTCAATGAAATAGGACCCTATTCTGGTTTTCTCATTCCTCAAGTCTTCTTCCACCGTCCCTTCCTTGCAAGGAGAGGAAACAGAGAAAGTTGCCACTGCTTGTAGGCACACATGTGCACACGCACACACCCACAGAGCCAAAGACTAAAACTCCGCCCAGGCTTGAGGCAGGTCCCTGGTGATTTAGCAAAGCAGCAAGGAAGGCAATTTGGCTGTCATTCTGTGTAATGAACCCAGGCAGATAGTCTGGAGATGAAGGGGGAAGATTATGGAGGACAAGAA
The DNA here is from genome assembly GCA_023970755.1 of Azemiops feae. NCBI lineage: Eukaryota > Metazoa > Chordata > Lepidosauria > Squamata > Viperidae > Azemiops > Azemiops feae. The sequence goes on along the minus strand of JALGBA010004087.1, from coordinate 934,339 downwards.
GCCCCTCCAGCAGCAACTCTGCAGAGGAGTCAGCCCTCCCGAGGGGGGTGGTGGCAGAGGGGCTGAGCCCCAGCTTTGCATGGGAGGCAAAAAGCCAAGTCCAAGGTCAGCCTTTGCAGCAATCAGCAGAGTAAGAAAACCCATGGAGATGGTCTCTGGTGAGAAGCTCACTATTCTGAAAATTAAATGACACAAATAAATAAAAATAAAGGTAGAGGTTAAGTCCTCGACTTACAACAGTTTGTTTAGTGACCGTTCCAAGTCGCAACGGCACTTGAAAAAGTGACTTACGACCGTTTTTCACACTTATGACCACGTTTTACATTTGGACGCTTTGCAACCGGCTCATCTTTATGACGGTTGCAGCGTCCCGGGGGTGGGGGTGATGTCATGTGATCCCCTTTTGCGACTTCGGGACAAGCCAAGTCAATGGGGGAAGCCAGATTCAGTTAACAACCGTGTGTGACTCACTTAACAGCCGCAGGGATTCACTTAACGACCGTGGGAAGAAATGTGGTAAAACGGGGCGAAACTCACTTCACAAATTTCTCGCTTAGCAACATAAATGTTGGGTTCGGCTGCGGTCGTAAGTTGAGGGCGACCTGTGTTTCTCAAGTTGGGAAACTCGAGAATTCCTTGTTACTAAGTGGTGTGGAGTCACGGAGTGAACTGTGGCCAATTTTACTAGCTTTTTTGCAGTCGTCGTTAAGCGAATCACGAGGCCCGTATGGTAAGTGAATCCAGCTCCCCCTTTCCCATGGACTTCGCTGGTTGGAAGCTGGCTGGGAAGGCTGCAAACAACCATCGGCTGCGCTCAGGATGCTGCAAATGTTGTAGGTTGTACACGCAGGTTGCCAAGCACACAAATACGGATCATGTGATCACAAGGATGCTGTGATGGTCGTAAGTGGCGGAAACTGGTTGTTAGTCACTTTTTTTAGTACCATCATAACTTCAAAGGGTGGTTAAATGAATGGCTGTAAATTGAGGACTTACCCATAATCAAAAGGGGGTTGGTTGCAGGGGGTTGGGCTAGATGACCTCCAGAGTCCCTCCAACATTATTATTATTATTTTTATTATTATTATTATTATTATTACTGGAACTGCTTCCATCCTGCGACAATATCTGTAATACCATCAAACATCCACATCTGCCTATCCCAGGTCCTTGGTAAGGACTCGATAGGTAGACAAAAATGCCAAATCCAGTCTGAACATCTGGCTGACTGTGCGATGATCAATAATAGTAATAGTAATAGTAATAATAGGAAATAATAAGTGAGTAAATAATGCCTTACAAAAGTGTGGAAGTGAAGACTGCTGGTCCCCCCATCCTTTCTCTTTATGTCTTTTTTAAAAAGACACAGTCAATAGAAAGAGGGGAAACCTGTCACAACATGTACACAACCCCGGGAGGTCATTGTTATTGTTTTCCATTTAAAAAAAGATGCTTTTCCAGAAACAAACAAACAAAAAAAGTCACTTATTCTGCACTGCAGTTCCTGGATGCAAATATAGTTTGTCCTTGATTTATGTCCAGTCGCTTCATGAACATCAATTACGGTCGTAAGTTGAGGAGTGCCTGCATTTTAAGAGTTAAGCACTTACACCGCGATTCTCTCTGCATCCCTGAGTTCTGCAAAGGGAATTTCAGCCCTTAAAATAAATCCAACTTTTTTGGGTAGACGGCATGCAAAGACGCAGTTATTAAATTCGGTTTAATCAAAGCATAACTGCCTTTCTCCCTCAGGTATAAACCCAAAGCGCTGAGTTTGGGTTTGAACTAGGCTCCATCCCCATGAGAAAACAGAAGCATCCCATTTGGGAATTTTTGATGGAGTTATTTAATTCCCAAAACCACTTTCATTTAATTTAGCACACTTACCGAGTGCTTACTACAGGATATTTCCAAGCTAAGCGTCTGGCAAAAAAAAAGTTGGCCAGCTCCCAGGGCCTGGATAAGCGATGCCTATCTGAAAAGCCAAGTGGTTAGGTGAATCACGCAGGGCACTTACTGAGAACTCAGACCAATTTTTTCTGAGTCCATGGGAGACAGAAAGAGGCCGTCTGTGCCCAGAATCTCTTTGGTTGTGCCCCTTTACCCTCTGCACACAATACTCGGGGTCCAGAGACACGTTCCCCATTAAAAACAAGAGCTTCCGGTTCTTCAGAGGAAGCCCAGGGCTAGACGTGTGCCCTACCTTGCAGACCAAGCCTCGACAAACAAAATGAGGCATCACGCTTGGGACTTTTATCTCCCCAGGATTAAAAGAAAAGCTGACTAGGATGAGTTTGTGTTTCACTCCTAATAACAAAGAGGTGAACTTCAGACTGTTGCAAGGCAGGACTCCAGCTCTGGAGAATGAGGAGGTTCCTTACGATGGGGAGGACGTCCCTGTAGCCCTGAGGCCTTTCCAGGAAGCCCATCTGCAAATGGGCCTCCTGGCATGCCAACTGCTCTACAGAGAAGGGTGTCAAGAGGGTGGAATTTGGGCAGCCCCTGAAGAAAGAGAGATGGGCTTTCCTGGCGTCTAGACCGGCTTCAGCAGTGGGTGAGCGCTGTTTTTCCTAATTAAAGACAAGGAGCACTAACCACAGGTCCTTCGGAACGCAGCCTTCAAAGACTTTTGTTTGAGTGCTTAGATTTCTTACCTTTTAGGGGAATCTAAGCCAGTCTCCCCAATTTGCTAGCGTCTCCCAAAGGAACGATTTTTAATGCCTAAAAATTCCCAGGCAAAGTTGGGAATGCTGCAATCTGCAGCTCAGTTCTCCTACAGCAGCCAGATTAGGAAAGGATGATCCACTTGCACAGGATGTCCAATCTACCGGGACTTTCAGGGATGTCCAATCTTGGCGGCTTTAAGACTAGCGGACTTCAACTCCCAGAATTCCCCAGCCGGCCAGTTGGGAGTTGAAGTCCACAAGTCTTAAAGCCGCCAAGGTTGGACATCCCTGATCTCTGCCATCCTTTTGGAAGAACGTTTTGCAGGATTTTCAGCTCAACACAGCGTGGTGACCGTTTCCCAAAGTGGAGATCTTCCCATCTGCTACTCGCATAATCCCCTAGTCTTGCCATTTTCTCAGGTGCCTGCAAGAGTCAATCCAGCATAAAGTTGGAAAGGCTGACATAGATAGACAAGAGAACCAAGGATGGGGCCTTTATCTTGACAGCTCTCCAGCATTGTAGACTGTCATCACCCTTTTGCCCAGCAGAGGATTTATGTTGAGTTTAACAGCTTGGTTTGTACTAAGCTGTCCCTTGAGCATCCAGGCCCAAGGATGAGAAGCAGCTGAGGACTCTAACCCCCTGCTCAAGCTGGAGACCCTATACCATCTCAGACAGTTGAATGTCCAGTCTCTTCTTAAAAACCTCCAGTGATGGAGCACTCACGATTTCTGGTGGCAAGCTGTTCCACTGGTTAATTGTCCTCACTGTCAGGAAGTTTCTCCTTAATTCCAGGTTGCTTTTCTCTTTGTTCAGTTTCCAACCATTGTTCCTCATCCTGCCCTCTGGTGCTTCAGAGAATAACGTGACCCCCTCCTCTTCTTTGTGGCAGTCCCTCAAGTACTGGAAGACTGCTATCTTGTCTCCCCTATTTCTTCTTTTCTTTAGACTAGCCAAACCCAAGTCCTGCAACCGTTCTTCATATATAATAATAATACAATACAATACAATAATAATATAATAATATAATATAATTAATATAATATAATATAATTAATATAATATAATATAATATAATATAATATAATATAATATAATATAATATAATATAATATAATATAATATAATATAATATAATATAATATAATATAATATAATATAATATAATATAATATAATATAATATAATAAATATAATAAATATAATAAATTAATATAATATAATATAATATAATATAATATAATATAATATAATATAATATAATATAATATAATAAATATAATAAATTAATATAATATAATATAATATAATATAATATAATATAATATAATATAATATAATATAATATAATAATATAATATAATATAATATAATATAATATAATATAATATAATATAATATAATATAATATAATATAATAATATAATATAATATAATATAATATAATATAATATAATAATATAATAATATAATAATACAATACAATACAATACAATACAATACAATACAATACAAATAAGCCATTGCAACAGGGGTCCTTGGCATATTTACAAAATGTGTCCCAAAGATGCTTTTTCAAAAGGCAACTGGACTTTGCTTTTTTCCTTGAAGACTGAAGAAGCTCCTTGGATGAGAAGCGAAATGTCTTCAAGGGAAAAACCAAGAAAGTCCAGTTGCCTTTTGAAAAAGCACCTTTGACCTGGATGACAGAGAACCTACATAGACATTTAAGACATGTGGACTTCAACTCCCAGAATTCCTCAGCCAGCTTTGCAGATGCTGATGATAGGGATAGAGATAAGAGAGAGAGAGAGAGAGAGAGAGAGAGAGAGAGAGAGAGAGAGAGAGAGAGAGAGAGAGAGAGAGAGAGAGAGAGATGATAAGGATATAGATAATCAGCTACAGATGATGTAGACATAGATGTAGATGTAGATCAGGGGTGGGGAACTATGACCCCTTTATGACCTGTGGACTTCAACTCCCAGAATTCCTGAGCCAGCCATGCTTAGTTCCCCACCCCTGATGTAGGTGATATATATAGATGATACAGATACAGATAGATATAGATATAGATGTAGATGATAGAGTATGCATGTTAGTATGTATTATTCATTCTGTCTGTGAAGAAGGTCAGAAAGATCAAGATGGCAGCCACTCAGTTTACACCCCACCCCTTTTTATATACAGGTAAAAAGGGATGGGGAATTCTGGGAGTTGAAATCCACAGGTCTTAAAGTTAGGTTAGACACCTCTGAACCAGGTCAAGCCTTAGAGAAGCAAGTTTATGACTCGCTGAACTGAATTGTGCTAAGGAAAAGGCAAACATGTGCAAAGCCTCACCTGTGCTAAAGTGAGTCCCCCCCCCTCTGTAAAAGGGAAATGGGGTATTTGGTAAATACATGTAAAAAACCCCACCTTCCCTCTTCAATATATTTTCTGCAGAAGGGTCTCTTGTCCCTCCTGAGTTCAGCTCCTATAACTTCTTGCTTCTTATAAAAATGAGCATTTGATTAAATCAGTGATGAGTTTATTTTGACACTTGTTCAGATCAATTAATTCAAAGCAAAGGTTAAAAGGAAATAAAACCATAAGAAGTCTGGTGTTCTAGTTATTAAAAAAAAAATAAAGCAGGAAAGCAAAGCAAAACCTCTGAAAACAGCCACACCCACCCACAATCCACAGACACAAACACAACCTTTGAGGGTAGGAAAAGGCTGGAAGGCTCTAGAATATTCTAAAAGAGAAAGCCAGACAATTATTATCTCCTAAAGACCTTGCCAATCCATAAATTAATGTTTTCCTGAACTGGTCAACTTTTAACCCTGTCATTAAGAGCAGGGCAATATTGCAATGCTTGTAATTGCAATTAAGGGATTCTTTGTCTACTGCACAATATGCATAGCTCGGATTTTCCAAGCCTACTGAAGTAAACTTGTTCAAGCACTCACACCACAGTTTCAGACAATTTACTAATCCAAATAAGGGTGATGACAGTTATGAGAGCCAGAAATAAGGAAAATGGGGGGAAATAATCAGAAAAGCATATTGTAATAACGTTAACAAACTATATAAATTCACAATCAACAATATACACACTGCCCCTAATATAATAAAACAGTTGTAATTAAATTCATATATATATACTAAACTATCTCTGGGGTTTTATATTTTCAACAAAGTGACTTGGTTATATTGGGTAAAGTTGTTTCAATCTTTCTTATCCCTCTATCCTTCAGATCTTGAGAAAGGCAGAGTTCACCAATCCATGCCTGAAAATCACGTACAGGTAATCCTCAACTTACCACCATAATTGAGTTGGGAATTACAACTGCAAATTACACCAGTCATTACACAGGTTGCCATGTGGACGATCACTTAACCGTGAGCCAGCAGTGTGCAGCAGCAGCCAAAAAAGCGAATACAATCCTGGGTTATATAAACCGAGGCATAGAATCAAGATCACGTGGAGTATTAGTACCGCTTTACAAAGCCCTAGTGAGGCCACACCTGGAATACTGCAGCCAATTTTGGTCACCATATCACAAAAAAGATGTTGAGAGTTTGGAAAAAATTCAGAGAAGAGCAACTAAGATGATCCAAGGCCTGGAGACCAAAACATATGAAGAATGGCTGCGGGACTTGGGTCTGGCTAGTCTAAGAAAAGAAGAAATAGGGGAGACATGATAGCAGAGTTCCAGCATCTGAGGGGCTGCCATAAAGAAGAAGAGGGGGTCACGTTATTCTCCAAAGCACCAGAGGGAAGGACGAGAAACAATGGTTGGAAACTGATCAAAGAGAGAAGCAACCTGGAATCAAGGAGAAACTTCCTAACAGTGAGGACAATCAACCAGTGGAACAGCTTGCCACCAGAAATCGTGGGCGCTCCATCACTGGAGGTTTTTAAGAAGAGACTGGACAGCCATTTGTCTGAAATAGCATAGGTTTTCTTGCTTGAGCAAGGGGCTGGACTAGAAGACCTCCAAGGTCCCTTCCAGCTCTATTCTGATTGATTGATTCATTGATTGAATTAACCAGTGGAACAACTTGCCACCAGAAGTTGTGGGTGCTGCATCACTGGAGATCTTTAAAGAAGAGATTGGACAGACACTTGTCTGAGATGGTCTAGGGCGTCTCCTGCTCAAGCAGGGGGCTGGATTAGAAGACCTCCAAGGCCCCTTCCAGCTCTATTCTATTCTATCTTTTTTGTGTTGGTTGCTAAGCAAACGGCATATTAAGTAAATCCATTGTCTACAATGGGCATTTTTTTTGCCAGAAACCGGAAGTAAATACCAATCTTAAATCACAGTCATGTGACCATGGGACACTGCAAATGCCTGTAAATGAGGTCTGAATCTGGGGGCGTGGCCGTTGTAACTTTGAATCTGGCTCCTAAGAAGCCCTGGGGAGATCTGTCGTAACTTCGAACAATTGGTAAGCAACCGGTTATAAGTTGAGGACTACCTTTATCATTCTTGTGTTGTGTATCCTTTTAGTATCCTTCTCCTGGTGGTAAGGGTCCATATGCCAGCCTACCCAATATTCCCAAAGTTAAAAAAAGAATATTCTCTTAACTTAATACAATATTGTTGTATTTGCTCCTCTCCCACACTTCACACCAAACTTTTTTACATTTAAGATTGTGATATCTTGCCTGCAAAAATCCCATTGAACGCTAGGGAGAGTAAGGTTAGTGGTGGCCATACCTCTCTGGAGCCATCTAGTGGTCCTCCATGCCTTTGCAGCTCAGATCTGATTGCCCTTAAACACATTTTCAAGCTGGTTGTTGAAATAACTTGTTTCCTGGATTTGTATAATTTCTTGAACCATAAATAATAATAATAATAATAATAATAATAATAATAATAATAATAATAATAATAATAATAATAATAATAATAATAATAATAATAATAATAATAATAATAATAATAATTATTATTATTATTACTACTACTGTTGTTGTTGTTGTTGTTGTTGTTGTTATTTATAGCCAAAGGGGGGGAAACATTCAAAAGTATCCGGAGATCTTCTTGCATATTTCCATCATTTAAAGGTTCAACGTTTTAAGGAAAATAAAGCCAGCAGCTTTCTCTATAGCACGTTTCCTGAAATTATCTCATGAAAAAGCTCGCAATGAATGCTCATTTCATAATAACTTTCCAGGTGCTTTTCTTACGATTTGAGCAGCACAGCCATCAATGTGCAGGTTTGACTGGCTTTGCATAAAGACACCCATTGTCTTCGTTTCTGCATTCCCTCGCAAGGCTGCGATTCTTGAAGGATGCTTCCTTGACCGGCATCAGGCTGGAAAGGTCAGGGAAATAAATTATTCTTGCCTATAACTGTGTCTGAGTTCATTCAAACTTTTAAGGCGTGTCTGCTCCAGTGGGTAGATTTTCTAGCTTCTTCTACAGCTTGCTCCGGTTTGGGTACACCTTATCTCAGAGGTCCCCAACCTTTTGGGCACCAGGGACTGGCTCGGTGGAGAAAGGTTTTTCCACAGACTGGAGAGCACGTGGTTTTGTGTGCTGCCTGCATCCCGCGGATGGGGCTTTGCTTGTTTGTATGGACCGGTTGCTGGCATGCCTCAGCCCGGTACCGGTCCACAGACCGGGGGTTGGGGACCCCTGCCTTATCTGATCAAGACTTCTGAAAACCTGAGAGCTTTCAGATATTTTTTCTGTTATAATTAAAAGTGGCATTCAAGCTATCAAACCTTTGTATATACCTGGATGGATGGACCTGGCTGTGATTTGTCACCCTGCCAGCCCTCTGGAAGAGCAAACCCCCCCCCCCATCCTTACATCTTGACAATGTTTAGAAAGTCATGGAAAAACGTATTATGAATCCCAAGTCCTGGAGCAAAATTATGGCTGAGATTTCTGGATACAGGTAGTCCTCAACTTACAACAGTTTGTTTAGTGACCATTCAGTTACTTAAAAAAAAATATTGGTTTATCAAAATATAAAATACAAAGAGAAGTTAAAACACATGGGCGCTCCATCACTGGAAGTTTTTAAGAAGAGACTGGACAATCACCTGTCTGAGATGTTACAGGTTCTCCTGCTTGAGTGGGGGGCTGGACTAGAAGACCTCCAAGGTCCCTTCCTATTCTATTCTATTCTATTCTATTCTATTCTATTCTATTCTATTCTATTCTATTCTATTCTCAAACTACTCAAAGGGCGGTACTGTCGTAGCAAACTCGTTTCCCTTTTCATGTAAGGCTCCAATCTGTTTTAGGTCATCCTAAGTATAGGTCGTTCTCATCTTACGACCACAATTGAATCCCAAATTTCTGTTGTTAAGTGAGACATTTGCTAAGTGAATTTTGCCCTATTTTATACAACTTTTCTTGCCACCTTTGTTAAGTGAATCACTGCAGCCAATTAGTTAGTAACCTGATTTTTTAGTGAATCTGGCTTTCCCCATTGACTTTGCTTGTCAGAAGGTGGCAAAAAGTGATCATGTGACTCTGCGACCATCATAAATGTGAGTCAGTTGCCAAGCTTCTGAATTTTGATCACGTGACCCTGGGGATGCTCCAAAGACTGTAACTGTGAAAAACGGTCATCGGTCACTTTTTTTCAGTGCTGTTTTAACTTGGAACTGTTGTAAGTGAAGGACTCCCTGTATTATTTTGCGAGATATGAAATCAAAAATATTGCGCAACAGGTTAAGAAGAAGGTCAAGTTCACTTTTTTTGGTATTGATATGTAGACTGACCTCTCCAATCTGGTGGGCATTGTGTTCTCCAGATCTGCTGGGAGAGTTTCATTAGGACCTTCATTAGAGACTGGACAGCCATTTGTCTGAAATGGTATAGGGTTTCCTGCCTGAGCAGGGGGTTGGACTAGATGACCTCCAAGATCCCTTCCAACTTTATTATTATTATTATTATTAATTATTATTATTATTATTATTATTATTATTATTATTATTATTATTATTATTATTATTATTATTATTATTATTATTATTATTATTATTATTATTATTATTATTATTATTATTATTATTATTATTATTGACACATTCAGCTTCACCCGTAACGTAATTATAAAGTTCTTGTCATCCATGGTTGGGGCATTGATGATTAAAGATTATGTGTGCAACCTACAACACAGGTATTCCTTGAAAGTTAGCACATAATTGAAGTAAGACACCAAGCAGTACGACAAAAGATATTCCATTTCTTATCTTGCCCTCTTTAGGGAAAACACTCCATATAATACAGGGGTCCTCAACCTTGGCAACTTTAAGACTTGTGGACTTCAACTCCCAGAATTCCTCAGCCAGCAAAGCTGAGTTGAAGTCCACAAGTCTTAAAGTGGCCAAGGTTGAGGACCCCTGGTATAATAACTATAAATAACCATATAAAGTTAATTCAGCCTTTAGGTTTATTGTTAAATCTATTCTAGACCATACAGCAGCCTATTGTATTATCTTCTGAGTTTTAAAGCATGGAGTCTTTTCAAAAATAGGTAATGAGTAATGGGTATTGAACTCACCAAAGAGAGAAGCGACCTAGAACTAAGGAGAAACTTCCTGACAGTGAGAACAGTTAACCAGTGGAACAACCTGCCTCCAGAAGCGGTGAATGCTCCAACACTGGAGGTTTTTAAGAAATGGTATAGGGTTTCCTGCCTGAGCAGGGGGTTGGACTAGATGCCCTCAAGGTCTCTTCCAACTTTATTATTATTATTTTTATTATTTTTATTATTATTATTATTATTATTATTATTATTATTATTATTATTATTATTATTATTATTATTATTATTATTATTATTATTATTATTATTATTATTATTACTAATCAGTGGAACATCCTGCCTCCTGCCTCACAGTCGCCTAGTGATTGCCTCAAAGTCACACAGTTGGCTTTCATGCCTAAGGCAGGACTAGAACTCGCCGTCTCCTGGTTTTCTAGGCTAGCACCTTATCACTGAACGAATTATAGTTAACTAAATGCTAAGTACACCTACAGAAATATGTGGCATACTACTGGGAGATGGAGGGCTCCCAATTAGATTACAGGACTTGTTTTATAGACACACCTGTTTCCCTTTCGAGCCGTATCTTTATACCTGCCTGTGACCTCTGGGTGAACGGGAGCATTGTGTACTTACTACAGGTTTATGATGCATATACTGTGCGCTTCAACTTTTGTCTGTCAGATGTACGTTTATACTGATTAGACAACAACTAAAATAAATAATCTGCAAGGACACAGTCTTCAGCAAGCTACCCTTAGCCTTGTCCTGTCTATGTGTGTGTGTGTTGTGTGTGTGTGTGTGACCCAAAGTTCAATGCCATCAAGAAACCAATGACATTAAACTATTACTTCGTTGTACATCTGACCTTGTTTTTAGCTTGCTTACTCAGTGTCTACCCTGCCAACAAAAGTGCGTATAGTCAAGGCCATGGTTTTCCCAGTTGCAGTGTATGGCTGTGAAAGGTGGACCATAAGAAAGGCTGAGCGCCAAAGAATGGAGGCCTTTGAACTCTGGTGCTGGAGAAGACTCCTGCGAGTCCCCTGGACTGCAAGGCGATCAAACCGGTCAGTCCTAGAGGAGATCAACCCCGACTGCTCTTTAGAAGGCCAGATCCTGAAGTTGAAACTCAAGTATTTTGGCCACCTAATGAGAAGGAAGGACTCACTGGAGAAGAGCCTGATGCTGGGAAAGATGGAGGGCAATAGAAGAAGGGGACGACAGAGAATGAGGTGGCTGGATGGAGTCACTGAAGCAGTAGGCCTGAGCTTAAATGGACTCCAGAAGATGGTGGAGGACAGGAAGGCCTGGAGGAACGTTGTCCACGGGGTCGCGATGGGTCGGACAGGACTTCGCAACTAACAACAACAACTCAGTGTCTGCCCGCAACCATTGACAAAATGTACTTTGCTTTCATTTTTGGGAGCGTCCAGGACAGGGCTGGGCAACCGCTGATAATCCTTGACTTACCACCACAACTGAGCCCAAAATTTCTGTTACTAAGTGAGACACTTGTTAAGTGAGTTTTGCCCCCTTTTACGACCTTTATTTCCGCAGTTCTTAAGGGAATCCCTGCATTTATAACGTAAAATGTGATAATACAAAAGCAAATAGTAGGGGACCACAGTAGAAAAAGGGAAAACAAAAAAGGTGTGAAGAAAGGGGGGGGGAGAAACAAAAGGCATTGACTTCCGACTCTCTCTGTTGCAGTAAAATCAGACATTAAAATCAAATCTCAGCTTTTTACATTTCTATAGTCGTATGCACTACTAGCCGTTTCTGTGTCGGCAAATCAGTCTAATCGGTAAAACCCAGAATCATGATATCATTTTTTTTCCACCTCAAGCACAAAGTCCAGAAATGGTTTCCAAGTAGAAACTAAAGTACTTATGTTCTTTTTTTTGATCAGCACAGTCAATTTGGCCGTCTCTGCTCATTCGATCAGCTTTGGTAGCCATGCGCCCGTGGTGGGAATCGAGGTATCCTTCGCTTTTGTGCCTAGAGCAATCTTGCTACAGTCACCATAAATAAAAAACCAGCGTTCCAAATTTTTATTCTTCCAGTTCTCTTTCCATTAGGCCCAGAAGGAAAGTTTCTGGTTTAATCTTTATGTTCACTTTAAGAATTTTCTCCATTAAGATATGAATCCTACTAAATTGGAGTAGGATCCAATTTAGAATAGAATAGAATAGAATAGAATAGAATAGAATAGAATAGAATAGAATAGAATAGAATAGAATAGAATAGAATAGAATAGAATAGAATAGAATGGGATGGGATGGGATGGGATGGGATGGGATGGGATGGGATGGGATGGGATGGGATGGGATGGAATGGAATGGAATGGAATAGAATAGAATAGAATAGAATAGAATAGAATAGAATAGAATAGAATAGAGCTGGAAGGGACCTTGGAGGTCTTCTAGTCCAGCCCCCAGCTCAAGCAGGAGAACCTATACCATCTCAGACAGGTGAATGTCTAGTCTCTTCTTAAAAATATCCAGTGATGGAGCGCCCACGATTTCTGGAGGCAACTTCTGTTCCACTGGATAATTGTCCTCACTGTCAGGAAGTTTTTCCTTGATTCCAGGTTGCTTCTCTCCTTGATCAGTTTCCAACCATCGTTTCTCGTCCTCTGGTGCTTTGGAGAATAGTTTGACCCCCTCTTCTTCTTTGTGGCAGCCCTTCAGATACTGGAACACTGCTATCATGTCTCCCCTGTTTCTTCTTTTCTTTAGACATTTTCTTTAGATTTAGTGTGCTTCTAAGAGAGACTTTAGGTTCAACCCCACGGCTTCATTCAAATGATGGGCGTCAGGACTCCACCTCCTTGAAACCCTGTTTTCATAACCCTTTCCACTGAGCACGGCGGCTCTTCGGATCAGCCGCTCTGTCAGCTGTTTCTTGGAATCACCTTCAGACAGCAGACGGCTATAAAACTCCGCAGAGTCGCACCCTAGTTCAGCTCACTCAGGGATGTCACCTCCGAAGGAAGACACCGTGTTCTTGCCAAAGACATTGGTCTGGAGAGTTTTTATTACCTCTATGCCAGGGGTCCTCAACCGTGGCCACTTTAAGACTTGTGGACTTCAACTCAAAGCAAAGCTGGCTGAGGAATTCTGGGAGTTGAAGTCCACAAGTCTTAAAGTGGCCACGGTTGAGGACCCCTGCTCTATGCCATCCATGAGAAGGTGCAGCCCACCCCCCAGTCTTACATTCTGACCTCACCTCCAGGGAGAAGCAGTTTATTTATTTTTCTTTTAGCTGCATTAACATAACTCCAAGACACTTCCTCCCCCCAAATTACAGAAAATACCAAAACAAAAAAACAAAAAAACCTCCACAACCTTTTAAATAAAGTCAGGCACTATATATGTGAAACTTTATCACAGGGGTCTTCAAACTTGGCCACTTTAAGACTCGTGGACTTCAACTCCAAGAATTCCTCAGCCAGCGTGCCTGGCTGAGGAATTCTGGGAGTTGAAGTCCACGAGTCATACAAGGGCCAAGTTTGAAGACCCCTGCTTTATCATATTAAGAAATTTGACAGATTGTAATTTGTTGCTCTTAAGATCAATTCAGCCAGGTTTGATAAACTTGTGGTTGTTGCTTTTGAAATTCACTTAGATCAGGGGTCCTCAAACCTGGCCCCTTAAAGACTTGTGCACTTCAACTTCCAGAATTCCCCAGCCAGTTCTGGCAGTTGAAGTCCACAAGTCTTCAAGGGGCCAGGTTTGAGGACCCCTGACTTAGATGAAGGGGATTCACTTCAGCTTCAGAATGTAGTGGAAATTTATACATTGTTGGGGTTATATTCCTGCTAAGCTGGCCCACAAGTATCAAAATCATTCTGCTAAATTGTCTTTAAAAAAGGGTTATTCTTTCATATGTGGTAGTCATGTGATAAAGTTATATCCTTTTCGCAAAAAAATAATATATATATATGGAGAGATAAGTACAGGTAGTACTTAAGACTGTAATGGAGTTTGCCCATTACGGTTGCCAACTGGGTTATCACATGACGCAAACTGGGTTATCACATGACCAGACCAGAATCTTGTAGAATAGAATAGGAGCTAGAAGGGACCTTGGAGGTCTTCTAATCCAGCCCCCGCTCAAGCAGAAGAACCTATACCATCTCAGACCGGTGAATGTCTAGCCTCTTCTTAAAAATCTCCAGTGATGGAGCGCCCACATCTTCTGGAGGCAAGCTGTTCCACTGGTTAATTGTCCTCGCTGTCAGGAAGTTTCTCCTTAATTCCAGGTTGCTTCTCTCTTTGGTCAGTTTCCAACCGTTTTTTGTTGTCCTTCCCTCTGGTGCTTTGGAGAATAGTTTGACCCCCTCCTCTTCCTTGTGGCAGCCCCTCAAATACTGGAATACTGCTATCACATCTCCCCTCTATCTTCTTTTCTCTAGACTAGCCAAACCCAAGTCCCGCAGCCGTTCTTCGTATGTTTCAGTCTCCAGGCCTTGGATCATCTTAGTTGCTCTTCTCTGAATTTTTTCCAAACTCTCAACATCTTTTTTGTGATATGGTGACCAAAATTGGCTGCAGTATTCCAGGTGTGATGGGATCTATGACTTTTTTTGTAGTGGTTGATAAACAAACACACGGTCGTTATGCGAACCCACTGTTTGGTATGGGGCATTTTTTGTGAAACCAGACGTAAATGCTGGTTTTTGGCAAACACATCAATGGTGCTCATGTGATGCTGGAACCATTTGTAAATGCAGGCTGGATGGAATGCACTGGGGGGGGGGCTGCCCATTGGAACTTTGGAATTGGGTCATTAAGTACCCTTGGGGAGAGGGCCGTCAGAAGTCAAGGATTCCCTGTATCATCACTAAATAAAGAATTAAATGCTCTCCGGAGCTAAGCCTATTGCATTTATTTACAGGACCAAACCATAAGCTAAAAAATAAAGAATTGATCCAGTTTAATTGTAGCAGCCAAAACAACAATTGTGTAACACTGGCAAACTTTAGATAATATAACAACTGAGTTATGGATTAGTCAATCTCCCAAATTGCCAAGTTTTTTAAAAAAAAAAGGCAGATAAGAGTAATGAGACCCTGCAGACTTATGTGTGATTGCGTGTGCTGCACCTCACATTCCCTGGCTGAACATTTTCTTCAAATTGCAACGTTATCTTCGCCCCTCCCTGGATGTGATTCAGTGCATCCACAGGCCTTGAGTCACATCCACTGCAATCCATCGGCCCTCCCAGGCGGCAGCGCCAGAGCAGGAACGCAGGCGGGAGCCCCGGGCAGCCCTCCAGCCCCCGGGCTGCAGAAAACTGACCAGTGGAAGGAGAACAGAAGGGGGGGAGCAGCACTTCCTCCCTCCCGTCCTTTTCTTCCTTCTTCTTTCCTTCCTTCCTTCCTTCCTTCCTTCCTTCCTTCCTCTCCTTTCCTTCCTTCCTCTCCTTCCTCTCCTTTTCTTCCTTCTCCTTTCCTTCCTTCCTCTCCTTTCCTTCCTCTCCTTTCCTTCCTTTCCTTTTCTTCCTTCTCCTTTCCTTCCTTCCTTTTTCTTCCTTTCCTTCCTTCCTCTCCTTTCCCCTCCCTCCCCTCCTTCCTCTCCTCTCCTTTCCTTCCTCTCCTTTCCTTCCTTCCTCTCCTCTTCCTTCTCCTTTCCTTCCTTCCTTCCTTCCTCTCCTTTTCTTCCTTTCCTTCCTTCCTTTCTCTCCTTTCCTTCCTTTCCTTTTCTTCCTTCTCCTTTCCTTCCTTTCTCCCTTTCCTTCCTTCCTTCTCCTTTCCTTCCTTCCTTCCTCCCTCCCTCCCCCCCAAAAGTCCTTGCAAAGAGCTCAGGACCCCAAAGCCCCAACCGGCCGCCCTGCGCTGAATTGGCCCCTTCCCCGAGCGGGCGCCGCGTCTCCCGAAACGGCCTCCGGAGCCCCCTCCCCTCCCCGGGCCCGGAGCGCAGAGGCCGGCCGCGCTGCCCTCGCCCGCCCTCGGCCCGTCCCCGCCCCGTCCCCGCCCCAGCGCCGGCGGCGGCGGCTCCTCTGATGCGGGTGACTCAGGCGGCGCCTCGCCAGGCCAGCCCGGCCGTCTCCAGCGCCGCCGCCGCCGCCCGGGCGATGAGTGGCGGGCGGGCCGGGGCCACGGCGGGCCAAGGGCGGCGCGGGGCCCGGGACGAGCGAGCCGGTCCCGTCCTGCCAGGAGGCCCCGGCGGGTGCCCGGTGCGAGTCCCGCGCCGCCCCCCGAGGCCGCCCCGCAGGGGAGCCCCGAGCTGATCTTTTGCCCTTTGGTTTCAATGTGGGGTTTATTCAGGGTTTAATCTGCAGGTTGGCTTTTCACGGCTGTTAAGCCTCGCAGTTACCGCGCGGCAAGAGGGGCCAATACATTTGATGTGTGTGTGTGTGTGTGTATATACATATATATATATATTACACATAAATAAATAAAATTTATTGGCCACTATCTTACTATGAGTAACTTGGCGGCTTAGAGACATACATTATATGTATGTATTTATGTTATGTATATTTGTGTGTGTGTGTGTGTGTGTGTGTATATATATATATATATATATATATATTGTATTTTACACACACATATATGTATGTATATATATATATGTATATATATATATGTATATATACATATATACACATATATCTGCATATAGACCTGCATATATTATACATACGCATATATTATACACATGTGCATTACACACACATATATATACAATCTGCATATATATAGACCTGCATATATGTATTATGCATACATACGCATATATGTATATTATACATACACATGTGCATTACATATACACATACACATGTGTATTACACATACATACATAGGCATATATGTGTGTATCACACACACCCGTGCATAACCGTACAACCATCACCAGGCACCCGCAAACAGACCCTTCTCCGATTGGGTGACCTTGGGCTGGGCTGCCCTGCTGGCTGGGGACTCTGGGCCGTGTAGTCCCCACATCCCGAAAGGGGGGAGCGCCTGAACCGGCGCTCCTCCCCCCCTTCCGGATGGGGACCCCCCTGGGAGACGCTCTCCCGGCCCCGGAGGGGGGAGGGGGCTTTGCCCGGCCCTCAAAGCCTCGGCAGCGCCGGCCCGAGGGACGGCAGTTCTCTGCAGGGTCGGGAAAGAAAGGGGTGGGGCCGGAGAGGGAAAGCCGGTTCTGCCGCTCGGGGATTGGCGGGAGGGCGGCTGTGACGTCGCACCTCGGCAGACGCCGAGTGGCGATTGGCTAGAAAGAGGGAGTGGCAAAACTCTGAAGCGCGTTTAACTCTGAAGCGCGTTTGTCAACGTCGGCCTCTTGGAGAGGGGTGGACTTCAATTCCCAGAATTCCCTAGTCAGCTTTGCTGACTGGGGAATTCTGGGAATTGAAGTCCACCCCTCTCCAAGAGGCCGACGTTGACCAGCACTGTCTTAAAGGCAAGCGCTGACCTCCGTGAATGGACCACTGCTGGCCTTTCCTAAAATAATAAACGAAATGAAATGAAATAGTATTACCTGAAATGTGCGGCTAAAGCCTAAAAGTAGATTTGGCCTGAAAGGGAAGCAAGGAGGTCTCTCAGCAGGATGGGGGAGAACAAGGAAAGCTTTTCTCCCGGAGAAATGACTCAGCTCGGACTCTGCTTCTATTTTTAGGGAGAATTACCTAGCAAAAAACCTCTCTGCGTCTGTGGTGGGTCTGGGTGGGAGCCGCCGTTTCATCTGCCTCTGGCTTCGGACACTCGAGTGGTTTCAGTGGCAGACTGACCCCACCGGCTCTGGCTTCCCATCCCAGGCGGCCAGCTGCAGGAAAGCCCTTTGCGGGGCAGCCCTTGAAGGGGGTTCAGTTACAAGGGTGTCAGCTGCAGCCGCTTGCTTGTTCCATAAAAGAGGTCAGGAACCCCCAGATCAATAGAGGCCTCAGCGACTCTGTTGGCAAAGGACCAGCTGTCTGCAAGGAATAGAATGGAACGGAAGGGAACGGAATGGAACAGAACAGAACAGAACAGAACAGAACAGAACAGAACAGAACAGAACAGAATAGAATATATAATAATAGGAATAGAATAGAATAGAATAGAATAGAATAGAATAGAATAGAATAGAATAGAATAGAATAGAATAGAATAGAATGGAGTGGAGTGGAGTGGAGTGGAGTGGAGTGGAGTGGAGTAGAGTAGAGTAGAGTAGAGTAGAGTAGAGTAGAGTAGAGTAGAGTAGAGTAGAGTAGAGTAGAGTAGAGTAGTAGAGTAGAGTAGAGTAGAGTAGAGTAGAGTAGAGTAGAATAGAATAGTGGGATGGAATAGAAGCAGACTAGACTAGACTGGACTGGACTGGACTAGAATAGAATAGAATAGAATAGAATAGAATAGAATAGAATAGAATAGAATAGAATAGAATAGAATAGAATAGAATAGAAATATTGGAATAGAAATATTGGAATGGAATGGAATAGAATAGAATAGAATAGAATAGAATAGAATAGAATAGAATAGAATAGAAAATAGAATAGAAACAACAGAACAGAACAGAATAGAATAGAATTCAAAATAACAGAATAGGAATGGAATGGAATGGAATAGAACGGAACAGAACAGAACAGAACAGAATAGAATAACTTTATTGTCACTTTGAATGTACCCTAATCGGCATACATTAAAATGAAATTTGGTTGCATTCAGCTCTCAAAGAGTCACTACTTCTGATATACACTACATAAATATGACAAAAATAAATAAATACAGAATTATGCATATACCCACATATATTATATGACACAGAGAAACAACAGTCTAGTTTGGGTTCTGTATACATTTGCATGGCGAGAAAAACGAACCTCGTGAGTTTACCAGACGGAGGGCAGAGGGAACAAAGCTGTCACAGAAGGAATATAAATCCTTCCATTCCCCACCATCCAGTCAGAGCTGAAGAAGCTTCTTGGAAGAGAAGCGAAATGTCTTCAAAGAAAAAAAACAAGGAAGTCCAGTTGCCTCTTGAAAAAAGTACCTTTGGGACAACCGTGACTTGGAGGACGGAGAATCTCCAGAGACCCCCAGATAAATAGGTATCCTTGGGCCCATCCTTGGATTCTGGACATATTTAATCTTATCGCTTTGGTACTTCCTTCCCAAGTAGCTGGACCTCAGGCCAAGCGGGCTCCGCTTTCATTTGGTCAGACAAGGACCTTCTTACATCACGAGGCTTTTAAAATTAAGCGGGATTTTATTTTATCTGGTTATGTGTCTTTTTACCGGCCATTGTTAAGCCTTCAGTTTTACAGGCTGTCCTCAACTTACGACCACAAATGAGCCCAAAATTTATGTTGATAAGTGAGACATTTGTTAAGTGAGTTTTGCCCCATTTTACGACCTTTCTTGCCACAGTTGTTAAGTGAATCACTGCAGTTGTTAAGTTAGTAACACAGTTGTTAAGTGAATCCGGCTTCCCCATTGACTTTGCTTGTCAGAAGGTCGCCAAAGGGGATCAAGTGACACCCCCCCCGGGACACTGGGACCGTCATAAAGATGAGCCAGCTGACAGGCGTCTGAATTTTGATCGCTTGACCCTGGGGAGGCTGCAGCGGTGGTAAGTGTGAAAATTACTCCCCTTTTTTCCGTGCTGTTGTAACTTCAAATGAATAGAATAGAATAGAATAGAATAGAATAGAATAGAATAGAATAGAATAGAATAGAATAGAATAGAATAGAATAGAATAGAATAGAATAGAATAGAGCTGGAAGGGACTTTAGAGATCTTCTACTCCAGCTTCCTGCTCAAGCAGGAGAACCTATATAGTCACTAAGTGAATCGTTCTAAGTCAAGGACGGCCTGTATATTGTTTTAACATATTTCTGGTTCTGGCTTGCCTTTTTCTTTTGCTCCAGGTGCTGCAGGAGCTAAACTACTAAAGTGAGATAAACAGAAAACCAAGGCAGGGATTGGAGGAGTGGGCCATTTGGAGTGATCTCAGCCCTGAAGAAACTAGAATCATAGAATAACAGAGTTGGAGGGGACCTTGGAGGTCTTCTAGTCCAACCCCCTGCTCAAGCAGGAGATCCTTACAGAATCGTAGAATAACAGAATTGGAAGGGACCTTAGAGTTCTTCTATCTAGTCCAGGGGTAGGCAACCTTGGCTCTTTTATGACTGGTGGACTTCAACTCCCAGAATTCCTGAGCCAGCCATGCTGAGGGGAAAGGGAAAGGTTTCCAAGCGGAGCCATGCTGGCTCAGGAATTCTGGGAGTTGAAGTCCACCAGTCATAGAAAGAGCCAAGGTTGCCTACCCCTGATCTAGTCCAACCCCCTGCTCAAGCAGGAGACCCTTACAGAATCATAGAATAACAGAGTTGGAAGGGACCTTGGAGGTCTTCTAGTCCAACCCCCTGCACAAGCAGGAGACCCTACACCGTTCCAGACAAACGGCGGTCCAATCTCTTCTTGAAAACCTGCAGTGATGGAGCACCCGTGACTTCTGGAGGCAAGGAGTTCCACTGATTAATTGTTCTGACTGCCAGGAAATTTCTCCTGAGTTCTGGGTTGCTTCTCTCCTTGGTGAGTTTCCATGTTCTGTTAAAATGCATTCAGGCATGCAACACTTAAGGTGAGGCAGCCTCAGTTCAATTTCCTTGCATAACCTCTGTCTCGTATCGTCTCCCCAGTTTCAGTTCCTGATGAGTATTTAAAAAAAAAGAAAAGAAAGATCAATCTATTGATCTTCCTACGTTATGAGCATGGTGTAAGTGCTCATTGTACAGTTAGAGCTGGAGAAGACTTTGCATATTTAATGATGCTATGTAAATAACATGAAACATTTGAAACATGCACAGGGAAGCACTGGAGTCATATAAAGGCGGGCCATGACACTACTGTGAGTATGTGTAAGAAAAGAAGACCTGTTACAGGTAATCCTTGACTTATGGTGTAATTGAGAATGGAATTACGATCGTAAGTTGTGGAGGTCATTAAGGGGAGTCACCCTGTGTCCATGCCCAATTTTACAATCTTTTTTGTGGCAATCCTTAAGTGAATGTCGTGGTTGTTAAACGAAGTGTATTGGGAAGAACTTGTCAGAGCGTGCACAGTCTTATTGCGCTGAGATAATCCAGGAGTAAACAACGTAAACAGTGGTTTGTATTAAATGGTGGTTTATCTTACACTATCTACAATATCATACACCAGGAACGATATACATACATGTGCTAATACAGCAGGATTCAACAAACCACAATTACAGCAGGAAACGGAAGGGGGAGAACACATCAGCAGAGCCTTCCCTATATACAAAGGCTCTTAAAGAGACACAGACCCTGCTGAGTCATTCTCATCATTACATTACATCTTACATCTTACATTACATAAGCTGGTTAGCTGTTAAATCAATACCTTGACAGAACTTCATAAATTGCAGTCATGTGACTGCGGCTGTCGGAACTTTGAAACCAGGTTCTTAAATGACTCTGAGGAGGTCTGTCATAATTTTGAACACTCACTAAGCATAAGTCAAGGACTTATGTCATAAGTGGTCTTTGACATGTGGCTATAATGGGTTGGATGTCATAGCGGTTGATTTTAGGACCTTTTTTTCCAGCGGTCGCTAAGCAAACACCATGGTTGTTAAGCAAAGCAATGGTCATCAGTAAGTGAACACTGTGGTTGTTACATGGACGCCACAGTCATTAAGCAAAGCAATGGCTCACTATGGGCACAGCTTTGCTGAAAACGGGAAGTAAATCCCAGGTTTTGGCAAAACCATCATAAAAATGCGGTCACGTGACTGCAGGACACCACAAATGGCCATAAAAGTGGTTGCTCGGGGCCCCGACTATGGAGGGAGCACTTGGCACTTCGAATCCATTTTGTATGTCTCCTTTTTGGAGACTGTCATAATTTTGAAAGCTGACTAAGTAACTGGTCGTAATTTGAGGGCTACCTGTATTCAGCTATGCTGCAAAGATTTTGTGCATTTATTTCACCGCCGTTGCATCTCTGTGTGTTGGGGGAGCTGGATATAATAATAATAATAATAATAATAATAATAATAATAATAATAATAATAATAATAATAATAATAATAATAATAATAATAATAATAATAATAATAATAATAATAATAATAATAATACAGTTGGAAGGGACCTTGGAGGTCATTTAGTCCAACCCCCTGCTCAGGCAGGAAACAGTGGCTGTTCACTCTCTTCTTAAAAACTTCCAGTGTTGGAGCATTCACAACTTCTGGAGGCAGGTTGTTCCACTGGTTAATTGCTCTAACTGTCAGGAAATTCCTCCTGAGTTCCAGGTTGCTTCTCTCCTTGATTAGTTTCCATCCATTGCTTCTTGTCCTGCCTTCAGGCGCTTTGGAGAATAGCTTGACTCCCTATTGGGCAAAGAGCTGTGATAACCTCCTTGGGAGTCTTAAGACTAGGAATTGAACAAACAAACTTTGTTGGCTGCTGGAAGTCTCACCCTATTTTTGGAATTCCACCTTTTTTGCAGATCTGAACAATAGAAACATTTTTTAAGGAGAGATTCTAAGGTAGATGCACCCTCACCTGCACATCAAATGCATGGAAAAAGGTGGCCTGAATTAACGTTCCATTCTGTGAGCAACTGGAAAGCAAAGCCACCCATCCTATAAAGGGTTAATAGGTTGTTTTGGGCAGAATATAAGTAATCCTTACAACAGCTCATTAAGTGGCCGTTCGAAGTTACAATGGCACTGAAAAAAGTGACTTATGACTGTTTTTCACACTGACCCCCTTGCTCACATGATCAAAATTCAGACGCTTGGCAACTGACTCATATTTATGACGGTTGCTATGTCCTGGGATCATGTGATCACCTTTTGCATTGTTCTGACCAGGAAAGTCAATGGAGAAGCTAACGTAACAACTGCAACTGGCTAGTGTAGTGAAAAGAAGGACTAGGGATGACAGGATAGCAGTGGTCCAATATTTGATACTTGCCATAAAGAAGAGGGGGGTCAACCTATTCTCCAAAGCAGGGGTCCCCAACCTGTGGGCCACAGCCCGGTAGCGGGCCACGGCCTGCTGGCCACTGGGCCCTGGGACAGGCTGGCTAATGTGCGTGCATGTGCACGCACACCCCCTCACTTGTGTTAGTGCCGCGGCCACGGGATGCAAAAACAGTACATCACGCCACAGGGCGTAAAAACGGGAAGCCGCTACCTCAGGGCACGAAAATGGGTCGCCGCCGCGCCTCAGGGTGCAAAAATGGGACACCATGACACCGGGGGGCACAAAAACGGGCCGCCGCCACGCTGCAAGGTGCAAAAATGGCCACTACGCTGCAGGGCGCAGAAACAAGGCGCGAGAACAGGGCGGGGCCAATGATATCACGTGGGCACTAGCCCCACCCTGTTTGTGGCGCATGTGTGCTCACGGCCCTCTGCATGCACGCACAAACGCACGCATCTAAAATGCTTCCCTCTTCTTTTTCCTCCTGTCCGCCAATCGACAAAGGTTGGTGACCTCTTCTCCAAAGCGCCTGAAGGCAGGACGAGAAGCAACGGATGGAAACTGATCAAGGAGAGAAGCAACCTAGAACTAAGGAGAAACTTCCTGACAGTCAGAACAATTAATCAGTGGAACAACCTGCCTCCAGAAGCGGTGAATGCTCCAACACTGGAAGTTTTTAAGAAGAGACTGGATAGCCCTTTGTCTGGAATGGTATCGGGTTTCCTTCCTGAGCAGGGGGTTGGACTAGAAGACCTCCAAGGTCCCTTCCAACTCTGTTATTCTATTCTATTCTATTCTATTCTATTCTATTCTATTCTATTCTATTCTATTCTATTCTGGCAGTATTCAGTATATGGTAGAATTCAGACATGAGGGGTCCTTGAATGAAGGTCTAAGAGGTTCTAAAGTGCTGCCAGAAAGGGGTTAAGGGGTCAAGCTATTCTCCAAAGACCCTGAGGGCAAAACAAGAACTAACAAATGGAAACTTCTCAAGGAGAGAAGCAACTTAGCACTAAGGAGAAATTCCCTGACAGTGAGAACAATTAACCAGTGGAACCGCCTGCCTCCAGAAGCTGTGAGTGCTCCAACACTGGAAGTTTTTAAGAAGAGTCTGGACAGCCATTTGTCTGAAATGGTCTAGGGTTTCCTGCCTGAGCAGGGGGTTGGACTAGATGACCTTCAAGGTCCCTTCAGACTCTGTTATTCTCTTATTGTTCTATTATTCTGATCTTAAGATGTGGGAATGCAGCTGGAAGGGGCACTTCTAACAGTTAATTTAATGAACTGCCTTACCGTGATCTGTGAACTCAGACATTTCCCCATGTGGCTCTTTTTGTATGCAGAGGGACTTTGATTGGTCCAAATGATGCTTGAGGCTAAAATCACAAACACAAATCCTAATTTTAGGGCATTTATTCTGTCAACCAGCTTTGGTCTCCAGACTCCATTTAAGGAGGGGCTTTTCATGTTGAATTTTGGCCTAAGGACACAGCCTAATGATCTTCCCATTTCTCTCCGGAGGAAAAATAGCCTATCACTGATAACATTTTATCTCTGCCAACGTGGACTTTGAAGATGCCCAGAAATTACCTTTGAAATAGATCCTTGCTGGGCTGTTTTAGTTGTATATTTTATTTTTCAAATGCACTGTGACGTTTTGGAGGTTCACAGGATCCCTCAACAGTGTTTCTCAAACTTGGCAACTTGAAAAATGGGCGGGCTTCAATTCCCAGAATTCCCCAGCCAGCAAGGTTGACTGGAGAATTCTGGGAGTTGAAGTCCGCTCATCTTTGAGCTATCTAGATTGAAAAACATTGTCCTGGAGTTGGAGAAGGCTGTTTATCTCTTTGTTTTCCAAGTTTGTATTTAGGCCACGGAGTCCAACTCCAGCTTATTGCAGAAATTTAAATTAATTTAAATTAATGCATGCTTGAGAGGTGGCTGTCTCTGCTTCTCTTTTTCCAGCAAAGAGGAGTTGACCACCTCTCCACTCAACACTTCAATTATCCAGATCAGGGGTCTTCAAACGTGGCCCTTTTATGGCTTGTGGACTTCAACTCCCAGAATTCCTCAGCCAGGCACGCGTGCCTGGCTGAGGAATTCTGGGAGTTGAAGTCCACAAGCCATAAAAGGGCCACGTTTGAAGACCCCTGGTCCAGATGCTTCTACTTCTAGGGACCTTAAATGTTTTTTGTTTTTTTTAAAGCATTATCTGCCTCCTTGTTACGTAAATCCATATTCCAAGGCCTGAAGCAGGAGGGGACCACCTTGGCCTCTTTCTAGATGATCTCTTCTCCGGTATGTGAAGAAGATATTGTATTTTCAGACGTCCTTTTGAAGGCTGAAGCTGCCCAGTTCTTTCAGTCGTTCTTCTGGGTTTCCAGGGAAACGTCTGGAGTCCAGACTTAAGCAGCTGAAACAGATACCCAGCGTCACATTTCCTGGCCTTTTCGGTGTTGCACAGAACTTTCGGTGAACTTGCAGGAAGTCAGAATTACCTGGGTTGGCTTCACGCCAACAAAGAAACACACCGTGAACACCCTTGAGCTTGCAAAAGGAATTATTGGATCATGAACCACCTCAGCAGACAGGATGTGAACCCACGAAATCTATATTACTTCGCGTTGCCCAAGCTTGTCGTGTCACAAAAAGCCTTTCCTTTCCTCTTTCACCCTGGTCTGAGAAAAAAAGAGATTTGCCTACGTTTTGAAAGACCCTCCTGAATTTTTCTTGAAATCATAATGATAAAAGACATTCCAGTAAATCGGTGGCTGAGAATGCAGCTAGACAACCACGTGGGGGAAGAGGGTGTGTGCATGTGTGCGCGATTAGAAAGGAACAGCTGCTAGGTGCTAATTAATCAAGCTAATTAAGCCTCAATTTGCAGGTTATCTACTTAAAATGAGCTTTTATGCCCATGCCAGTCTGCACTGTAGGGTTAACAAACAAAGCATCAATAATATGCCTGTGTATGAGTTTGCATGTGTGTGTGTGTGTGTGTGTGAGAGAGAGAGAGAGAGAGAGAGAGAGGGGGAGAGCAAGCTGATCCTTTTGATGTGGTATGGAAAGAATTAAGTCCCTAACACAACAATCAGCCTTTGCCTATTATGTCAACCAGCCAGCACAATCCTAACGCAGCTTAGATGGCTTAGGAACCAACCTGCAGTTCACTAGTTTGAATTATCTTTCTCCAATTCATGTAAGAACAAGGGAATTCCAGAATGAATACTCCTAGAACGGGGGGGTGGGGGTGGGTCCTCAACCTCGGCACCCTCAAGACTTTCTTAAAGACTTGGAACTCTGGGAGTTGAAGTCCACAAGTCTTAAAGTCGCCAAGGTTGGAAACCCCTGTTATTACAGAAGATATCGTAGCCTCTTTTCTGAGTAACCCACTTTACTGATAAAGGAGAATATTTGCAGCTCAGGGTTGAAATGAGGGGTCCTTGGTGCTCTCTGAGCTGGGTTGTTTTCTTGCAGATGTTTCATTACCTGACTAGGTAACATCCCTAGCACTGATGATGTAACCTAGGTGGGTCATGAAACGTCTGCAAGAAAACAACCAAGCTCAGAGAGCACCAAGGACCCCACCTCCTCCTCTCCACAATTCCTCTTTATTAAAAGTCAGGGTCTTTTACAGTTACTGTGTGCATCTGAATTTTACTGAAATTCACTGGAATTTCTGCCTTTTAATAAAATGTGTTTAGTTGGAAAAAGGACATTTCCTGATTTTTTTTATTATTATTTTTAACTCATAGAAGGGTAATGGAGATGTAGCATGCAACTTCTCTATCCTGGAATATTCTGAATGCTCCAGGCCACCCCAAGAGACTCTGGGTATGCATTCATGCTGGCAACTGTGACGGTCTCTAGAGAATTCAAAACATCCAAAGCCAGATGTGTAATCGAGGTTTAACCGTGACCAAAATGGCCTATATTGCAGAAAAGAGATTTGGGGTCCTTTTGTGGGTGTGTGCATGCACATGTATGTCTACACGTGTGCAAGCAGTCCCATGTCATTCATATGACTTGAGTCTCTCCTCACTGTTAGCCACACGTGCCGTCCTTGGGGAGACGTCACCCGTCCTTTGCAGTTTAGCAAGAGTCTCCGGTTGAGCCAGCATTTGTAAAATGATATTTCTATATTTACTTAAACATCTATTTAAAGAGAAATCCTTCATAATTACTCACCCCCAGATAGATGATACTGTTTTGGCTGTGTTTATTTAGTTTCTATTAGCAATTGGCAAAACGTCTATTCTGGTCTTAAAAGAAGATCCAGATGAATAGCCACTTGATCGTAAAATAAAGAATGTTCGTTTCTTTTTCATTTTTTTTTAAGGAAAAACTTGTGGGAAACGGCATGCAGAAGCCCATGGAGCATTAAAAATCTCTCACAGGGATGGATGGATGGAGAGGAGAGGCTAAAGCTCTCAAAGGGATCAAGTGACATTGTAAACGGCCATGTCTGAAGGTCAGGGCGATTGCTGAGAGAGGGCCCATCTCCCTCAGCCTGGTGCCCCCACAATGAGTAGGGACTACAACACCCAGAACCCCCAGCCAACAATAGGAATCTGCTTTCCATTTTGCAAAGGGAGGCATGCATTGGAAAACAACACCTTTGCACCTTGAAAGGGCCAATCGGCTAGAGATGGACAGACCGTTGATATTTGGGGGATTAAATCTCTCTTCTGGGGGGGGGGAGCAGGAAGTTGCAGCTAAGAAGCCCTGGGCATGACAGAGATGTAAACAGGGTGAAAAGGGGATATTCGGTGAGCGATGGGAGTTATTGGTGGGGTATTTGGTTTTTGAAAATGATTGAGTCTGTTTTAAGATATATATTATTGCTCTCCAGTCCCATGTCAAGCTGTAGATCACATCGCGGCCAGATGGAAGCTGAGGGCATCTACCGGTCCAGTATCTGATTATTATCTTTTTAATATAAACAATGCTGTGCTTCAATGGTTAGATGACCTAGACATTGGAATTTGAAAGTAGATCTTGTTAACATTTACATTTTATTGCTTTTTACTAATTAGATGAAATGTTAATATATGTTGCTGGTCCATGTATGATCTGCCATACGCTAAATAAACAGCTGCCAAAAAAGCCAACACAGTGCTAGGCTGCATTAACAGAGGGATAGAATCAAGATCACGTGAAGTATTAATACCACTTTACAACGCCTTGGTAAGGCCACACTTGGAATACGGCATGCAGTTTTGGTCACCACGATGTCAAAAAGATGTTGAGACTCTAGAAAGAGTGCAGAGAAGAGCAACAAAGATGATCAGGGGACTGGAGGCTAAAGCATATAAGGAACGGCTGCTGGAATTGGGTATGTCTAGTTTAATGAAGAGAAGGATGAGGGGGGACAGGATAGCAGCCTTCCAGTATCTCAGGGGTTGCCCCAAAGAAGAGGGAGTCAAGCTATTCTCCAAAGCGCCTGAAGGCAGGACAAGAAGCAATGGATGGAAACTAATCAAGGAGAGAAGCAACCTGGAACTAAGGAGAAACTTCCTGACAGTTAGAACAATTAACCAGTGGAACAACGTGCCACCAGAAGCGGTGAATGCGCCAACACTGGAAGTTTTTAAGAAGAGACTGGACAACCATTTGTCTGAAATGGTATAGGGTTTCCTGCCTGAGCAGGGGGCTGGACTAGATGACCTCCAAGGTCCCTTCCAACTCTATTATTATTATTATGATGATTATGATGATGATGATGATGATGATGATTATGATGATTATGATGATTATGATTATTATGATTATTAATGTTTTCCAGTATTTGTCATAAAAAGCCGTAAAACACAGACATGTGACCACGGGACATTGCAAATGGCCGTAAATGCAAGCACTTTGCGGAGTGCCTGGGAGACCGTTGCCTGACCACGAGGGGTGCTGGGGGGTGGCTGTTGGGACTGGGTCATAAATAATAATAATAATAATAATAATAATAATAATAATAATAATAATAATAATAATAATAATAATAATAATAATAATAATAATAATAATAATAATAAAAACTTGGAAGGGACCTTGGAGGTCATCTAGTCGTCCCTTGGACTTAAATTTTGAAATTTATGCTGAGTGAACAACAGATTTTTATTTTGGAAAAGATCTTGGTTTGCTTCTTCTGCCTGTGAGACAACAACAACAAAACATCCTTGGTCCTTGGGCAGAGTGAGTGGTTCTCATTCAGTTTGGCAAGAGAAGATTTGTCTTGGATTTTCTCTCAAAGGAGAAGTAAACATTAGAAAAATCCTCATAGGAGGCTTCCGGTTCTGGATCGCGACACCAGCAGTCGTACGGAGAGATCTCTCTCTCCCACCGGCTGCTTTCCCTCCGCCGGTAGACCCTTAATCGGGTCGAAAGTCGCCCCGTAGAGGCGACCACCATTAGAGGAGGCTCCTGCTCGACTGGGGAAGAGCGGCGGCTCTCCCCAGTTCGAGCTTTCTCCTTAGGGCCGCCGGAGGAAAAGATCGTCCTATAAAATGGACGATCACTTCGTCGCACCAGCTGAAAGCCAGAAGAACATCTAAGCGAAAGAACCCCCGTGGAGAATCCGGGTGAGACCTTTCCTACCCCCTTTTTTTTTCCCCTAACTACTTTCCTGTTAAAAGCTTTCTTTGAATTATTTCCCTGTCGTGAGGAAGCAGCGTGTGAGCAATGGGGAAAAACAGCGTTGGAAAAAAAAATATATAAATAAAAACCAGTTAATTTTGATACTATTTAAATTTTGGAATACTGAGGGGACCTGAAAACATTTTATTTTTGACTATTATTGCTACAACTATGTATTCATTATTTTGAACCCTTTCTTCATCTTTTTTAATACGAAAAATAAAAAATCTATTATTTGGAAAGAAAAAAAGGATTTTTTGGTTTGCTGAGGACATCTTGTGTCGAAAAGTGGTACTGCAACTATATTTTTTTTTATGACTGGGAATGGCTATGACCCTGAAAGAGTCATAACTACAAGATAACGATGCAGCTGGCCTATTGAAAATTGAAGGTGAATGCTTGCTTGATTCTTATGAAGCAGAGCCTTTCTTAAAGATTAAAGATTAAAAAGCTTTATTATTATCGATATGGAACTTAATACACAACTGGACTATGAACTTATATTGGAAACAATTTTAGAAGCTGCAAAGGATGTGAGCTCTTACTTTCAATCCCTTTTCTCTACACTGAGAGAAACTGTGGAAACCACAAAACAAACTAATTTTATTCAACTTCCAACACAACCTATCGAGAAGTCTGATGACTATACAACAACTTCAACAGAGATGTCTGAAGCATCAATACCAACATCAACAGAGACTGACACTCAGACACAACTTATTGAAAATCGAGAAAAGGTGGATAAACAATTGGCAAATATAACATGGAATAAAACAGCTTTTACCATCCAAAGGCTATTAGAAGAAAGGAAAGAGAACTTTGACCAATTTGAAGCGTTAAAGAATATGGAACTTTTAATAGTGTGGTTTGATTATGTAGGAACCTCACTATGGAAACCACTATGGCATAGAAAGAAGCCTAGAGTTAGATTTAAAAATGTATTTTAAAGTTTTATTTAATGGGATTAAAAAGGCTTTGATTTCTGGACTGACTTAACAACTAATGGAATACGTGAAATTTTTAAGAGGATACCCTTTGTAATATTACTCTGTTTTAGATATGATATATATTGGAGAAGTAAACTTTATCTACTGGTTTAAAAAGATTTTTATAGATATAGAGACATTGATAGAATATATATTTAAATTAGATAGAAATTTATTTGTTGGCCTGATATCTTTATTTTAAGAGAATTATTTGGAAATAAAAGGAGAATAAGAGGGATGGGTGATAAGAGAAAAAAAATGGTATCAATGAAGAAGATATGAGAATGTTGTTGTAAGAACAATATACCAGATATAATTATGTAAAAAAAAAAAAAAAGGGCACCCGAAGTGTTAATAACATGTCTATTTAAGGCTAATTGAAATATAGTAATTGTAAGTTAGTAAAGCTTAAAAACAGGATTTGGATTTTTTAGAATTGAAATGTAACTGATATTTGATAGGACCGTTTGAAACTTATATAGAATTTATTAATTTGAATATGTAAAATTAAATGATGGCGAACCTTTTAAAGACTGAGTACCCAAACTGCAACCCAAAACCCACTTATGCATTGTCGAGTGCTGGGTGGGTGTGGCCTGTTGGATGGGTGTGGCCATTGGGTGGGCGTGGCCCATTGGGTGGGCATGGCTGCGGTGGTAACGGCAGACTGGGTGGGACTAAAAAGTTCAATCAATCAATTCCAACTTTGCAAGATCTTTTTTTTCCCCGCGAGAAGTTGAAATTGACTGATTGAACCTTTTTTTTTTTTTTGCACATGGCGGTGGAGGCCTAAAGCGAAAAGGTTTTATAAAACCCAGCTGAAGGCCTAGGACTGGGGCGACAGCACGCGTGCCCACAGAGAGGGCTCTGAGTGCCGCCTCTGGCACCTGTGCCATAGGTTTGCCACCACTGCCCTATACCATTTCGGACAAATGGCTGTCCAGTCTCTTCTTAAAAATTTCCAGTGTTGGAGCATTCACCACTTCTGGAGGCAGGTAGTTCCACTGGTTAATTGTTCTAACTGTCAGGAAGTTTCTCCTTAGTTCCAGGTTGCTTCTCTCCTTGATTAGTTTCCATCCATTGCTTCTTGTCCTGCCTTCAGGCGCTTTGGAGAATAGCTTGACTCCCTCTTCTTTGGGGCAACCCCTGAGATATTGGAACACTGCTATCATGTCACCCCCAGTCCTTCTCTTCATTAAACTAGACATACCCAATTCCAGCAGCCGTTCCTTATATGCTTTAGCCTCCAGTCCCCTAATCATCTTTGTTGCTCTTCTCTGTATTCTTTCTAGAGTCTCGACATCTTTTTTATATCGTGGTGACCAACACTGGATGCAGTATTCCAAGTGTGGCCTTACCAAGGCATTGTAAAGTGGTATTAACACTTCTCGTGATCTTGATTTTATCCCTCTGTTAATGCAGCTTAGCACTGTGTTGGCTTTTTTGGCAGCTGCAGCACACGGCTGGCTCATATTTAAGTGATTGTCCACTTGGACTCCGAGGTCCCTCTCACAGTTACTACTATTGAGCAAGGTACCCCCTATACTATACCTGTACATTTGGTTTTTCTTGCCTAAATGTAGAACCTTACTTTTTTCACCGTTGAATTTCATTTTGTTAGATAGCGCCCAGTGTTCAAGTCTGTCCAGATCCTCCTGTATCTTAAGCCTGTCTTCTGGAGTGTTGGCTATTCCTGCCAGCTTGGTGTTGTCTGCAAATTTGATGAGTTCCCCATCTATTCCCTCGTCCAAATCGTTGATGAAGATGTTGAAGAGCACTGGGCCCAGAACAGAGCCCTGGGGCACCCCACTACACACTTCCCTCCATGTAGATGCCGTTCCATTGAGGACCACACACTGAGTACGGCCGGTCAGCCAGCTACGGATCCATCTGGTGGTGATGCTGTCTAACCCACATTTTTCTATCTTATCAAGTAGTAGGTTGTGATCTACTTTATCGAAGTACCCCAAGGAGTCCATCGTAGCTTTGAATGTTCACTAAGAACTACCTGTATTGTAGGGGCTCCGTCTTCCGGTTCTTTTTCTCTAAATACCTTAAGGCAAGTGTTTTTCTTACAAATGTGTGGAAATAGGCTTTTTCCATATTGCGAAGAATTTCTAAGAACCCACAGTTAGCCTTGGGTCTTTTCCCAGAAGGAAGCTGAGACACGGTTTGTGCATTGCTTGGAGATTGTGTCACAGTCGGTGTGCAATAGAATACACACGTCTTTGGCATGCCCACAGAGGCTGTCTGTGATAAAAAGAAATGGGCAAAAGACAAGAAAGGGAGATGAAGTCATCGTGACTCTCCCCCCTGTCCCTCCCCAGTGTGAGAGGCTTCGATGAGGCACTTTGAGGAAGGCTGTTGAAACGGATGAAGAAAGAGCGGGAAAATCTCAGCCTTCGTTCCTGCCACGGTGAGAGACAAACGGAGAGTCATCCGTAAGTCACACCGGAGCCTCTTGCAAGAGTTGAGAGTTTGGCCAAGGGAGGGAGCTTTGGTGGGTCTGAGGCGTGGGGCAGCCCCACGGGATGGGGTTCCTGTGACAGAGCAGTCATCAGGGGAAGAAGTAGGTTTGAAGGTGAAAAGGAAAGTACTTCCTCCTGATCTCTCTCTCTTTTCTTTTTCTTTCTTTCTTTCTTTCTATTTTTCTTTCTTTCTTTCTTTCTTTCTTTCTTTCTTTCTTTCTTTCTTTCTTTCTTTCTTTCTTTCTTTCTTTCTTTCTTTCTTTCTTTCTTTCTTTCTTTCTTTTTCTTTCTTTCTTTCTTTCTTTCTTTCTTCTTTCTTTCTTTCTTTCTTTCTTTCTTTTTCTCCTTCACTCTCTCCCTCCCTCCCTCTTTTCCTTCCTTCCTTCCTTCCTTCCTTCCTTCCTTCCTTCCCTCCCTCTCCTTCCTTCCTTCCCTCCCTCCCTCCCTCCCTCCCTCCCAGGATTTTAGTGCTCAAAGGCAGGTTGCCAAGGATTTTTCTGGCGCTGCAGATCATTTGATCAACCTGCTCCTGCCAGCCTGCCTATCCTGTCCCCGTTATCCCTCTGCCATTTCGGGCTGCTGCTAAGACGACCCATTTGGAAGAGGTTTCCTTCTGTAGCAGCTGCCAAGCACGTACTTGGAACCAAGCGGAGATACAAAAAGTTCTGTCCTAAAGCTTTGAATATATTAGCCTCGAGTCTCTGCACTCCTGATCTTTTCCTACATCAGCTTCCATAAACTCAGACATTTGACCACTCAGTTCTATTGCTGTCCCAAATGCTAACATTAGACAATCGTGCTTGGATCAAATAATCCACAAGGAGCGCCCAACCTCATGGGCTCAGGGTGCTTCCGGTTTTTGAGAGGGCCTTCTTCTCCAAAGTTGGAGCCAAACGAAACCTCCACTGGGTTTGGTTTCATTTATATCTAAAGGTAATGGAAATTAAAAGTTGTTACTGGGATGACTCCACTCGTGGATTGAATAGAATAACAGAGTTGGAAGGGACCTTGGAGGTCTTTTAGTCCAACCCCCTGCTTAAGCAGGAGACCCTATTCCACTTCAGACAAATGGTTGTCCAATCCCTGTGTGATATAGAGGTGGACACTTGGTCTATACCAGGGGTAGGCAACCTTGGCTCTTTTAGGACTCGTGGACTTCAACTCCCAGAATCCCTGAGCCAGCCATGCTGAGGGGAAAGGGAGAGGTTTCCAAGCTGAGCCATGCTGGCTCAGGAATTCTGGGAGTTGAAGTCCACCAGTCATAAAAGAGCCAAGGTTGCCTACCCCTGGTCTATACTTTCTCTGTTTTACTGAAAAATGGTAAAGCACGCAGGTCAATACCCATGGCCTGCTTGGGATGATCTCAGCATATAGGTGATTTTTTAAAAAGTTTTTTTTCCAGTCAGGTCTGTTTCTGGGACCTTAATCTCTACCCACCCTGACATCAAACAACACCAGTTCGATTGGAGCAACAGTGAAATCATCAGCCAGGCTACCACCTGCCATGCTCGTGAGTTCATCAAAGCCTGGCACCCCACAAGCAACTCCATCAAGAGACACGTCAACCCACAACCAGCCTACAAACCCCTCAGAACCCAAATCAACCACATAGCCAACCAGGGACGGCACCGATCCTCAACCATCCCGCGCAATCCCCCACTCCCCATCCAGCAGTTCAGCTCCCAATGACCCTCACCTGATATAACCTCCCCATCACAAGATCCATCACAAGCCTCTCACTGATGACTCACACCTGACCCACCACAAGACCCTCACTTGACACACCCACACCTAAAACCCTCATCAACAAAAGAACACCGACATCCCCTAAGCTCCACTGAAGATGCTACCTAGCCTGGTAATGAAATGTTCGGAAACCAACCCACAAGCTCGGAGAAGGAACCTTCACCCTCATCTTTGTGACAGTCTCTGGCAGACATAATGCTTCTGAACAGATAGTAGAGGCTTCTTAGTAGCTTCAGGGGAGCTCATATCTGCATAGGGTTCCCCCCCCCCTAAAATTATATATTCTGTGAACTCCTGGGCTTGCCCTCAGGAGTTGGCATTCAAAAAGCTTTCACTTGTCACCTTTCAGACATGCCTTTCTTTGTAGGTTAGCAACACTGGAGACCCAGAACCGATGTTTTAGTGCAGCTCTTTTGAAATGAAAATTTGGAAATGACAATTCAAGCTCCTATGGAAACTGATCAATCCAATTAAGAGGGCAGAGACTTTTCTTGTGTATTTCCACAGAAACCACTTCCAGTAAATTAAAAGGCCATTTCGAACTTTAAAGCTATTCATGGGATGCTGGTATCTTAACCGTGTAAATAATCTACGATGGGCCTTCCCTGAACTGAATACTGTACGTTCAAGGACGCTGTCTCAGTGAATAATAGAGGAGCCATTTAAAGTATTTACAAGGCAATGGCACAAACCCAACACAGACATAAGCAAAGGGATGAATGAGCACATCAGAATATTGGTTTCCTTATCTCAAGCATCTCACACACACAAAAACCACACCCAAAGAGAGAGAGCATCAGAATCCAGTTCGATGGACTCCTAGCGGCAATGGGTATCAGTTGGGCTGGGCTGAAAAATGGCAAGCGGTTTTCTGTTAGGCATACCTGACTCAGTCTTATGTGGAAAGAAAAGGAACTTGGTCTGAGTAGGGAGAGTGGCTGTATGAAAGTGAGGATCTTTGCTGTTGTGCAACATGGTCGCGTGAATACACAAAACTCTTAGTAGTCTGTTAAAGATCTATGGGTCATAGCTAGGCACGCAATCTTGACAGGTGGAACCTCACCTACCCGTTTTGACAGTTGCAATAGATTCTTTCTGCATGGGAGCACAGCCCAAACATGGGCTTGATTAACATTTAGTATCCAAATTCAGAAATCAATGAAAATGCTTACTTGGTCTCAGTGTTTGAGATGGGACCAAGACCCTTGGGTGAGTTGGTTGGACAACGGACCTAAAGGGGCTGTATTGACCTTAAGAGCGTTAAGCGAATTCCATGGGGATGTAGTTGCTTTCGGCTTTATTGATTTAATGGCCATTAAATACTGTGTTGTATCTTTTGTTTGAATTTATATGCCGACAACTCCCTTCTGGAATAAGGGATTTTATAAGTCAAAGATAGATAGATAGATAGATAGATAGATAGATAGATAGATAGATAGATAGATAGATAGATAGATAGATAGATAGATAGATAGATAGATAGATAGATAGATAGATAGATAGATAGATAGATAGATGATGGATGGATGGATAGATAGATAGATAGATAGATGGTACATACATAAGTAGATAGATAGATAGATAGATAGATAGATAGATAGATAGATAGATAGATAGATAGGGAGAGATGGATGGATGGACGCAGATTATATATATATATATATATATATATATATATATGTAGGTCTTTGGTAATTCGGGTTTTCTCCCGCGTAAAATTGAAAGTGTCTTGGCCAAGACACTTTCAATTTTACGCGGGAGAAAACCCGAATTACCAAAGACCTACATACAAACACCCGTGAAAACCTCAGAAAACATATATATATATATATATATATATAGAGAGAGAGAGAGAGAGAGAGAGAGATGGTTAGAGATAATAGATGGTTAGAGATAATGGTGGATGGAGATGATAGATAAATGGATAGAATTATTAACAGATAATATGGATTATTTTATTTTAATACTATATTTCTACTTAGTTTGAACACCCAAAGCAGCTAACAAGTCTATTACAACATAATTTAAAACCAATATAAACTCTTAAAAAACATTAGTTCTTCTGACTAGTAGGGCAGCAGACAAAAGAGAAAGATTTTTTAGAAATAATAGTATAACAAAATGTTACGATGTTAAGCTTAAGCAAATATTCAGTCATGTTCATGTGTAAAAAACCTTGAGACCCAAATACCTGTGAGCCTTTTTTCAGTGTGTCACAGTTAAAAGTGCTAAAGGTAATTCACTATAGTTCCTTGTTACATTTGAACTAGGGAATTTCGGTTACTAAAATTGGGACAAACTAGGATCCATAACCATAGTTTGAAGTTGGTCGGAATCAGGTTTGTTCTGACTTCCATATCTCGTATGTCTCACCCACTTCAATGTAGAAAAACCTGCTATTACTTTCACAGCGAGAATTCAGTTTTCTCTAGTAAAGAAAGGCGAGGTCTCAAAATCTAGATATAACTGAATGTAATAAATACCAAAATATTACCTCAGAACTAAGATCCTAGTGGAGAAGATCTTTGAAGTAAGATCTTTTTGCAACAGCTGATCTCAATCCCAGTTTTAAATTGCAGATTTTCCTCCTCCCAATGTGCATTTAGAAATGTGGCTTGATTGAATACGGCTATTAAAATACCAAACTTGGTTTTACTGGCGCTATTAACATGAATCAGGAAGGGAGAGGTTTCTGGGTCAATAGGCCAACATTTAAAAAAAATGACTGTTGAAAGGTAGATCAGAAGATGGTGCCAGCTACTAGCCAAGATTTTATTGGTCTGATAAGAATGGCAGTGTATTATAGTCTGCAATCTGCAAAAAATAATAATAATAATTGACATTTGTGTTTCTCTCTGTGTGATTCTGCCAAGTTTTACTCATATTTATGAGGCCTCATCTGGCACAATCTTATTTATCTATGGCTGTGTTCATACAATTTAAGCAGGTTCTGTTAAAAGCTTAATAACTCCTCTTACGCATCTGAAGCTTGGCTAGTTTTAACCATTTTCGTGGAGGATGAAGCTGTTCAAAATCCAGCTGTTTTCTAAATTTATTTCACTATATTATGCAAATTCCAGAAAATGGATTAACTCAGCAATCATTTTTAAGTGTGGTGAAATTAAAACAAACAAACAAACAGGATTCTCCAATATAGGAACTAGATCGGAGTCAGGCAGCGATTCAAGGACACTGTACATAATAAGCCAATTTTATTTATTTACCAAATTCCTACACTGGCCATCTCATCTGAGTGACCCTGGATAGTTTAACCTCCAATGGAGTTTAAAAACATAATTAAAAGAGAGAGCTAAAAATGGAATTAAAAGAGAGTTGAAGTTTTATTTATTTATTACATGATATACTGCCCACCTGTCATCAGAGAACGACTCTCAAAATTGAGAGGGTAAAAAGTAAAGAATCAGAGGGAGCACCCTCAAGACACCAACCACCCCCAGGGACCCCCTAAGTCAGGGGTCTTCCAACTTGGCCCTTTTATGACTTGTGGACTTCAACTCCCAGAATTCCTCAGCCAGGCACATCTTGGTCACCAAGATGTTGAGACTCTGGAAAGAGTGCACAGAAGAGCAACAAAAATGATCAGGGGACTGGAGGCTAAAACATACAAGGAACGGTTGCTGGAATTGGGTATGTCCGGTTTAATGAAGAGAAGGACAAGGGGGGACATGATAGCCATGTTCCAGTATCTCAGGGGCTGCCCCAAAGAAGAGGGAGTCAAGCTATTCTCCAAAGCGCCTGAAGGCAGGACAAGAAGCAACGGTTGGAAACTCATCAAGGAGAGAAGCAACCTGGAAGTAAGGAGAAATTTCCTGACAGTGAGAACAAGTAACCAGTGGAACAACCTGCCTCCAGAAGCTGTGAATGCTCCAAGAAGAAGCATTCCTCCTCTTAAGAAGAGACTGGACAGCCATTTGTCTGAAATGGAATAGGGTTTCCTGCCTGAGCAGGGGGTTGGACTAGATGACCTCCAAGGTCCCTTCCAACTTTATTATTATTATTATTATTATTATTAAACATTGTTGATGGTGACTTTGCAAGCCACTGATGCAGAGTAGTCAAGCTAAGATTTGACAAGGGAAGCCCTTTCTTAAACTAAGCTAATTTGTTAGGAAATATTACACAAGGAAGACGGGATTTGGACAATTACGGCAACCTCAGAAAGCAAGAAATCTTGTAGAAGAGATAGTGTTTTGTGTGGAAAGCTGCCTTCATTCCAATTTGGAGCATATTGGAGGAGAAACATATTGAGATGATGTTTAGAAGAAGGAATCAAAAGCTTTGAAGCAAGCCATTCTTTTCAATTCCCTTTTCTAATGTAAACCACAATCTGTCAAACTGGCTGACACAATATACTGTGGTTAACAAAAAAAACAGAAGCAGCACTTCTGATGTTTTCTTTGCAGCTGTGTTAGTGAAAGAAGATGGAGAACATGCAAAGAATAGAATAGAATAGAATAGAATAGAATAGAATAGAATAGAATAGAATAGAATAGAATAGAATAGAATAGAATAAGGAATAAGGAATAAGGAATAAGGAATAAGAATAGAATAGAATAGAATAGAATAGAATAGAATAGAATAGAATAGAATAGAATAGAATAGAATAGAATAGAATAGAATAGAATAGGAATATGGAATAGAATAGAATGGAATAGGAGTTGGAAGGGACCTTGGAGGTCTTCTAGTCCAACCCCCTGCTCAGGCAGGAGACTCCGTACTATTTCAGACAAGTGACTGTCCAGCGTCTTCTTAAAAACCTCCAGGGATGGAGTGCCCACGATTTCTGGAGGCAAGCTGTTCCACTGGTTAACTGTCCTCCCTGTCAGGAAGTTTCTCCTTAATTCCAGGTTGCTTCTCTCCTTGATCAGTTTCCATCCGTTGTTTTTCGTCCTTCCCTCTGGTGCTTTGGTGAACAACCTCTGCCTTGTGGCAGCCCTCGATTCCTGGCTAATTTGGTTAGAAATTTGATGAATGAAGACCTTGGGATGGTCTGGAGCCTCAGTGGAAGCCAAGGCAAGGAAAGTAGGAATTTGGGGAAAAGGTTCAATGGACGAAGAAGCAAGATGGTCCCTGAGCATCCTTTCAAATCTGACCAACTTCCATTCCCAGCATGGTTAACAGCTACCACGTGAGTGGGAAATTCTGGGGATAGAAGTCAACGCATCTGGAGAGTCTCCGTGATAGAGAACTCTCTCTTGATGTCCTAATTAGACCTTTCTTCCGCCTGCTACAACCTTAGGAGAGTCTGTTGCCTACTTAAAGAGCAGAGGAATATTCCACAAACAAATTCCCCTTGTAATGTTCAGCTCTTAAGATGGCCTTGTCCCAGTTGTTGATCGGATAGAAATACAGTACATGGTCCATTATAAAAGTGAGTCGTCTGATTGGGATAAATGGTGAATGCTTGTTCATGAATAAGCCCCAACTACAGGTAGTCCTCAACTTACGATCACATTTGGGGCCAGAAGTTCCTTTGCTAAGTGAGGTGGTTAAGGGAGTCATGCGCAATTTTACCTTTCTAGCCTGGTTGTTAAGTGAATCACTGCAGTTGGTAAGTTGTTCAAGCGAATCCAGCTTTCCCCATGGACTTTGTTTCTTGGAAGCCTCCTGGGATGTTTGCAAATGGTGACCACGTGATCCCAGGACACTGCAACTGTCGTAAATCCATGTCAGTTGCCAATCGCCCAAATTCTGATCATCTGTGGGGATCCTGCAATGATTGTAAGTGGGAGGACCAGGTCTAAATCACTTTTTTGAGTCCTGTTGTAACTCTGAATAGCCACTATAGATAAGATAAGATAAGATAACCTTTATTGTCATTTTTTTACTGTGGGCACGACGGCACACATCAAAAATGAAATTTAGTTGCCCGCTCTCAAAGTGAAACACATACATGACACACACCTAAACATACTATGTACAACATATATATAGACCCACATCCCTACATATACATAGCAAATAAATATTAAATACTGTCCATCTTGAATATATAACACAAGGAGGAAGCTTGAGAGTTCGCAAGGTTAATGCTGTATGGAATGAAACTGTGGCTGAATCTGGATGTTCTGCTACGGATACCACGAAGCCTCCTCCCAGAAGGTAACAAGGAAAACAGGTTGTGAAGAGAGTGTGTAGTGTCCCAGACAATCTTGCAGACCCTGCTCAAGCAGCGCTTCTGTGCCATGTCCTGGATGGGAGGGAGGGAACTGCCAATAATCGTTTCGGCCATCCTCACCACTCTCTGCACCTCCTTCCTGTCTGAAGCAGGGATGCCTCCAAACCAGACTCTGATGCTGTATAACAGGATGCTCTCATTCACTATGTGAATGGTTGTAAATTGAGGACTGCCCGCATTTAAGAAAACAGGTTATTTTTAATTTGCAGAGCCCTGATCAAAATTCAGTTTGGGACCCATATTATGAAAATCGGATCTCTGCATCTCTGCATCCTCGGCTTCCTGGCTCAAAGAAGCAGAAGATCCCACTTCCTCTTTCACGCACAACCTCTACACTAGAGTGGCAGTTCAATATTTCTTCTGCAGCAACGTTGGGGAAGTATCTCCTCCATCCAGAGAGTCAACTGGCCAGCCTAGAACAGGAGTCTCCAAACTTGGGGACTTCAACTTCCAGAATTCCCCAGCCGGCATGGTAATTGTCCTCCTTCCTTGAACAGCAGAGCCAGCCGTGGATGCTCCTGAGTTACCTGGGATATGGGTTGTGCTTGAGTCTGCAGCACAATTTCCGTAAACCCCAATAAATGGCCTATAGGGCCACCCGAGGGGACGCTGCCTGTTTTGAAGGCTCCTGCGGAGAGCCATCCACATCCCGTTCAGCTTCCAAAGGGATTTTGGCCTCGGAAATGTCAGCAGAGTGAGACTTAATTGGCGAGGCACATCAGAGAAAACCGGAGGGAGGAATTGTGGTGTGACATTTCCTAAGGCAAGGGTCCAAACTTGGCCACTTTAAGGCTTGTGGACTTCAACTCCCAGAATTCCTCAGCCAGCCTTGAGGGCTGGCTGAGGAATTCTGGGAGTTGAAGTCCACAAGCCTTAAAGTGGCCAAGTTTGAAGACCCCTGTCCTAAACAGAAGGGCTTTGCCATTGTCTTCCTCCAGGAAGACTTCTTTGCTTTTAATTCCCCAACCTATCTTATTGCCCTAAGATTTGTGAGTACTAATCAAGGGTTGAGAGCCAGCTTGGTTAAGGCCTCAGGCTAGAAATCAGGGACCATGAGTTCTAGTTCTGCTTTGGACACAAAAACAGCTGAGTGACCTTGGGCCAGTCACTTGGCAACAGCCCTAGGAAGGAGTCAATGCAAACCACTTAGGAAAATCTTGCCAAGATTTCTCCA
The DNA here is from genome assembly GCA_023970755.1 of Azemiops feae. NCBI lineage: Eukaryota > Metazoa > Chordata > Lepidosauria > Squamata > Viperidae > Azemiops > Azemiops feae. The sequence goes on along the minus strand of JALGBA010004087.1, from coordinate 892,029 downwards.
AGCAATTTCCCAGAATCGGATATGATTGGACGGAAGAAAAACAATGAAGGATCCTTCCACTTAGCTCTTAACCTGCTAGGTGCTGGCACCTGCTATGATGATAAAGTTTCTTATTCAGAAACAATCAACTGGGGGGGAAAGGATCTAGAAGATTAGAAACCTTGATCAGAAGCTTTTCAGTCAACAATACTGATGCTATTGCTCTTATCTGACTGACAGATTTGATTTTTTCACATTGCAATCAAGTATTTGCACAATGTTTGGCAACAATTAAGTCCAGGGCTCTAGCTCTCTAATTTATTGATTTTTAATGGATCACTTTTTTGAGCATTCATAAATTATAAATCCCAAACACACAAACACAAAATCAACACAAATGTTAAGATATATCAAACCTAACATCATAACTAATAATAATATGATAATATTATCATAATCCTAAGAATCAGTTTGGTGTAGTGGTTAAGGTGCTGGCATGGAAAACAGGAACTTGTGACTTTGGGCCAATCACCAGGAGAATAGAATAGAATAGAATAGAATAGAATAGAATAGAATAGAATAGAATAGAATAGAACAGAGCTGGAAGGGACCTTGGAGGTCTTCTAGTCCAGCCCCCCGCTCGAGCAGGAGAACCTATACCATCTCAGACAAGTGACTGTCCAGTCTCTTCTTAAAAATCTCCAGTGATGGAGCGCCCACGATTTCTGGAGGCAAGCTGCTCCAGTGGTTGATTGTCCTCACTGTCAGGAAGTTTCTGCTTAACTCCAGGTTGCTTCTCTCTTTGGTCAGTTTCCAACCATTGTTTCTCATCCTGCCCTCTGGTGCTTTGGAGAATAATGTGAACCCCTCTTCTTTGTGGCAGCCCCTCAAATACTGGAAGACTGCTATCATGTCGCCCCTATTTCTTCACTTCTTTAGACTAGCCAGACCCAAGTCCTGCAGCTGCCAAGTTTGGAGACCCCTGCTATAAGCTAACTCACTGCCCACTGCCAGGAGTTCGATCCTGACCAGCTCAAGGTTGACTCAGCCGTCCATCCTTCCAAGGTCGGTAAAAGGAGGACCCAGATTGTTGGGGGCAATATTCTGGCTTTGTAAACCACTTAGAGAGGGCTGTAAAGCACTGTAAAGCGGGATATAAGTCTAAGTGCGATTACTATTGCTGTGTGGTGGGTTGGGCTGAGAGAGGGTCACTGGCCCAAAGTCACCCAGCTGGCTTTCATGCCTGAGGTGGGACTAGAGCTCACCGTCTCCTGGTGATTGGCCCAAAGACACCCAGCTGGCTTTTGTGCCTAAGTCAGGATTTGAACTCAGCTTTCTAGCCTGGTGCCTTAACCAGAATGAATGAATGAATGAATTCTGCCAGTCCTTAACCCACTACAGGTTGTCCTTGACTTATGACTGCTCACTTAGTAACTCTTCAAAGTTAGGGTGGACCTCAAAAAAGAAACTTACGATGCAAATTTGAAGTTCCGGTGCCTGCTTCTCCCCACCGCAGCCCCACACCTGCCTTTCGGCCAAACAACAATCAGTTCGCATTTTCAACCCTCTGGTCATGTGACCTCAATGTGTGATGTTTTTGCCATTTACTTCTAGTTTCTGCAAAAAAAAAGCCCCATAGCAACAAAGGGCTACCTTAACAACAGTGGTGTTCCCTTAACAATTGCAGCGTTCTCTTATAACCACCCTATTTGTTTAATGACCACCGCAAAAAAAGGTCCTAAAATGGGTCACATTCGAGTGTGACTCTGTGTACGTAGGACCATCAAGACTCACACCCAAAATGGCGAGCTGAGTTATGGTCGTAAATCAAGGACTGCCTCTGGTTCCCTGGCAGTCCCCCCGTGCCCACCCAGATCTTGGCTTTCGCTGCTTTTACTCTTAGAGGAACCTTTGGGTTTTGTCCTGAAGACAAAGAGGCTTGCGTTAGCAAATCTAAGTTTATTCCACCGGTTCCTACCTCAAAGCAGGGCCAGCAGGAAACTCGGTTCCCTTAAAACTGTCTTGGTTAATGGCTGAGTTGCTTGGATGCCTTGGAGGGCCATTACACCTCTCTGGTCCAGAGGTCCTGAAGTTGCATCCAAGTGAAAGGAATAAATTCTGACCCTCTTCTTGCTCTTTAGCGGTTGTTCATTTCATCGTCTGCTGCTCTGGCAGACATAATTCCACAATTCCTCTCCACTGTACAACGTGTCCAGATGTTTGGCTGGCTGTGCACGGGGGTTTAGAGGGATAGAGGACTGGCTAGGCATCCATGGGTTAATATTTTTCAGGTATTCCCTGGCTTACTACAGTTCATTTAGTGACCGTTCAAAATTACAACGGCACCAAAAAAAGTGACTTATCACCGTTTTTCAGAGTTATGACCTTTAGAATAGAATAGAACTAGAATGGACCTTGGAGGTCTTCTAGTCCAGCCCCCTGCTCAAGCTGAAATTGGATATGTGCAGTTTAATGAAGAGAAGGACTAGGGGTGACAGGATAGCAGCCTTCCAATATCTCAGGGGATGCCCCAAAGAAGAGGGAGTCAAGCTATTCTCCAAAGCCCCTGAAGGCAGGACAGGAAGCAACGGATGGAAAGTAATCAAGGAGAGAAGCAACCTGGAACTAAGGAGAAACTTCCTGACAGTTAGAACAATTAACCAGTGGAACTACCTGCCTCCAGAAGCGGTGAATGCTCCAACACTGGAGGTTTTCAAGAAGAGATTGGACAACCATTTGTCTGAAATGGTATAGTGTCTTCTGCCTGAGCAGGGGGTTGGACTAGATGACCTCCAAGGTCCCTTCCAACTCTGTTATTCTCTCATTCTACATCTTCTCTATTCCATTAACAGAAGGCAACCAAACCAGGATGGATTAAAACCCGTAGTTTTTTTTTTTTCAACCTTGCCCACTTTAGGATGTGTGGACTTCAACTCATCTTCACGTGACCAAGGTTAAAAAGCACGGCTTCACTCCAACCGCTTGCCAAGGGCAGGAATCCTGAGGCCATCCCAGATAAATAGTTGCTAGGTTTTGTTTAAAGACCCACACTGATGGAGTCCCCACAACTCCAGGATTATTATAGGTTGCTGCCCTGTGGGGGGAAAAAATCTGGTTTTTCAAGTTATCTTACACATTCTCTCCCATTTTTGCTCTCTTGCCTCATTGCCTGGATCCAGCACTTAAAGTGGCGGCTTGAGGAAGAAAAACAAAATAAGTGGTGTGGAACTATTATTTTGGAAACTGTATTTTTGTTGATGCATTTTTGTGTTTGGCAGCCACATCACACTTTGGTCTCGTATTCTGCCTGGGTTCTGTTACCACTCCGAGATCTTTTTCAGAAGCGCAACTGCCAGAGTTTCCCACTTCCTGTATTTTGCAGTGTCTGTTCAGATATGAAATGACTTTATATTTATACAAAGATGATCGGGGGACTGGAGGCTAAAACATATGAAGAACGGTTGCTGGAATTGGGGATGTCCGGTTTAATGAAGAGAAGGACTATATCAAGAAAAGAACAACCATGTGAAGCCACCCTCATCCAAGCCCTGAAACAGACCCAGATTTTCAGGGCCTTTGGAAACCCAGCAGGGAAGAAGCCCTACAATTCTCTGGGGATGATGCTCCAGGCAGTGGTGGGATTCAAATAGGGGAACAACCGGTTCTCTGCATGGATGCCGCTTCCGGAAGTCCATTCTGAGCCTGGGCAGCAAAAAATTAGCTACCGGTTCTGCCGAAGTGGAGGGAACCGGCTGAATCCCACCCCTGGCTCCAGGTCAGGTGTGGCAACAGAGAAGGTCAATTCCATCACAATGGATTGATATCAGAAATATCTTAGCACGGGGACCTACAAATATGGCAACTTTAAGGCTTGTAGACTTCCAGAATTCTCCTGCCAGAGATAAGCAAACTCTAGTCCTGGGGTCTTCAAACTTGGCCACTTTAAGACTTGTGGACTTCAACTCCCAGAATTCCTCAGCCAGCCCTCAGGGAGTTGAAGCCCACAAGTCTTAAAGTTGTTGGAGATCCCTAGATAAAATAAATCTGGCTGATGGGTTGCCATCCAGCAAAGAGTTGTCCCTTTGCAGCCATATTTGCCCGCAGCTCATGGTTCCTATAGGACAGTCCTCAAGACTTCCAACAACACTGGCTCGCATTGTCGTCTTCAGGAAGATTACTCCCCCCCCCCAACTTCCTTGTCTTGTATACAGTCATGGGGTTTCCTGGATGTCCCCCATCCAAGCACTGACCGATTCTGCCCTTGCTTAGCTTCTTCAGGATCACCTACACTGGAGAGTGCTGCCCCCTGCTGGACATAACACACTGAAATGTTCTGAAGGAGAAGTAGCAGGTTAGCAAGGCTCTAGCGGTCCAAATGGGGTCCAATGCGGTTAAAGGTAGCTCTTGCCATAGACCTGGGGTCTCCAACCTTGGCTGGCTGAGGAATTCTGGGAGTTGAAGTCCACAAGTCTTAAAGTTGCCAAGGTTGGAGACCCCTGCTATAGAGGACATTTGTGCTCCTAACAACAACAATACACACCTAGGTAAGGAACCGTATGCTTTAGACTAGGACATGTAATTCTTTCCAGATCCCATGTTGGCTATCAAGAAATTGCACAAATGCATCAGCTATTAGAAGCACCACTGTCGGTTTGGATGGAGATTTTAAGGGGTGGTGGTAGACATAGATGCACACAAATTAAAGGACTGGAAACTAAGTTCTATTAAGGAAAGTTGAAGGACCAGAGTGTAGACTTGAGAAGGCAGAAAGCTCTGGGTGTCTGTCACAAGCCAAGTTTACAAGAAACAACAACAACAACAAAAGTGTATTGTAATACCATAATGCAAATTGTGGCCTCTCCAGTTGCATTTTGACATTGGACATAAGAACATAAGTCATGGGGTTTGTGTCTTGACATTTCAACATCTGGTTTCTCATTTGCTCTTCTTTGCTCCTTTGTGAATGTCTGCACCAGGAGTGTCCAACCTTGTCAACTTTAAGATCTGTTGAAGTCAACTCGCAGAATTCCAGCATGGCTGGCTGGGGAATTCTGGGAATTGAAGTCCACAGCTCTTAAAGTTGACAAGGTTGGACACTCCTGGCCTACACTGAGAATGAGGGGAACATGGAAGCAGCTCTGCATGGACTGGGGAAGAAGCCAACGGCTACTTCTCCATCATCCCCTAATACAGATTACATAAGTATAGCCCGAGAGCCAATTTAGAAACCAGGAGGCTGGGAATTCTAGTTCCATGTTGGGCCAAAGCCATCCGGATGAACTTGGGCCTGTCCGTCTCTCTCAGCCCTAGGAAGAAGGCATCCTTCTTCTCAAAAACCTGGCAGGGATTTATCCAGGCGGTCTCTAACCACAGCTGAGCCCCAATTTTCTGTTGCTAAGCAAGACAGTTGTTAGTGAGTTTTGCCCCGTTTTACGACCTTTCTTGCCACCGTTGTTTAGTAACCCGGTTGTTAATTGAATCTGGCTTCACCATTGACTTGGCTAGTCAGAAGGTCGCAAAAGGGGATCACGTGACCCCAGGACACGGCAACCGTCATAAGTACGAGTCAGTTGCCAAGCGTCTGAATTTTGATCACGTGACCGGGGGGGGAATGCTGCCACAGCATTAAGATATGTCACTTTTTTCAATGCCGTTGTAACTTTGGTCACTAAACAAATGATTGTTAAGTCGAGGACTCCCTGTGTACATCATATTTATGTAGTCAAGCAGAAATAAATGGAGAGTCTACCAGCATCATAGAATGTGATTAAAATTCAATGGAATTTAATTATGCAATGAATTCAGTATGTCACGGAATAAAGTGAGGAAGTCCTTAGAACAGGGGTGTCAAACTCACAATGTCACGTGACGTATCGCGACGTATCGCGACTTTTTTTCTGTTGCTGGCAATGAGGTGGGCGCGGTTTCGCCATGACGCATCCGGCCTGTGGGCCGGCAGTTTGACACCCCTGCCTTAGAAGATTGTCCAAAAACTATGTCCAAAAACTTCGCAAAACACATCAAGAAACTGCAGCTTCCTGCAATAGCTCCAGCAATGCTACAAAAAACTGCGCTGCTCGGAACATCTTATATTTTAAGAAGGTACCTGGTTGACACCTAGGATGCTGGTAGCAACCCGTGTCAACCATCAGCGCCAGCCAATTTGAATGTTCAGTTGACTGAGGTTCATGTTTAATGAATAAAGGATTTAATAATAATAATAATAATAATAATAATAATAATAATAATAATAATAATAATAATAATAATAATAATAATAATAATAATAATAATAATAATAATAATAATAATAATAATAATAATAATAAAGTTGGAAGGGACCTTGGAGGTCATCTAGTCCAACCCCCTGCTCAGGCAGGAAACCCTATACCATTTCAGACAAATTCCAACCACACTTGGCCAATAAAGAATATTCTATTCTAATTCTGTCCTGTTCTACTGAGGATTGGCCATTTTTTGCTCACAGTGGCGTTTCCCTTTGTGCTCAGGCTTGCCTGCAACCAGGCTGGCTGGGATTGACGGGCAGTGCAGCCAAAATCATATCTGAAAGATGCCCTTAGGGAAACAGCTTTCCAGTGGTCGGGCAGCTGTGAGTTGGCAGGTTTTTTTTAAAAAAATATTTTATTGATTTTCTATTATTACATTTCATTAGTGCTTAATGAACAACGTGTTGCCTGGGTTGATTTGTTTTGCTTGGTAATACAAGTTAAGTTCTCCCTCTCCGTCCCGTTTCTCCAGCCATTGATAAAATAAGTTCCATGTTTGAAAATATTCTGTATCTTCTTTTTCTTTGATCCTCAATGTAAGTCTGTCCATTTCACCACAATCCAGTATTTTCTTGATTATTTCATCATCCAATAGCAACAAACATGATCAGGGGACTGGAGGCTAAAACATACAAGGAACGGTTGTTGGAATTGGGTATGTCTAGTTTAATGAAGAGAAGGACGAGGGGGGATATGATAGCAGCCTTCTAGTATCTCAGGGGCTGCCCCAAAGAAGAGGGAGTCAAGCTATTCTCCAAAGCGCCTGAAGGCAGGAGAAGAAGCAACAGATGGAAACTAATCGAGGAGAGAAGCAACCTGGAACTAAGGAGAAACTTCCTGACAGTGAGAACAATTAACCAGCGGAACAACCTGCCTCCAGAAGCGGTGAATGCTCCAACACTGGAATTTTTAAGAAGAGACTGGACAGCCGTTTGTCCGAAATGGTATAGGGTTTCCTGCCTGAGCAGGGGGTTGGACTAGATGACCTCCAAGGTCCCTTCCATCTTTATTATTATTATTTTTTCCCCAGTGCTGAGCAAATACAATCCTCGCTGCTGCTAACACATGTAACGTTAAAGGTTTGTTGAGTAAGGAAGGGGAGGCCTCATCCAGTCCTAACCTGGAGTAGCTGCGCAATGCACCGTCGACCACCAACTTGCAGGTTTTCCTCCACATTTGCCTTGCTTCAGGCTTGGACAGGGGTTTACTGCTCCTGCAAACTCTTCATTCCTTGCTTTGGCTGCATAGACTAAGTGCCTCTTGAAAAACCTGCTCTTCCTGACCTGCTTCGCACCATCTTATTTATAGCAAGCCACTTTGGGGGGAGGGGGGAGAGGAAGGACAGCTTGCAGTTACTGCTTGACATGCCGGCTTCCTACCTCCTCATAGCTTGCTTGACTGGAGGCGGCTCTCACCGTTGTGATATTTTAAGCTGAGACCACAAAAAATCTTTCCCAGCATCAGGCTCTTCTCCAGTGAGTCCTTCCTTCTCATTAGGTGGCCAAAGTACTTGAGTTTCCACTTCAGGATCTGGCCTTCTAAGGAGCAGTCAGGGTTGATCTCCTCTAGGACTGACCGGTTTGATCGCCTTGCAGTCCAGGGGACTCGCAGGAGTCTTCTCCAGCACCAGAGTTCAAAGGCCTCAAAGGCAAGAGAAGAAGGGGACGACAGAGAAGGAGGTGGCTGGATGGAGTCACGGAAGCAGGAGGCGTGAGCTTAAATGGACTCCAGAAGATGGTAGAGGACAGGAAGGCCTGGAGGAACGTGGTCCATGGGGTCGCGATGGGTCGGACACGACTTCGCAACTAACAACAACACAAAAAATACTCTCTGGATTGGAGCCATCCTATCTCTCTGGTTTTCTCACCCCAAATCCTGAATCTTTCAGCACTTTGGCCCTGCATTGTTTTTCTCCGTTCTATGGGAATGACTAGGAGGTAGTCCCTGACGTTGCAACCGTTCGTTTGAAGTCACAATGGCATTGAAAAGAAAGTGGGTTTGTGACCGTCTTTGCATCACAGCGTTTCTAGGGTCATCGGATCGGAATGCAAGTGCTTGGCAAGCAGCCTGTGTTGGTGAAGGTGGAAGCCTCCTGGCTCTGGTGGCTGTCATTTCCAACAAGCAGAGTCAACGGGGTTTGTGAAGCCAGATTTGCTTAATGACCATGTAATTCACTTAACAACTGCAGTGATTTGCATAACAGTCACGGCAAAAAAGGTCATAAAATCAGGCACGGCTCGTTTGAGACCGGCCTTGCTTAGCAATGGAAACTCTGGGCCCCAGTTGTTGTTGTAAGTCAAGGACTCTCTGTAGTTCCCTTATATCTTTTTTTCAAGGAAGGGTTAGGTGATAAACGGATGTCGTGGTGATGTGTGTAGTAAATTTCCCCGATTCTTTTAGATTGGGGCAATATACAGTCAAATTTTATAGCTATGTTACAGTTGTGAAAGCAAGCAAATACATACTGCAGGACAAATACTGAACAATCCAAGGAAGGTGAACATGCGTGTCGCAGGATCATGTTGCAGGATCCAATCAAAGCTTTATTCTTCTAAGCTTTTGAGATGTTGGAGCCCATCATCAGGGAAACTCTCTCTGTCTCTCTTGCAGAATATGCACACTGGGATGTTTAGAATAGAATAGAATAGAATAGAATAGAATAGAATAGAATAGAGCTGGAAGGGACCTTGGAGGTCTTCTAGTCCACCCCCCTGCTCAAGCAGGAGAACCTATACCATCTCAGACAGGTGACTGTCTAGCTTCTTTTTAAAAATCTCCAGTGATGGAAATGCCCACGATTTCTGGAGGGAAGCTGTTCCACTAGTTCAGGGGTAGGCAACCTTGGCTCTTTTATGACTCGTGGACTTCAACTCCCAGAATTCCTGAGCCAGCCATGCTGAGGGGAAAGGGGGAGGTTTCCAAGCTGAGCCAGGCTGGCTCAGGAATTCTGGGAGTTGAAGTCCATGACTCATAAAAGAGCTGAAGTTGCCTACCCCTGCACTAGTTAATTGTCCTCACTGTCAGGAAGTTTCTCCTTAATTCCAGATTGTTTCTCTCTTTCATCAGTTTCCATCTGTTTTTTCTTCTCCTGCCTTCACGGGCTTTGGAGAATAGCTTGACTCCCTCTTCTTTGGGGCAGCCCGAGATATTGGAACACTGCTATCATGTCCCCCCTCGTCCTTCTCTTCAGCGCCCCCGTTCAAGCAGGAGAACCTACACCATCTCAGACAGGTGAATGTCTAGCCTCTTCTTAAAAATCTTCACTGATGGAGCATCCACGAGTTTTACGAGTTGTATTTATAGGGTTCTTGGTCGTGTGTAGCTTTTCAGTTGTTGATTAGGTTTGCTGGCTGGGGAATTCTGGGAATTGAAGTCCACCCATCTTAGAGTTGCCAAGGCTGAGAAACCCTGGATTAGGGTATTAATGGGTGGCTCTTCTTTGTGCATTTCATCCGCATCCAACCAGGTGCTCTCCAAAGGCACCGGACTACAACCCCTATGATTCCAGATTAGTGATGGGAGCTGTAGTCCCAACATATGCAGACCCCAGACCTTGAGGCTACAGAAGCCTGGATGAATACCTTCTGCAGATACAGATAATCCTCAACTTACGATCACAATTGAGCCCAAAACTTCTGTCGCTAAGCAGAACATTGAGTCTTGCCCCATTTTATGACCTTTCTTGCCACAGTTGTTAAGTGAGTCCTTGCAGTTGTGAAATTAGTAACATGGTTGTTAATTGAATCTGGCTTCCCCACTGACTTTGCTTGTCGGAAGGTCACAAAAGGGGATTGCGTGACTCCGGGATCCTGTAACCGTCATAAACATGAGTCAGTTGCCCATCATCTGGATTTTGATCACGTGATCCTGGGGGATGCTGCGAGGGTTGTGTGAAAAACAGTCCTAAGTCACCTTTTGTACTCTTGGCCCTTCATTTGAGGGCCCATATCTCTCTGCACCCGATTTGATCCGGTTCTGCCATATTCTCAGAGAATTATCCTCCGACCGACAGCGTCCCGAGCTCTTTTGCAAAAATGTCTTTCCATTGTTTTGGAAAAGGTTGTTCAAAGAACTCCAAGATAATCACATCCAACTGGATGAATCAATAATCAAGATATGGCCAATTACATTAAATAACTAAACGTACAGCGGGATTTATTTTAATTCACTTGGGTTTTGTTAAGATACTGCTTGCATAATCCTTTTTAATGATGCATTACCTTGCACGAGGTTTGACCTACACTTAGCCTGGAGATGGACCCCAAAAAGGAGTGCGCCAAAAAGTGAATTTAACACAACAATGCATAAATCAGACCTTAATTCTCCATGGGTTTTTCAGAGGGAGTCAACTTGGCTGAGCCAGAAAGACGGCGCTTTGTGAGTGTTCAACCGAGAGAGCCTTTATTTCAATTTAGATGGCCGCCCAATATATTCCCAACACAAAACATAGCCCGCTTTTACAAAAGTGCCCGGAGAACAAAGATAGATTTACAATGCCATTTCCCCGTGTTGTGATCTGTAAAAGTTCAAAGCAGGCATTATGTAAACAGACACTGTTTTCCCATGTATTTTGGAAACCTCTGGCTTTGTACATGCAACCATGCCAAGCCCTTGATTTGGGTTCAGCAAAAAGGGAGAAGGTGCTTTGAAGGAGATCAGCTCCCGGTTGGGGAAATGTGTCTTGTGTTTCAAATCTCTATGGATGTGTTTCTCAACCTGGACAACTTGAAGATGTGTCTAGATCAGGGATGTCAAACTCACAACGTCACGCGACGTGTCACGACGTATCACAACCTTTTTGCCATTGCCGGCAATGGGGCGGGTGTGGTTTCGCTATGATGCATCCGGCCCGCGGGCTGGCAGTTTGACACCTCTGGTCTTGATTCACCCAGCCAGGAATGCTGGGAGTTGAAGTTCAGGCATGTTAAAGTTGCTGAGGTAAACACTGATTTACTATAAAGACGTTCTTCAAGAACATAGGTAGTTCTCGGTGAATGACGGTAATTGGGACCAGGAACTCTGTTGCTAAAGCAGGGGTCTTCAAACCTGGCCCCTTTATGACTTGTGGACTTCAACTCCCAGAATTCCTCAGCCAGGCACGCGTACCTGGCTGAGGAATTCTGGGAGTTGAAGTCCACCAGTCCTAAAAGGGCCAAGTTTGAAGATCCCCGTGCTAAAGGATGTGACCGTAAACTATGATGTACAATGACCGAACCAACATATAATGGCAATTTCAGTGGTGGTCTTGAGGCAAATCCGGCCTGGTCATTAGGCGTGACATCACATGATTGCCGTTTGCGAGTTCCTGCTGGCTGCCCCAATGACTCTGCTTATCCAGAGTGGCGGTGGAGCTCTCCATCAGGTCATCACAGGGACACTGCAACTTTGGGGACCGGTGTTCCTTGTTCAGAGCCACTGTAATTTTAAATGGTTGCTGAACAAATGGTTATTAATCAAGGACTACCCGTTCTACCAAGAAAAATATTAAAGAATATAATATAAAAGTCCCTCCCTCTCAGCTCCATTCCAGATCGGGGTTTGCAACAAGCCAGTTGAAGAACCAACCTCGTTGCATTGTGTGCCGATAACTTTGCCGTTAAAAACTAGGAGAGCGCATGCAAAAATTAGCCGGCATTGCAAATGCTAAGAAGAACCCCAAGTTGTGTTTTGATGAATGGGAAGGCAATGGGGGCCACTGATATTGCCTGCAATCCTTTAACAAAAGCCTGAGAGCACTGCCAGCAATTGCCAAGGCCCCTGGTTGTAGAAAATGTATTTTAATAATAACAGAGATAAAATGAAATGCAGCTAACAAATAATAAAAATTCACAATAGCTCGGAATCTTCGCCCGGTTCCATAATCTGGACTCAGCCCATTTTGGAAGTTTAATTTTGTGGAAAAGGTAACCAAAAAGGAGATATCCTCCATGAAAACACAGTCTTGGGAGCCGCTTAGTTACCCGTAAAATGAAAGTAAGCTAGAGAGAATTACTGGATTGTTTGTTTTTAACTCTCTCTCTTCTCGAGGGGAAATCTTAACCACATATTTCTGAAAAGAATTCCCAGAGAAGGTGCTTTATGTTGTAAAAGTCAGAAACAAATATATAGGCCTGTCTCGGATTGCAGTTTCCATACATCACAAAGCTTTTGTATTGCTCCGTAGAGGACATTATATCAAACGCTATAATTTCTGTATAAATCTCTTTATTTGGGTCTGTTCCCAGTCCTAAGCAAGCTGCCCCACACTTGAAACCAAAAAAGTATTTGTACGCCAGAGAAACCATTATTCTCATAATAGAAATGCATGACACCCTTCCCCCCCCCAGTGGTTTTGGAAACCTGAGACCAAGGTGGCCTTTGAGGGCAGCGTTGCTCAACATAGCAATTAAAGATGGGTGGATTTCACCTCCTATACTAGCTGGGGGATCCTGGGAGTTGAAGTCCACCCATCATTAAGCTGCCAAGGTTGAGAAGTTTGGGCTGCAGATTCCATTCATCTTTGAAAGGGTGTTTTAGAGCAGGGGTCCCCAACCTTGGCAACTTTAAGACTTGTGGACTTCAACTCCCAGAATTCCCCAGCCAGCCATGCTGGCTGGGGAATTCTGGGAGTTGAAGTCCACAAGTCTTAAAGTTGCCAAGGTTGAGGATCCCTGTTTTAGAGAGTAAACTGACAACTTGTCTGTGGCTCTTTAAAGCAGCTGCATCTTTTCTCAGGCTGATGTGGCGGCTGCAGCAGGCAACCTTACAATCCCGAGAAAAGCCAAAGCTATTTTAAAAAGCTGCAGACAGCTGCTAGAGTTGCACTTCCTTGCACACTCCAACAATTCTTGCCCAAAGTGCCTCCCAGCCCTGCTCAAAAGGCCCGGCCTTCTCCCGTAGAGCCAGTAAAAGTGACCGAATTTAGCCATTTCCAGCATCCATTTGGACAGGTAAAGCATTCAACGGTTCTAATGTGTCGTTTCCAACTTGCCCCTTTCAAACACTGAATTTGCCACAGCTTGCAGTCAACAGCCATTTATTTGAAGGAGAGGGTAGCAGGACATTCAGCTCACCAAGAGACCAAACACCGTGTGAAATATTTCTCCTGTTATCAGGTCGCCTTCCAATTTTTAAAAACCAGTGCTTATATTCCCTGCCACCTCACTTCTGTCTCTGTGCAAAACTAAATGAACTCAAGTCTCTACAGCTGCAGAAGGAAGTAAATATGTTTGTATTTTAAGCGGCATTTTTACAGAATAGAGGGGGGGGGAGGAAGAACCATGCTGTTCTAACATTGGTCAGGAGGTTAAAAACCAAGCAAAATAATTTGTGAAAAGATATTTAAAGGGGGGGGGGGCTCCCCTTCCCCACACACTGCCAGTCTCCCATGTCATCTTTATTTTGTATGTCATATTTTTTTTTCTGTAAAAAAGTATAGTGGGCAAGACGATTGTTGATCTTTTTTGCTCCTTAACTTGGCAGCCTGGCATAGAGCTGTGTTTTTTTTGGAAAATTAACAATCACAAGCTCATATTGTGTGTTAATGCTATACTAAGTGCTTTCCCCTTTTTCTCTCCTGTAGCATGTTGTCAATTCTCTTTTAAGGTACATAACATGGACCATTTATTTTGAAATGTGCGTGCCTGCCAATTTCTGTCAAAAACAATTTATCTGAAAGAAGCCTAAGAAGTGTGTGCTTCTGGGTGTGTTTTGGGGGAGGTTGGGAAACACCAGTGAAATTTTGGAGAAATCGACACTCGTGTAATAGCACTTCTGAAACCATGAATTGTGAGCTGCTCTTAATTTTTTTTTGGGACTTTTTTAGATTTGCAGAGCAAGAAATGGTAATTTTAGTGCCTTTCAAAATGAAGCATTTAAATAAATAAAAAAAAATCAATGCCACAGGGTTAATTTAGACATTTCCGTTACACCCAGCGTGAAAAGGTACTAAGTCTGCAAAGATCCAACTGGAAGCCACAGCAAAACCTCAGAGGCTTTTGCAGATACGCTGAGAGAAGGCAGGAAGAAAACCAGCTTGCAAACACTGGCTTCCCAAAAGCAAAATATATTTTCTCACATTCCCCCACTTTACATTATTTTGTTTCCCCCCCCCCAAAAAGCTGACTGCTGTTAATATCTCACCTCACGTCGAGTTCTTCCAACCCAAGTGCCAGTGCTCATGGAAAAAAAATCCCCCCCCCATCTCTTGGCTTTACAAATAGATAGGTTTAAAAATTAGCATACAATCTTATTGGAGTCCGTGTGTTTTTTCTGGCTTCTGACATGCTCCCAGGGAAATAATAAGTGGGGCTGTACAAGGGTAGTAACAAGCATCCTTCGTGGGAAGTCTCAGCTGGAAAGCACTCGTTTGAGGAGAGGGGTCGGCAAGGCGGCTTGCCTTTCCTGTTGGGCCTCAACCCGAATCCCTGGTGAAAAGCCGGATGTCTTGCGGGTTCCAGTAAAGGGCCACCGCAGAGTTGTAGACCAGAGACCAGACGTAGGGGATGAAGAACTCTTCGGGCTGCTCCTCCTCCACGTATTTGAACTTCAGCTCTGGGAATTTCTGCAAAGGAGAAGGAAGAGCGTCAAGTCGAGGGAAAGGAGTGGAGGCCTCAAGCAGTGGAGGCACCCAAGGGCTTCTTCTTCCGGGAAGCCACCTTTGGGGACGGGAACACAAGCCTGGATAGACTCCCCTTTGAGGACGCAAGTCACACAACACAGGATCACAACTGGGAGGGGCTCGGAGGTCTTCAGGACCAACCCCCTGCTTAGACAGACAGTTCTCGACTTACAAAAGTTCATTTAGTGACTGTTGGCACTGAAAAAATGTGACTCATCACCCCGTTTTCACACTTACGACGGTTGCAGCATCCCCCACAGGGTCACGTGATCAAAATTCGGACGCTTGGCAACTGGTTCATATTTATGATGGTCGCAGCGTCCCGGGGTCACCTGAGATCCCTTTTAGCGACCTTCTCATGGGCAAAGTCAATGGGGGAAGCCAGATTCACTTAAAAACCGTGCTACCAACTTGATAACTGCAGTGATTCACTTACCAACGGTCGTGAAATGGGGCAAAACCCAGTTAACAACTGTCTCGCTTAGCCACAAAAATTTTGGGCTCAATTGTAGTCGTAAGGCAAGGACTACCTGTACCATCCTGGTCAAATAGCTGAGGGAAGAAGGGACTGACGGACTGCTGTGTAACAGATTAGTGCCAAGCACCCGCACAGGATTTGGGTCTGGGGAGGAGGGTGGCACTCAAGGACCCTTTTGCCCTCCTACCGTGTTTCCCTGAAAGTAAGGCCTACACCAGGGGTCTTCCAACTTGGCCCTTTTATGACTGGTGGACTTCAACTCCCAGAATTCCTCAGCCAGGCATGCTTCATCTAGGCCAGGGGTCTTGAAACGTGGCCCTTTTATGACTGGTGGACTTCAACTCCCAGAATTCCTCAGCCAGGCACGCGTGCCTGGCTGAGGAATTCTGGGAGTTGGAAGTCCACCAGTCATAAAAGGGCCAAGTTTGAAGACCCCTGGAATAGATGAATAGCTCACACCTACTTCAGAGAGTCCCTTCCTGGGCACAAGGCCCATTTGCCAGTGGACCCATAATCAGTGGCCAGAAAAATAAACAGAGAAAAAGAAGGTTGACCTCAATCTCTCTCTCTTTCCTCTTAATTTTATCTGTTCTGCTATTTTCAATCTGCAAATCCACCTGTGGAAGGATTTGATTCTGGGCCTATGGTTTGGGCTCATGCTAAAGGCTAAATTCGGATTAACTGGTCCCAATGAGCAGGGTATGTTCTAAGAAATAATAGGTAGACAGACAGGAATGTTCTGGAATCCATGCACCTTGAACCACAGGTTGAACCATAGCTAGTCAACTCGGTGTTAGCTTGGTCTTCAGAATTGTGCAAACCGACCAATGAGTATTTTTGTCGGAAATGTGTGTTCCAGATCTATCCAAAGAAGGAAAAAACACACACCTTGTTGTAGTACTAAATACTGGAGGATCCCAGACCTCCTGACTTTCTAAGGTGAAACGCACCTGTCAGATGAGATGGCCTGACTGATTTTATCAGCTCTTTTCCCAGACTGGAATGTATCTTAAGAGGCAGGACGGTCTGGTGGCTTGTGGAAGAGTAATTACTAGCACTCAAAAAATGCACCTTTGGTCTCTACAAGTGTGTAGAGGTTGTGTGTGCAAATTACGGGTAGTCCTCGACTGACGGCCACAATCGAGCCCAAAATTTCTGTCGCTAAGCGAGACGGTTGTCGAGTGAGTTTTGCCCCATTTTACAACCTTTCTGGCCACAGTTGTTAAGTGAATCACTGCAGTTAAGTTAGTGACACCGTTGTTAAATGAATCTGGCCTCCCCGTGGACTTTGATGGTCAGAAGATGATCAGGAGACTGGAGGCTAAAACATACAAGGAACGTTTGCTGGAATTGGGAATGTCTAGTTTAATGAAGAGAAGGACGAGGGGGGACATGATAGCAGCCTTCCAGTATCTCAGGGGCTGCCCCAAACAAGAGGCAGTCAAGCTATTCTCCAAAGCCCCTGAAGGCAGGAGGAGAAGAAGCAACGGATGGAAACTGATCAAGGAGAGAAGCAACCTGGAACTAAGGAGGAATTTCCTGACAGAACAATTAACCAGTGGAACAACCTGCCTCCAGAAGCGGTGGATGCTCCAACACTGGAAGTTTTTAAGAAGAGACTGGACAGCCATTTGTCTGAAATGGTATAGGGTTTCCTGCCTGAGCAGGGGGTTGGACTAGATGACCTCCAAGGTCCCTTCCAACTTTATTATTATTATTATTATTATTATTATTATTATTATATTATTATTATTATTATTATTATTATATTGCAAAAGGTAGTCACATGACCCCGCAACCGTCATCAATATGAGCCAGTGGCCAAGTGTCTGAGGTTATAATAATAATAACAACAACAACAACAGCAGCAACAACAATAGAGTTGGAAGGAACCTTGGAGGTCATCTAGTCCAACCCCCAGCTCAGGCAGGAAACCTGATACCATTTCAGACAAACGGCTGTCCAGTCTCTTCTTAAAGACTTCCAGTGTTGGAGCATTCACAGCTTCTGGAGGCAGGTTGTTCCACTGGTTAGTTGTTCTAATTTAATTGTCTGAATTTTGATCAGGCGACCGTGGGGAAGCTCCAACCGTTTCAAGTGTGGCAAAACGGTCATAAATCACTTTTTTCAGCACCACTGTGACTTTGAACAGTCATTAAACAAGTGGTCGTAAATCAAGGACTACCTGTACAGGATTAACGCTCATCATTAGGAGATTTTCTGGCAGAAGAGGAATTGGCAAAAGCAGCTGCCTCTTTATGAAAACAGTCTAAGAAAGAATCCATGTAGCCTGTTCTTTCGGAACTGAAACCCTTCTGCGGAGCCGTTGTGGTGTGTGTGTGAGTCACAAGGACTTTGGGTCCAGCCAAACTAGGCCAGTCTCAAGTCCCAGACTTTTGTGATGTTATTACTTCTTTAATCAACCGCAGAGATTTCCCCCGTCTCGGATGTCTGAGCTGGTGGTTGGGACCAGAGCGGGGAGCCAGACGAGTCCAAAGTTTACCAGACTGTCTGAGCCATCGAGATTGTGATCGGATGCACAACCACAGGAAGTTCTAGCAAAGAGATGCAACGGAGAGACAGACATTTCTTTCCTGCTTTAGTGCATTTAAAAAAAAATAAAAGTATGAAAACAAGAAGATAAAATCTCAAAAGTAGCAAAAAACAAAAAAACCAAAAAAAAAAAAACCATATATGGTTTTGCTTACAAAGGTTTAATCCAGACACCGGTAACCTGCCACCTTCCAAATAGGTTGGAAACGATTTCAGCCAGGTTTTGCATCCGGGGTCCTGGGTTGGAGAAGGCTGATGTGATGAGGCTTAGAGCAGGGGTCCCCAACACCCCCGGTCCGTGGACCGGTACAGACAGGGCTGCGGCATGCCAGCAACCGGTCCGCACAAACAAGCAAAGCCCCATCTGTGGGATGCAGGCAGCACACAAAACCACGCACCCTCCGGTCCGTGGAAAAACCTCTCCCCACGGAACCGGTCCCTGGTGCCCCAAAGGTTGGGGGCCTCTGAGTTAGAGTCAGAATGACCCTGGGATATCTTAAAGCAGGGGTCTTCCAAGTTGGCCCTTTTATGACTTGTGGACTTCAACTCCCAGAATTCCTCAGCCAGGCATGCTGAAGTCCACAAGTCATAAAAGGGCCAAGTTGGAAGACCCTTGGTCTGGATCCAAGCCCGCAGTTTCATCAAAATGGCCGACTGAGGAATTCTGGGAGTTGAAGTCCACCAGTCATAAAAGGGCCAGGTTTGAAGACCCCTGTGTTAAAGGTTAGATTATAGCCTCCACGAAAGACCACGTGCATTGGGGCAGTGAGGTTTTATCTTTCTACGAAGGGCACTAAAGTCACATTTCAGAAATATGAAATTGAGGCCTCCTATGAAGAGGAAATCAAAACTAATATTAACCCGAACGAGCAGGATGAAGTGCTGCGACAGTTCGTCCTCGATTTACAACAGATCATTTAGTGACCATTCAACGTTACAAGGGCACTGAAAAAAGTGACTTATGCAAGGTTTTCACCCTTAGGACCCTTGCAGCACCCCCCAGGGCTACGTGATCAAAATTCAGACACTTGGCAAGTGACTCGTATTTATGACGGTTGCAGGGACTCCCAGGTTCACGGGATCCCCTTTGGTGCCCTTCTGACAAGCAAAGTCGATGGGGGAAGCCAGTCTCACTCAACAACCGTGCTACTAAGTTAACCACTGCAGCGATTCGCTTAACAGTGGTGGCAAGAAAAATCGTAAAATGGGACAAAACTCACTTAGCAACAGAATTTTGCTCAATTGTGGTCATAAGTTGAGGCCTACCTGTATTCATTGCCACACCCTTCCCCTTTCCTTCCAACTTTCCTTGCATTCGAGCCTTTTCCAGAGAATAGAATAGGAGCTGGAAGGGACTTTGGAGGTCTTCTAGTCCAGCCCCCTGCTCAAGCAGGAGAACCTATACCATCTCAGACAAGTGACTGTCCGGTCTCTTCTTAAAAATCTCCAGTGATGGAGCTCCCACGATTTCTGATGGCCAGCTGTTCCACTGGTTAATTCAATCAATGAATCAATAAATCAGAATAGAGCTGGAAGGGACCTTGGAGGTCTTCTAGTCCAGCCCCTGCTCAAGCAGGAGAACCTATACCATCTCAGACAAGTGACTGTCTAGACCAGGGGTAGGCAACCTTGGCTCTTTTATGACTCGTGGACTTCAACTCCCAGAATTCCTGAGCCAGCATGGGAGAACTATGGCCCCCTCATGACTCGTGGACTTCAACTCCCAGAATTCCTGAGCCAGCCTGGCTCAGCTTGGAAACCTCCCCCTTTTCCCTCAGCATGGCTGGCTCAGGAATTCTGGGAGTTGAAGTCCACGAGTCATAAAAGAGCCAAGGTTGCCTACCCCTGGCCTAGCCTCTTCTTAAAAATCTCCAGTGATGGAGCGCCCACGATTTCTGGTGGCCAGCTGTTCCACTGGTTAACTGTCCTCACTGTTAGAGAGACAGATCTTCGCATAGTATGTCCAAAGTAGGATAATTTGACCCTGGTCATTTGTATCTCAAGTGAGAACTCTGGATTGATTTATTCAATGATCCATTTCTTTGTTTTCTTGCCCATTCACAATGTTCTCAGGGGTCTTTTCCAACCCCCAAGTGCAAAAGGGTCAACCCTCTTCCTCTCTGGCTCTTCCGAAGTCCAACCTTCGCAGGGAATACGACGGTTTGCACAATTCTGATCTCTGCAGGAGTAGAACATCTGATCGTGTTCGTATTGTTTCCAAGACCTTCAGGCTTGTCCCAGCAAGGGCCACTTCTATTTCTTAGGATATTCAGAAGGAAATAAGGTACAGAAAGGGAAAATTTATATACGCTGGGAAAAACTATAGTTTTTATTTATTTTAAGGAATCCGGGCCAAATCATCCAATAGTCAGAAACTTGAATTTCTGGAGACTCTGGAAAGAGTGCAGAGAAGAGCAACAAAGATGATCAGGGGACTGGAGGGTAAAACATACGAAGAACGGTTGCTGGAATTGGGTGTGTCTGGCTTAATGAAGAGAAGGACGAGGGGGGACTAGGGGTCTTCCAGTATCTCAGGGGCTGCCCCAAAGAAGAGGGAGTCAAGCTATTCTCCAAAGCGCCTGAAGGCAGGAGAAGAAGCAACGGATGGAAACTAATCAAGGAGAGAAGCAACCTACAACTAAGGAGAAACTTCCTGACAGTGAGAACAATTAACCAGTGGAACAACCTGCCTCCAGAAGCTGTGAATGCTCCAACACTGGAAGTTTTCAAGAATATATTGGACAACCATTTGTCTAGGATGGTATAAGGACTCCCGCCTCGGGCAGGGGGTTGGACTAGATGATCTCTAAGGTCCCTTCCAACCCCGTGATTCTATGAATTATTAAATGACCTGGATGTCCCTTGAACGTTTAAGTACTGTCCTCCCCCACTACAGAATCCTCAAGCAGCCTTTGTGTCCCTTCCCCCCCCCCCCATTGCCTTGGACAGAGAGTCGCCTCCAGAAACCCAGGGAGATGTTTCGGTTGAAGTGTGTACATGGTATGCAGCCATGCCTGCCTGATAATATCTTTATGCCTTTTTTTGGACTTAAAAGACGAGACACCAGCCATGGAAAAACTCAAGAGTGAAGAGAAACGAAGCAGAGCAAGTGGAAATTTACAAGGCAAAGTAGGAGCTTTCGTCTGCAGACAGGCTAGGCGACTCATTATGATCCGAATGCTAAATGAATTTAAAGAACCAGGCGCAGGGCTAGTCGTCCCTCTCTCATACAGACATATTCAAACACCCCCCCCCCACACACAAGTCTCCCTTTAAGCAGCTTATAATTAATGCTCCCAGGACGTGCTCAGGACAGGCCACCTTGGGAAGCACAGCTCCCAATAAAAACGGCTCCTTTGCTTTAAGAAATGGCGGCGCTGCCACCGGAGGAAGGCCCAGGGTGCTTGGGCTGTCTGCAGACTTTTGCTGCGAGTTTTATAAGTTATTCCAACCGTTGAGGAAAGCTGCGCAAAATCATGGTGGCATATTTCTTTGAAGAAACATTTGTTCCTTTCGTTTATCTCTTCTCTTCCTGCATGTCAAGATGCTATCGGTTTCCTAAGCCTAACCACCCTTTCCCTTCCCTCCATGATGTGGGAGAGGGTTTAGGTTTGTGGGACTCCAGCTCGTTTCATTTCCATTTTTTTTGGCACAAGAATTTCGTTCTTGCCTCTTGACTTATTTCATCCAGTAAGAGCATCCACAACACAGATGATGCATGACAAAACTCCCCCCCCCAGTTCTTTCTTTCTTTTTTTGGCAACCACGTAGTATTTCTCGTTCTTTCTCACTGTTTGCTTTATTGTTCTATTATCTTACTTCTGTTCACAGTCTTTTCATTTCCCTTCCCTTTTATTGTTGCAACCTGCCCAGAGGAGCCCCATGGTGAGACAAGTGGCAAATAAATTAAACAAACAAATCTGGTATGAAAGGATCTCAGCTACAGCTAAACGCTAAAGCAGAGGACAAAGGACAAAAACAAAGGAACCCCTTTCCTAGCCCACTTAACTCTATGATTGATTGATTGATTTTGATGACAGCAGTGTTCCAATATCTCAGGGGCTGCCACAAAGAAGAGGGGGGGTCAAGCCATTCTCCAAAGCGCCTGAAGGCAGGAGAAGAAGCAACGGATGGAAACTCATCAAGGAGAGAAGCAACCTGGAACTAAGGAGAAACTTCCTGGCAGTGAGAACAATTAACCTGTGGAACCACCTGCCTCCAGAAGCTGTGAATGCTCCAACACTGGAAGTTTTTAAGAAGAGACTGGACAGCCATTTGTCTGAAATGGTATAGGGTTTCCTGCCTGAGCAGGGGGTTGGACTAGAAGACCTCCAAGGTCCCTTCCAACTCTGTTATTCTGATTTGTCCTTCATACTTGTGTTAAACATGGATTTGTGTATCTATTCCTTTTTTGTTGCCTCGCCTCCAGACTCTCAGTTGTGTAGCTCGTTATGATTAAGGGCAGAAGGAAATGGTGACTGAGGCTTGGGGGAAGCAATGGGTTAGCAAAGGAGCCCATCACTGTTTTTTTGGGAGGGGGGATGACAATTTCCGGGGTTTTCTCATTTAAGGGGCTGCTGGCTTTGCTTCTTAAGAGGTAGAATCAGAAAAACGTCTCCCTGGACAGTAAAACTCATAGTGAGAAGGAACTTTCTGAGGACCTTCTGGCAATCTGGGAGTTTATAAAAGGTCCCGGCCTTCCCCTGCATGCTCTTCAGCGGCTGCTCTTTGTTATTTATTTATGGCATAATTTATTGCTAAATCTACAATATCCAGTTAAAACATCTAGGCAGAAAGAAGCCTGCAAGAGAATTAAAATATCCATGGGAATTGAAACATCCACAATACGATCTGTATCCAAGTGCACTAAGACCGGTTGATTGACTGATGGACTGACTGATGATGTCAGCCTTGGCACCTGGCTAGAAACCGGGGGCTGTGAGTTCTAGTCCTACCTTAGGAACAGAAGCCAGGTGGATGACTTTAGGCCAATCGCCAGGAGAGGTGAGTTCTAGTCCTGCCTTAGGCATGAAAGCCGGCTGGGTGACTTTAGGCCAATCGCCAGGAGAGGTGAGTTCTAGTCCTGCCTTAGGCATGAAAGCCGGCTGGGTGACTTTGGGCCAATCGCCAGGAGACGGTGAGTTCTAGTTCCATCTTAGACACGAAAGCTGACTGGGTGACCTTGGGCCGGTCACACTCTCTCAGCCCAGCCCACCTCACAGAGTTGTTATGGGAAAATAGGCTGACAAAGAGTTAAAGGGAGACTAGTATAGCTATTTCAAGCTCTTTAGCTCTCATCAGCTAGTCTTACCCCTCTGGGATTTGAACCTGGGCAGCTTGCACGTTAGGCAGCTGTATTAGCCTTTAGGCCACAGGCTCCCCCCCGTCAGTAGAGACCAGGAAGGATATATATCTATGTGTTGGGTGGAGCACCCGGTCTACCAAATATAAAGCAATCTGTTCTGTGTTTCGCTCCAGTCTAGGAGCATATTTTGAATTTACAGTGCTCGCAGTAGTGACGTCTGCCGCAAAAGATGCTCCTAGACTGGAGCGAAACGCAGAACAGAAAAATGAGAAAGGCTGAATTCTGGTTGAGCAGTCCTTTGAACCCCCAAATTCCGTGTTCTGTTAACTGAAGCACGATACAGGTGATCATATGATCACAATCCAAGAGAATCTGGGTCTAGGAATTCCTTACTCAGACTTGGGACTATTTCCTCAGAAACACCAACAGAAGCCTGGTTGTTCAACTGGGCCATGGCTTTATGGAATTTAACTATTTTGGCCACATCTTTGCTAATTGGGAAAACCCTATCATGACAGACACATGAAAACATATGAAACTGGAAAAAAAAATCCCTAGTTTGTTTGGTTGAGGAATAATTATTATATATTACAAAGATGATAAATAATTAAATATTTTTGGCGAACAGTAAACAAGAGTGACCTTGGGGGGGTCCTTGATACTGTCTCCGCTTGGCCCAAAGGTTTTTTTTTCAAAGGCAACTGGACTTCCTTTGTTTTTCCTTGAAGACGTTTCGCTTCTCATTCAAGAAGCTTCTTTGGTTCCTTGGTGAACAGCTTCTTGGATGAGAAGCGAAACGTCTTCCAGGAAAAACAAAGGAAGTCCAGATGCCTTTGAAAAAGCGTCTTTGGGACCATTTCGTGGCCTGGATGACTGAGAGTCTCCAGAGACGTCTCTCAGCTGGGCTGTTTGCTTGCAGACGTTTTATTTCCTAACTAGGTAGCATTATCAGTGATGGTGAGCGTGGGATTTGCTTCTTGTTGATATAGAACAGTTTCTCCTGCCAGTGTTGCTACGTGTAATTTTCTTCTTGGTAGTTCCCTGATTAGGGTATTGTTTGCTGCTTGGTTGTTTGTCTTGTGTTAATCCCTGATTATCTGGTGTCGGCTGCTGGAGAGGATGTGTTCTGGTCTTAAGACAGCCTAAATCAGGGCTCTTCAAACTTGGCCCTTTTATGACTTGAGGAATTCTGGGAGTTGAAGTCCACAAGTCATAAAAGGGCCAAGTTTGAAGACCCCTGGCCTAAACTGATCAAAATATCAATAGCCGCCCAGAATCTCCTTGTAGGGGAGATTGGCGGCTTAAAAACAAAACAAACAAACAAACAAACATATACATACATACATAGAATGCTAATTTTATTTCTATGAACAATAAACAGTATTCCTTGGATGTGAACATTACCGGTATTTAAGTTATATTTAATATGAATTATTTTTACTGTAATTTTATGTATGGTTTAGTTTCCTATATTGGTAGCTGTATACAGTCGTATGAGACGCAGGCAAACAAATAAATAGAAAATTCGTTTTAATTAACCTCAAAGAAAGAGCTGCATAAAATAGAGAAATAAATCCATGCATTAGATCCATTTCCATCAGCAAGAGAACGCCCACATGCTTTATAAGGCACGGTATTCAGTAACAAGAAGGATGAAAGTAGACAACAGAGGAAGAAATAACAAAACAACCACAAAAATAGGAAAAGAAGAATTTGTGCATTTATGGAACAGAGTAAACTGATGCTTTGCCATTGTTGGAAGGGAATTAAAACAATTTGGTGATGGGTTTATGCCAACAAGGAATGGTTGTGCTACATGACCCAAAATGTTCAGGAGCGCCCTGCCTCAAGATATGGAGGAACAGTTGACGAAAATGAGAAGATAAATAAGTTGTAAACTACTGACAAAAAAGGCACAAATGTAGGTTTTAGTGCCCAACCTTGTTTAAACATTTGTGACCCCACTAAGCACACAAAGCGGTTGACTTTTCTGGGAGATAAGTAAAACCCCTTCGGGTGTTTCTCAGTTTGGGGAACTAAAAATGAAAAACAAGGTTAATTGGAAGAGCTGCATTTTCCCGTTATAAAAAACGCAGCCCCTACTCTGATCGCCTATTGCAGAAAGGAAGCGGGACAGATTAGGGAACTGCGGGGACAACTTTTATTGACATGAAATTCTCCCTTGTGAGGGACTGGTGGGGAAGAGCTGCTTAAGCTTTCTCAGCAAAAGCATCCTCTTTTTCAACTCCCCGTTTCCTCGCTGAAATGCAAATATTTTGCACGGTGAATGAAGATCAGGGCCTGGACTCAGATAAAGGATCCTTAGGAAACTCCCGCCGTGTGAAATCCGTGCAAGGTTGCTCTGAAGCTCCAGGTGCATCTCCCGGGGGGGGGGGAAGCATCCTGGGTACCGGAGAATAATAAAAGGGTCGATGCTCTGTGGATTCGCTCTCTTATTCAAGAAGTACCTCAAATGCAGGTGGACCTCCACTTACAAGAGTTCATTTAGTGACCGAAGTTACAACGGGACTGAAAAAAGGGACTTATGACCGTTTTTCATGCTTGCATTACTGTTCAGTCGCTAAGTTGTGTCTGACTCTTGGTGACCCCGTTGACCATCGCCTGCCAGGCTCCCCAGTCCTCCCTCGTCTCCTGGAGTTTAATAATAATAAAGTTGGAAGGGACCTTGGAGGTCATCTAGTCCAACCCCCTGCTCAGGCAGGAAACCAAATTCCCAAATTCATGTTCACTGCGTCGATGGCCCTCTCTGACCCTCTCATCCTCTGCCGTCCGCTTCTCCTTCGGCCTTCCGTCTTTCCCGACCTCGGGGTCTTTTCCAGAAGGGAGTCCTCCCTTCTCATTAGGTGGCCAAAGCGTTTGAGCTTCAGCTTCAGGATCTGGCCTTCCGAAGGACAGTCGGTATGGATTTCCTTCAGGATCGACTGGTTCGATCCCCTTGCAGTCCCTCAAGGGCCTTCTCCAACACTACGACCGCAACTCCATCATCAACTACTTTGAAAGCAAAACCCGGGCATTTTCCGATTCAAACTTCCTTTGCAAGGCTGGCATTTATCCACAGAATCCCCTGCAGAAGTCTGTATCCTAACTATGCAAATAAACAATGCTTGCTTGTTGGAAAATGTAACACTATGGGTGGGGTGCATCAATCGCTAGGTACACAGATGAATTCCAACAGTTATAAACTATTTTTTTTTGTATTTCTATAAGATATAATCTTTTTTTTAGGAAAAGAAATGCTGGCTAAAATTCAACAGGATCTAAAAGGTTTTTTTGCACTTCAAGAGCAATACAGAAATAAATGAAAACATATCTGATACAATTATATTGGACACACACCACCCAAATCCCAGGCTTTATCCCTAAAAAGCAGGTTCTGTACACACGAAAGATTTGACATTGGGTGCTCCATCCCTGGAGGTTTTTAAGAAGAGCCCGGACAGCCACTTGTCTGAGATGGTATAGGGTCTCCTGCTCGAGCAGGGGGCTGGACTAGAAGACCTCCAAGGTCCCTTCCGGCTCTGTTATTCTATTCTATTCTATTCTATTCTATTCTATTCTATTCTATTCTATTCTATTCTATTCTATTCTATTCTATTCTATTCTATTCTATTCTATTCTACTCTCTACTCTACACTACTCTCTACACTCTACTCTACTCTCTACTCTACTCAAAGCAGCAGGACGTCTTACTTTCAACAGCTGCTCAGTGGAAAACCCTGCTTGAAAATTTGGAGGATGCCTAGGCCAGGGGTGTCCAACTGCTGCGCCACGGCCTTGGACTTGGCCGCAAGCCGTTCAGGACTGGGCTGCGCAAGTGATGGACGAGCGCGCTTGCGCACCCGCCCCTCACACAACACCTGCCTCTTCCCCCTCCCTCCCCCCCAGCTGGTCCGCAAAGCCGGAAAGACTGGGGACCACTTGCCCTGTGCCAGCCAGGGGTGTCCAAGGTTGGCAACCTGAAGACCTGTGGACTTGAACTCCTGGGGAACTCTGGGAATTGAAGTCCACAGGTCTTAAAAGTTGCCCAGGTTGGACACCCTGGCTCTGTGCTTCGATTCCGCTGACGACGTTTCTTTGTATGGGTGTGATTTGGCTCTTGTGGGCAAAGAACCGAAAGGACTAGTCAAGAAAGTGAGATAAAACGTATTGAGAAAGTCAGCGATATAATGAAGGAAAGCTCCTTCCGGTGCAGGGTATTAATTTGAGAATGTTTTTCTTCGTAATTAGTTTTTTGCTGGCCTCACCGATAATAATTTTATCTGTGCACCCTCACCCTCCGTCCTCTTCTGATGCGAGAGATTAGACTAATGCTCAATAATAACCTTCTCTCGCTCAAGTGTATTTCTCCTTTTATTGCCCTCTAAATTGCCCTACTGCAAACCCCGCTGTAACCCCCTTCTTAGATGCTGTGAAAGAATTTTTTCTCTAATCTGCTTTTTCCATAAAATCATGAGCCCTTTTTATCTCCGTTGATCATTTTGGTTTTTTTCAACTAATCTTTGCTCGGCTCAAAGGATCCCAAAGTGATAAAACTTCTCTCTTAGGTGTGCCTATCGTTTTCTGCACCTCTTCCATTTTCTCATTTATGGGTGGTCCCCGGCTTACAACCGTTCATCCGTCGTGACCCTTTGAAGCGCTGAAAAAAAGTGGTCCCCGCGCTTACGGCCAATTATTTGGTTGCTTGGCAACCGGCATGTAATTATTATGATGGTTGCAGCATCCCTGGGTCGTGTGATCACCCCTTGCTGCCTTCTGGCAAGCAAAGACAAGGGGCAGAAGCCAGACTTGCTTAATGACCACGTGATCTGCTTAACGACTGCAACAAAAAAGGTTGCAAAAATCACTTAACAACTGTCTTGCTTAGCAATGGAAATTCTGGCCCCAATTGCCGTCGTAAGTCGAGGGATTCTGTACTCGCTTCTCAGGTGTGACAATGGGAGGTGGACATAATATTGTCCAAGGCTCCCTGCAAGTCTCAACACCTGTTGAACTACGGTTTGATGGTTGTTTTTTCACAGCGGTATCATCCTGCACCTATATTTTCCCTAAACTCTTCCTTATCCCTTTGTTAATGCTGCATCTGCTGTTTCATATTTAACCTAACTGGCTATTCTGGAGCTCTTTGGGCTGTTTCCTGTATTCTTTCTAACCCAGAGGGAGGTTGGGCAGAAATAACGCAGAGAGGCCTGGGAACTGGGCAAATAAACAATCACGTAAGCAAGCCTCTCTCCATCCTCATCCCAAGAAAGGACAGACCGTTCTCATCAGAAGCCTGAGTGGGGTTTGGAAAGAGGCTTTTGCTGGGAGCAAAATGAAATGAAGTCTGCTCTGTCACTCAAACGTAACACACTTGGAATCCTGCGTCCTCTTTTGGTCGCCATATTATAAAACAGATGTTGAGACTCTAGAAAGGGTGCAGAGAAGAGCAACAAAGATGATCAGGGGACTGGAGGCTAAAACATATCAGGAACGGTTGCTGGAATTGGCTATGTCTAGTTTAACGAAGAGAAGGACGAGGGGGGACATGATAGCAGCCTTCCAGTATCTCAGGGGCTGCCCCAAAGAAGAGGGAGTCAAGCTATTCTCCAAGGCGCCTGAGGGCAGGAGAAGAAGCAACGGATGGAAACTAGTCAAGGAGAGAAGCAACCTGGAACTAAGGAGAAACTTCCTGACAGTGAGAACAATTGACCAGTGGAACAACCTGCCTCCAGAAGCGGTGAATGCTCCAACACTGGAAGTTTTTAAGAAGAGACTGGACAGCCATTTGTCTGAAATGGTATAGGGTTACCTGCCTGTGCAGGGGGTTGGACTTGATGACCTCCAAGGTCTGTTATTCCAACTCTGTTATTCCCTTCCGGGGTGAGGATGAGGAAGGAGAGAGGCTTGCTTACTTGATTGTTTATTTACCCAGTTCCCAGGCCTCTCTGTGTTATTTCTGCCCAACTTCTAACTTCTGGCTTAGAAAGAATACAGGAAACAGCCCCAAAAGACAGACCGTTCTCATCAGAAGCCTGAGTGGGGTTTGGAAAGACCCCATTTTGCGGGGAGCAAAATGAAATTCAGACTGGTCTGTAACTTACCCCAATGTGGGGACTTCACGTTCAGGAAAAAAGTGCATGAAATGAACCGTAGTTGGAATCTCCCCGCAACGCTGAGCTACAGAGTCTGTGAAAAAGCTGCCCAGGCCTCTAAGCCCGGATCAATTTTCAGTGGCAGAAATCAAGAAAGCCCCTCCTGGGACGGTGATGCGCCCAGGCCCTGCGGTGACGCTCCCTGGGGCCTAGAATGGTGCGACACAAGCCACTTTTGAATCACGGCTTCCGAAGTGAGCTGAGATTGCCTAAATCCCCTCCTCTCTTACCCTCATTTCCAATCTCCATCACCCTCTCCTTTAACGCCACCGCCTGCACCTCCAATTCCCACGTCAAGGCCGAAGCATGGATGGAACCCGGCTACGTGGAGAGCTGTGGATGGTGGGACGTGGGCATCAACTAATCCGAGTGTGCCAGGGACCGTTCTCCTACCACGTTTACACTTCAGAGATGAAGCAAAAGTCTCTTCTGCTAGCTGAAAAGCTCTTTTCTCATTTAAAAAGAGCTTCTGTTTTGGGGCTGCATTAAAAAGCCCCTTTTCACGTGGAGAGGAGCTGAAAGAGCGGATGGAGGGGCTACAGACCCCATTCTCCAGGGAGCATCACAGCAAAGAGACCGACTGGGGGAAAGCTCACGCCTGGCACCCACCCATAAAGACCTCCTGCTGCCTGTTTCAGCCCCCAGGGAACACAAGGGAGCCCCCTCTGCCTTGATCTGCCAAATCAAGAAAAACCCCGCCCCCACCCAGCAGAAGAAGGGCTCCCGGGAGTCCATTTTGGCTGCAGGAAAAGCTGCAGAGAGATCCAGATGGACCTCTCCCTTTCCTTCTTCCTTCAAGTTGCCTGAGGGCCATGCCAAGCTCTCCCCCATTTTGCCTCAAGCAGAGACCCCCCCCCTCCCAAAGCAAATGTCTGGGGCAAGCCATTGCATAACTTTGCAAAGGGAGGCATTCTTGATTTTGGACATCTTAATCTGAGCAAGCCAGACCTGTAAATATTACAGAATGATAACAATTACTTAAGAAACAAGAGGCAGACTCGGTGTCACCAGCTGTTAACTTTCTGATCAGGCCAGCTTAGGAAGTGGGCCCTTATCTGTCTTAGTTCAGGACATGCTGACTAATGCCCGACGGGAGGCAGCAGACCTTTGGCTCCACAATCTTTGTGTATTGGAAAATGTACACGGCTGGCTGACCCCGTTCCCTTCTAAGTAACCGAAGGTCCCAGAAGCAAACGGAGGACTTGCCGCCTGGGTTCGGAAGGGCAGACGTCAAAACTGGAGAAAAATCAAATGTGGATTTCTGCTTAGAGAAACGAGACAAGAGCAGAGTCTTTGAAAGTTCATTTTTCTGAGAGAGACAACAAGCAAAGCAAAACAAAAAAACAAAAAACTGATAGCAATGGAGGAAGAACGTGCCTCAGAGCCAGGGCCGGGCATGTTGTGTTACTTTGCCATTGCTGCGTCTTTCTGCGTCATGGTCCAGAGTCAGAGGATGCTAACAAGTCTTGATGGGAAGCCCTACAGTGACCTACGAGATAAGAAAAACTGCCTTTATCCACCCAATTTTATACTCCTAGGCTTTCTGTCATGGGGGGCCTTGAGACAGTGGGAGCACAACTGAGTAACCTGAGCGGAAGGGGTGAAGTAGCTCGAGTGCTGCCATCTTTGACCACAACTTGCAAGTCAAGAATGGTTGAAGGTAGACATAAAGAAGTGAAACCAGCTCCCATCAACGGCTCCTGGCTCCTTGGATAAGTCACAGGGTCATTCATGGTGGGAGCAGAGGTTGCAATCCGGAGATTGCAGATTACAGATCAAGCCCAGGACCCCTGATTTGGGGGTCCTGCTGGGCTTGGAACGATCCCCGTTCCTGTTTCACTTCTACAGAAGCCGCTGGATAAGGGCATCCGATGAATAAGGGGAGCTATCAACCGTGTGCTGAGGATGTCCAGTTGGATATCTCTATCCCTGGCTGCCCCAAGCAATGCCACTGACGATTTGGAGTGTTTGGGTGCTGTGGGGATCTAGTTCAACCCTAGCAACATTGAGTGGGGCTCTTGAGTTTCTCCTATCTTTTGTTCAGAAAGGGGTCGCCCTGCTCAAAGAAAATCAGGATATAAAAAAGATGTCGAGACTCTAGAAAAGAGCAACAAAGATGACTAGGGGACTGGAGGCTAAAACACGTGAAGGACGCTTGCTGGGATTGGGTATGTCTAGTTTAATGAAGAGGAGGACCAGGGGGTGACAGGATATCTCACAAAGAAGGGGGGGGGGAGTCAAGCTATTCTCCAAAGCGCCTGAAGGCAGGACAAGAAGAAGCAACGGATGGAAACTGATCAAGGAGAGAAGCAACCTAGAAATAAGGAGGAATTTCCTGACGGTGAGAACAATTAACCAGTGGAACTACCTGCCTCCAGAAGTTGTGAATGCTCCAACACTGGAAGTTTTTGAGACTGGACAGCCATTTGTCTGAAATGGTACAGGGTCTCCTGCCTGAGCAGGGGGTTGGACTAGGTGACCTCCAAGGTCCCTTCCAACTCTGTTATTCTGTTAAAACCAATGTGCAATGTCCTAGTTCCTGCTTGAGGAACGGGTAGCAGTTGTGACCAGGAGATCTTCCACACAGCTTGTTGCACATAATTGTGGCCATTCCTTGGATTGTGGGGCTCACACTCACTCATGCCTTCGTCGCTTCCCAAGCAGATGACTGAAATATGCTTTTATCCCTCACAATGATCAACTTCCCGTTCCTACCTCCTTTTCTTGCAAATCTCATTCGCTGGCCCCTTTTCCTTCAGACGCCTCCAGCGAAACAGGGCACGTCTTCCACATACTTCCTTGTCTCCTGGCTTGCCAAGATCCCTTCTTAGTCATTACAGGCCTCTGCAGGGTTTCTCAGCCTCGGCAACCTGAGGGTGGGTGGACTTCAACTCCCAGCATTCCCCAGCCAGCGAGGCCTTTAATCTGAGCCAAACCAAGGCTGTTTCCCTCACTTGTCAAAGCGGGACTGCAAGTTTCTTTAGAAATTGGACATTTCGTCTGGGCGTGTTTTTCTTTAAAATATTTATATCCAGCTGACTATGCACTCTCCATGTCAGCTCAGCCAATTAGCCACAGAAAGTCCCTGCTCTGAGGGCAGGAAGGATTATGGGGAAACGCGTAGCACAGGCCTTCCGTTATGTCCTCAGTGCCAATCAAGGGGGAATTTAATGCAGAGAGAGAGCATTACGGTATCAAATCGTCACGTGCGGTCTTAACACAAAACATAGAATAGAAGCTGGAAGGGACCTTGGAGATCTTCTAGTCCAGCCCCCTGTTCGAGCAGGAGAACCTATACCAGGGGTGGGGAATCTTGGCCCTTTTATGACTGGTGGACTTCAACTCCCAGAATTCCTGAGCCAGCCATGCTGAGGGGAAAGGGAGAGGTTTCCATGCTGAGCCAGGCTGGCTCAGGAATTCTGGGAGTTGAAGTCCACCAGTCATGAAAGAGCCAAGGTTGCCTACCCCTGACCTACACCATCTCAGACAAGTGACCATTTTCAAACTTATGACCATTGCATCATCTCCGTGGTCAGGTGATAAAAATTCAGACGTTTAGCAACTGATTCATGTTTACGACGGTCACAGCGTCCCGGGGTCACGTGATCCCCCTTTTCGACTTTCTGACAAGCAAAGCCGGATTCACTTAACAACCTGTTACTAACTTAACAACTGCAGGGATTCACTGAACAACCGCGGCAAGGAAGGTCGTAAAATGGGACAAAACTCATTTAACAACTGTCTCACTTAGTGATGGAAATTTTGAGCTCCATTGTGGTCGTTAAGTGAAGGACTCCCTGTAGTTGGGGACTATTCTCGGGGCCAACTGCCCACCCCAGTCCGAAAAGCCCAGATTTTGAGGCCCTCAGGAAAGATACCGGAGGTGTTTCAATGAGTGAAGGGCGCCGAGGACAAAGCGTCTCTTCCTGATTTTCTGCAGAACCGAGTCTGGAGCCTCGAGGCCTCCCTGGTGACTCAGCGTCTGGCCACGAAAGTGGACCCGGCACGACCAAGCCGGCAGGGAACTGAATGCCAGCGAGGCTGAAGTAATGATGAACTCTGCAGAGCTGCATTATTTCTCTTTTTTCCTAGCTTTGGGAAGATGACGGTTTATCTTTGCCGGGCCAATTTTCTTCAGAAAAGGATCGGCTAAACTTTCATTTGCGGCCTATTTAGAAATCAGATCTGGAGATGCGACAGTCCAGACGCCGTGCAGGTTTCCAAAGAGAAGCGGGAGCCGTCCCCAGAGTTTATAACGTCCAGGCAATCCCCAGAGGCATCTGCCGCCTGACCCCTGCTTTGAGCCTCCTTCCAGGGCGGTCGCAGAACAAGCCGTCCCTCCCGAAAAATGCGGACTTCCAAGAAAATGCCATACATTTTATATGACTGAACAGATGTGATAGGTTAAAAAGAACAACCACCACGTCTTGCTTAAATTAAAAGGATATATTTTTATTCATGACTGTGGTCTTACATACATAAAGAAGAAACAGGGGAGACATGATAGCAGCATTCCAGTATTTGAGGGGCTGCCACAAAGAAGAGGAAGGGAGTTAAGTTATTCTCCAAAGTACCAGAGGGCAGGACACAATGGTTGGAAACTCATCGAGGAGAGAAGCAACCTGGAATTAAGGAGAAACTTCCTGGCAGTGAGGACAATTAACCAGTGGAACAGCTTGCCTCCAGAAATCATGGGCGCTCCATCACTGGAGGTTTTTAAGAAGAGGCTATAGGTTCTTCTGCTCAAGCGGGGGGCTGGACTAGAAGACCTCCAAGGTCCCTTCCAGCTCCATCCCATCCCATCCCATTTCTATTCCATTCTATTCCAGTGATGGCGAACCTTTTAGAGACCCAGTGCCCAAATAGCAACCCAAAACCCACTTATTTATCACCGGGTGCCGGGTGGGCGTGGCCGCGGTGGTCATGGCAGACTGGGTGGGCGGGGCCAGGGTGGCGGGGGCCAGTCCCTCGCCATCTCCGGGGCACAGCACGCGTGCCCACAGAGAGGGCTCTGAGTGCCGCCTCTGGCACGCGTGCCCTAGGTTCGCCACCACTGTTCTGTTCTGTTCTGTTCTGTTCTGTTCTATTCTTATTCTTATTTCTATTGTTATTCTATTGTTATTCTATTGTTATTCTATTCTATTCTATTCTATTCTATTCTATTCTATTCTATTCTATTCTATTCTATTCTATTCTATTCTATTCTATTCTATTCTATTCTATTCTATTCTATTCTATTCTATTCTATTCTATTCTATTCTATTCTATTCTATTCTATTCCACGATACTCATTTCTTTAGTGGGCGTCTCCTTGACTTACAATCACAACATTTGTTAAGTGAGTTTTGCCCCATTTTACAACTTTTCTTGCCACAGTTGTTAGGTCACAGTTGTTAAATCACTGCAGTTGATACTAACTTGACAAGTGAATCTGGCTTTCCCCATTGGTCTCTGCTTGCCAGAAGGTCGCAAAAAGGGGATCACGTGACGCCCCCGGGACTCTGCGACCGTCGTAAATATGAGCCAGTTGCCAAGCATCCGAATTTCAATCCCATGGTCCTAGGGGGATGCTGCAAAGGTTTCAAACTATGAAAAATGGTCGTAAGTCACATTTTTCAGTGGTGTTGTAACTTTGAACAGTCACTAAATGAACTATTGTAGGTGAAGGACTGCCTGCATGCAACGGTTAGGATACAGAAAAGGCCCCATTATTTGTTTTCAGGCGGCGCATCTGTGAAGGTCACGGCAAATACGGCTTCAGAGGAATCTATCACGAGAGGGAGGGGTTTTTGCTACTTTAAAGTTCATGACCAACTTCTCCAGTTTTTGTAAGGGCCTCTGTTAAAAATTAACAAAATTGTTCTTCAAACCTGTTCCCTGAATAATCGGAATTTGCCTTTTTAATAAAAGATTGGGACATTGCAGCCTTCAGAAATTCCAAATGATGCAACTGAGTAACTCAAGGCTGCGACGCAGTTGAGAGCAGGCAGAATGGGACAAAACCTATCCCGGCTTCTCTCTTCTCCCAAAACAGGTTAGCTGCTACTTTTCCCCAACAGCTTCAGCATCTCTTAAGCAGAACTAAAAGCTACCCAAATACGCCCATCTCTTGTTCCAAAGCTTAAGCTGACTTAGTTTCTTGAGTTTCTTCATGCTCAAAAACCTCATCAATCCACCTTTGTTAAGCTGTAAGAGGATAGAGTTTTGTGCTAGTCGAGGGGTTTTAACCAGGATCTACAACCAGGGGTCCCCAACCTTCGCAACTTTAAGACTTGTGGACTTCAACTCCCAGAATTCCCCAGCCAGACAACTTTAAGGCGTGGCTGACTGAGGAATTCTGGGAATTGAAGTCCACAAGTCTTAAAGTTACCAAGATTGGATACCCCATCTATGGATTACATGAGGGGTCCCCAATCCCCAGTCCGTGGACCGGTAGCGGGCCACAGCATGCCAGCAACCGGTCCGCACAAACAAGCAAAGCCCCATCCGCAGGATGCAGACAGCACACAAAACCAGGCACCCTCCGGTCCGCGAAAAAACCTCTCTCCACGGAACCGGTGATCCCTGGTGCCCAAAAGGTTGGGGGCCTCTGGATTACATCGCTTAGACAGGAAACTCCGCTTTTTTAAATACTGTCACCTGTGGAATGAAGATGCCTCTTTCCCCCCTTTTTTTCAAAGGCATTAATTGTATATGCATGTAATTAAAGGCCTGCAAAGACAAGATCTCTTTTTTTTTTTTACCTTATTTGGGTATTTTTTTCAGTTTTATGC
The DNA here is from genome assembly GCA_023970755.1 of Azemiops feae. NCBI lineage: Eukaryota > Metazoa > Chordata > Lepidosauria > Squamata > Viperidae > Azemiops > Azemiops feae. The sequence goes on along the minus strand of JALGBA010004087.1, from coordinate 855,903 downwards.
AAAAAGCGCATAAGGGGTTTTCAATCACTGATAAATGTAGATATTGCCCTTTCACTAATCAAAGATATTAGTTAGATTGGGCGACGTTTTGGAAGGAGGATTTGGGGGCCTTGGAATCTTGTCAGGTTTGCTGATTTAATTGGGTTTGGGAAAATTAAAAATAAAGAAATAAAGAAAGGGTGTTCAGCTCCAAAATCTGGAGAACCATGAACCATGATGGAGTGGACATACTGGGTAATTTGAGCAGGGCAAGGAGTGAGATGTCATAGTAACCAGAATCTAGACATAATCAACTAACTGATCCTACGTTTAGGAGAAGTTCCCATATTCTATCGAATCAATAAAAATTTCTGATTCTTGTACCTTAAGAGAAATATAGTTAGAAATATCAGAGGACAGGGAACCGAGGAAAAACTCTAGGAAAATTATGGATTTGAGTTATCATTTACACAAAGCCCATACTGCATGTGGTTATCTTTGACAATTTTGCAATGGGAATGTCATTCTCTAAGTCCAGACAATACTAAATGCCCTCCTACAATTTCTCCTACTGTGCATTTACCTTTCATTCCACTTATAATGCAATACTGCTATTATTGCTTTATTCCCACCATTTTCTTTGAATCAATGAAGCAATGTTCTTAATAAGTCCAGGCTTGGACAATCAACTTTTCCAAAATTGCAATAGGTTGAGCCTTTTTTTAAAATAATGTACAGAGTAGTTTATGTACTCAAAATTGCTGCATATTCTCCTGCAGGGTGAAAATATCAACCCCATGATGTTTCTGTCATTATATAAGATTGAGCCAGGAACTTAGGAATACTTAAAATTGTTTTTCTTCTTTTTTCAGAAAAACAAGAATAAAAATTGCTCAACGAATCAATGCTAAATATGTCAAATGACCTAAACATCCTGTAATAATATAAAAACTGCTAGGAATGGTAGAAGAGAGAATATTTGTTTCCTGGCTACTTCTACAGTTGCTCAAACTTTTGGTTGCATACTTTTAAAACCTAGAATGTAGTGGGGGCACATTTTACTCACATTTGAAAAAAGTCGCTTCCTATTATTGTACTAAACAACAAGCTAATTAGAGTTAATCACCTATAGTTCTATGTGATTAACTGGTCTGTGAAGGAATACTGAGGAACATACAGATGCAAAAGGCAGCCTCTTTTAAGGAAAGTGCTGCATTTCTTTTTCAACAGGAGGAGCCTGCTGCAAAAACAGAATGGAAATCAAACAGATGATTTGTCTCCTCTGTGGATCACCCATGCCATGTTCAAGTCCATGTCTTTACTTCCTCCTAGAGATAGCAACAGCTCTTAGACTTATATCCCGCTTTGCAGTGCTTTGCAGCCCCTCTAAGCGGTTTACAGAGTCAGCCTATTTGCCCCCAACAATCTGGGTCCTCATTTTACCGACCTCGGAAGGACGGAAGGCTGAGTCGACCTTGAGCCTGTCAGGATCGAACTTCCTGGCTGTGGGCAGAGTTAGCCTGCAATACTGCATTCCTGCCACTGGGCCATCAGGGCTCTTAACAACAAATTCAGAAAACACAGGTAACTGTGATAGGGAAGGAAACTTGAAATTTATCTTAAAAATACCCTCTCAGTTACATGTAAATTGCACGGCCTGATTAATGTAGGAATGCCCGGCTGAGACAACAGGAAAGTCACCACCTGGATTTGGCCAAGTTGCTTGTATATAACCACTTGTAATACTGGCTATATTGAAAATGAGAATATTCTCATACTGCCTTGTAGAATCCTTATGTGAACATATTCGGGATTGTTAATAATAATTAATAATTAACAATTAACAACAACAACAACAACAATAATAATAAAAGTTGGAAGGAACCTTGGTGGTCATCTAGTCCAACCCCCTGCTCAGGCAGGAAACCCTATACCATTTCAGACAAATGGCTGTCCAGTTAAGTTAAACAATTATAGAATGCAGAATACGGGGTTGGAAGGGACCTTGGAGGTCTTCTAGTCCAACCCCCTCAAGCAGGAGACCCTATACTATTCAGGACAAATGGCTGTTCAATTTCTTCTTAAAAACCTCCAGTGATGCAGGACCCACAACTTCTAGTGTTAAGCTGTTCCACTGGTTAATTCTTGTCACTGTCAGGAAATTTCTCCTTAGCTTTAGGCTGGATCTCTCTTTAATCATCTTCCATCTATTACTCCTCGTCCTTCCTAGAAATTAGTAATAATTATGAAAGGGTCTCCATTTAGCAATAACTACCTCATTTGTAGCAAAAAATGTGGCCTCTTGCATTTTCCTGGCCTGAGGAAGTAAAGAGATAACGGGGCTGGATCAAGACGATATGACCTCTACGCAGTTTCTTAGGAAATGTCTCATCTCTCTGGATTATTTTGTCTTCAAGAATGGAGAAGAAAAGAATGTAAATGTGCTTTTAACAGCCAGGAGAGCTTTGAAAAACAAGATTTTGGGACATTTTCCACGATGTCCATGATGAATGATTACCTGGAAAGACAGGCTCATTTGTTTGGCCTTCATTTTAGCGGGTTTTATCCCGGTGGGGTCTAGACTGAGCAAGGTCAATAGTTGGCACCAGACAGGGACCGGTCCTGAGAGACCTCTGTAAATCCCAGGAAGCGGCAAAGAAGAGGGCCGAAACCTCTTCACTGGGTCACAGAGTAAAAAAGCAAATGTTAGGGAGATGAACCCAAGTGCACGAACAGAGGCCGAGCCACTGAGTCATTCCAAATAAACACGCCAAAACTTCAGCGTGACTGTCAAATAGCTGGCTTTCAGGAACGGATCATAAGACGAGATGAAAGCTAAATAAGGCTCTTTGAGGGAAGAAAAACATGGGTATTAATGCCAGCTCGCCTTACAAAAATGATGAAATAAGAGTTAAAATTATGAACGGTTAGCGGTGCCCGGGACCAGCAGGCAGACAAAACAGAAAGGAACATTTTATTTATGTATTTGTAGTGCCTGCCTTTATTATTTTTACAAATAGCTCAAGGTGGCAAACATACCTAGTAGTCCTTCCTCCTCCTATTCCACCCCCAAAAACAACCCCGAGAGGTGGGTTGACTGGCCTAAGGTGTGTTTAAAATGGTATAGGGCAGGGGTAGGCAACCTTGGCCCCTTCATGACTCGTGGACTTCAACTCCCAGAATTCCTCAGCCAGCATGGGGGAAACTTTGGCCCCTTCATGACTCCTGGACTTCAACTCCCAGAATTCCTCAGCCAGCCTGGCTCGGCTTGGAAACCTCTCCCTTTTCCCTCAGCATGGCTGGCTCAGGAATTCTGGGAGTTGAAGTCCACGAGTCATAAAAGAGCCAAGGTTGCCTACCCCTGGTATAGGTTCTCCTGCTCGAACAGGGGGCTGGACTAGAAGACCTCTGAGGTCCCTTCTAATTCTGTTATTTTGTTAAGGTTACCCAACTGGCTTTCACAGCTAAGGCAGAATTTGAACTCGTGGTCTCCTGGTGCTTCTTCCACTACTAGACCAAACATCTACAAGAAGAATGTGTAATAAGTTAAAAATATTTGAGATGACGCAACAAATGAGGACTGTAAAGAGGATCAAAATTCCAATTGTTTTACAAAAGACCAACAGTCACTGCACATTTATTTCGAAACTAAGTGACCAAAAAAAAAAAAAGTGACCAAACTAGTAGACCAGCGAAACGCAGTGGACGTAGTATACTTAGCTTTCAGTAAGGCATTTGATAAAGTAGACCACAACCTACTCCTTGGTAAGCTAGAAAAAGGTGGGACAGACAACATCACCACCAGATGGATCTGTAACTGGCTGGCAAACCGTACTCAACGAGTAGTCCTCAACGGCACCACATCCACATGGAGAGAAGTGAGCATTGGGGTACCACAAGGCTCCGTCTTAGGCCCAGGACTCTTCAACATCTTCATCAATGACTTAGACGAGGGAATTGAAGGGGAACTCATCAAATTTGCAGATGACACCAAACTGGCAGGAGTAGCCAACACCCCAGAAGACAAACTCAGGATCCAAAAAGATCTTGACAAACTTGAACAATGGGCCCTGCCCAACAAAATGAGTTTCAATGCGGAGAAAAGCAAAGTTTAGGGAGGAAAAATCCAAGGTACAAGTACAGCCTGGGCGAGACCTGGCTCAAAAACAGCAACTGTGAGAGGGATCTTGGAGTCCCAGTGGACGATCACTTGACCGTGAGCCAGCCGTGTGCAGCAGCAACCAAAAAAGATAACACAATCCTGGATTGTATAAACAGAGGCATAAAATCAAGATCACGTGAAGTATTAGTACCGCTTTATAAAACCCTAGTGAGGCCACACGTGGAATACTCCAGCCAATTTTGGTCACCATATCACAAAAAAGATGTTGAGAGTTTAGAAAAAATTCAGAGAAGAGTAACTAAGATGGGAGGAGACATGATAGCAGTGTTCCAGTATTTGAGGGGCTGCCACAAAGAAGAGGGGGGTCACGTTATTCACCAAAGGGAAGGACGAGAAACAATGGTTGGAAACTGACCAAAGAGAGGAGCAACCTGGAATTAAGAAGAAACTTCCTGACAGTGAGGACAATTAACCAGTGGAACAGCTTGCCTCCAGAAATTGTGGGCGCTCCATCACTGGAGATTTTTAAGAAGAGACAAGACCAGGGGTGTCAAACTGCTGGCCCGTAGGCCGGACGCATCACGATGAAACCGCGCCTACCCCATTGCTGGCAATGGGGAAAAAGCTCCGATACGTCCCGCGACGTCCCGTGACTCGCGAGTTTGACATGTCTGGGCTAGACAGTCACTTGTCTGAGATGGCATAGGTTCTCCTGTTCAAGCAGGGGGCTGGACTAGAAGACCTCCAAGGTCCCTTTCAATTCAATTCAATTCAATTCTATTCTACTCCACTCCTTTTCATCTATTCTATTCCATTCCTATCATTATTCTATTCTATTCTATTCTATTCTATTCTATTCTATTCTATTCTATTCTATTCTATTCTATTCTATTCTATTCTATTCTATTCTATTCTATTCTATTCTATTCTGCCGCTCACCTGGAACTCAGGTGTCTGTGGAGATTTTCAGTCATCCTGGTCATGGTTGCCCCAAAGGTGCTCTTTCAAAAGGCAACTGGACTTTACAACACGGTCCTTTCAGCAGTTCCAAGAAGGCTCCACACCCATTTGCACCACTCAGCTGACCCTGAAGGCACAGATAAACCTCCCAGTGGCCTCAACAACCCAGAAAGAGTGCTAATGACCAGCTGGCTACAAGGAGTATAAATCCTTCCATCCTCCACCTTCAGAATTGAAGAAGCTTCTTGGATTAGAAGCAAAACATCTTCAAGGAAAAACAAAGAAAGTCCAGTTGCCTTTTGAAAAACCACAAGATGGGACACACGATTATATGTTTGTACTAATGGCTTTGAAATGTCCTCATTTTTGGACTTATGCTGGGTGGATTAAAATAAAAGTGATGAAGCTGTACTTCATTGACTGAAACTCTGTTGTTTCACCCCTAGTTCTTTCTCATCCCTCTTTCATTCATCCTCATTACGTATAATTTCGGCCAGACTGAGAGTGCGACTAATTTAAGTTTCCACACCCGAAGGTGGCTTTGAAATCTGGGTTTCTCTACCTAATTCTACATTTTAATCACTGCACTAGATGCCAGGGGTCCTGGTTTATTGTTTTTTTTTTTTAAGTATGCATTATGAACCCAGGGTAAATCAAATCCTGGGTTAGTTGGGAAAAGAGTAAAATATGCTGAATTCTTCCTAGTGGCAGGAGTAGCTCAACAAAACTCATAAGTAACTCAAGAACTCCTAATGGGCTCTGCTTGAGAATAAACCAAAGCTTCTCACTCATCAGAGTTAATGGATGAATAAGGTAGCTTTTGATTCACACATAACAATAAATTGTGGACAAAGCCATCAGGCTAGCCATTGCAACTGGCGGAATGATCCAAATAAAAGCAATTAACAGAAAAACAGAGTTGGAAGGGACCTTGAAAGTCTTCTAGTCCAACCCCCTGCTCAACAGGAGAGCCTGTACCATTTCAGACAAATAGTTGTCCTAAGTGGAACTGCCTGCCTCCAGAAGTGGTGAATGCTCCAACACTGGAAGTTTTTAAGAAGAGACTGGACAGCCATTTGTCTGAAATGGTATAGGCCAGGGGTAGGCAACCTTGGCTCTTTTATGACTCGTGGACTTCAACTCCCAGAATTCCTGAGCCAGCCATGCTGAGGAGAAATGGAGAGATTTTCATGCTGAGCCATGCTGGCTCAGGAATTCTGGGAGTTGAAGTCCACGAGTCATAAAAGGGCCAAGGTTGCCTACCCCTGATATAGGGTTTCCTGCTTGTGCAGGGGGTTGGACTAGATGACCTGCAAGTTCCCTTCCAACTGTATTATTATTGTTATTGTTATTATTATTATGTAATATCCTAACATTATAATTGTTCTTGACTACCATAATCCACAATTCTAAGGAAATATGATTTATCGCTGCATACAAATGCAGCCATACCTTGCAAGAAAAAGAAGATATGCTATCTTTCTCAGGGAATATATATTTAATAGGGAAATGTGGTTTGATGAATTAACAGAATGACAGATGTATTTGTGTGTCTGTCTTAAAAGATAAAAAGCCTACCAGATTTAAGAGTCCTAATAAGGGACTAGCACACCGGAAGCCCTGTCTTCCGTTGCCATCTATCGCCACTTCCATCGGTGATGGATCTTGAAGGCCGTTTCCAAGAGAGAAGCCAGCTTATTAAGTTTAGTACATTAACTTCGTATTTGACACAGATTTGCTGGACACAGATTTTGGATTTCTTCGGAAAGTAACCAAAATAGTTAACGTTACACCTTATGGGCTGCATTAGAACACAAGCCACTGAAGCCGTCCCCTGTTGGCGAGGCTGTATTCCGTGCCAGACTTTGAGCAAGCAAATTTCAGGCTTGGAGCTGTCTGGCACATAGGTTTCAATGCCAAATAAATGATAAAATCCCAGAACATTTCCCAGTCATTTTTCATTTAGAGTGTATTTTTACTGCTTGCCTAATTGATCCTGAAACAAAGGCTACACACATTATGGAATGGGTTGCAGATGTGGAAATCAGCAATTCATTGTATCTAGAGAAGCATCATATATGTTTGTGTGTCTCTCTGTGGTTTTCTCTTTTTTCTCCTTCCCTTGGAAGTGTAATCTGAAGGACAAAATGCTTGCATACATATGTACATTCTGAAGAGTGCCAAACCTTTGGGGCTGCCAATCGCGCGTGGCTTGCCAGGAAAAGCTGTGATTTATACACATGTGCCATTCGTGAGCAAATATTGTTTGCACGTACTTAACACTCAGGAAAGATAGCAAAGGAATTGGGCTGTAAGGCACACGATTGCAAATGGCTTCCAGAACTGGGCGTCCTGCATTATTATTTTAGGAAGCTTTTTTTTTTTAATTCGTGACTGGTAAAAGAAGGATCGTTTTATAATTTAGAATGATTTAATTTTCGCCTTTACGCGGAAGCCTACGGGTTTTCTTATAGACAAGCTAGGCCCGTACTTTCAAAGATTCAGCAAAGGTTCTAGCTAGAGCATTTATTGCACCAAAATTGCAACCTTTCCACCTTTGTAAAACAGAATTAGCAGGCTTGGAATCCAAGGGCTTAAAATAATTTGAACCCGATTTTATTTCCTCTGCCTACCCCAGAGTTGAAAAGAACCATGATTACTGAATATGCATAACCCAAGATCAAGCTTTCTCCACAATCATGTTGGCTTTCTTCAACCCTGTCCTAACTAGTAGTTGCTCTGCCGGGGCCCTTTCTTAGGAGATATTAGCATGGTGTTTCTCAACCTTGGCCACTGGAAGATGTGTGGACTTCAACTCCCAGAATTCCCAAGCCAGCATGGCTGGCTGAGGAATTCTGGGAGTTGAAGTCCACAAGTCATAAAAGGGCCACGTTTGAAGACCCCTGATCTAGATCTAGCATATTGGAAATTAACCAAGGAGAGAAGCAACCTAGAACTAAGGAGAAACTTCCTGACCGTTAGAACAATTAACCAGTGGAACAACCTGCCTCCAGAAGCGGTGAATGCTCCAACACTGGAAGTTTTTAAGAAGAGACTGGACAGCCATTTGTCTGAAATGGTATAGGGTTTCCTGCCTGAGCAGGGGGTTGGACTAGATGACCTCCAAGGTCCCTTCCAACTACTACTACTACTACTTATTATTATTATTATTATTATTATTATTATTATTATTATTATTATTATTATTATTACTATTATTATTATTATTATTATTAACAAGATCACCTGTTTCAGCTGCTTTGGCAGCTGAAGCCTGCTGGTTGAGAAGAGCGAAAAGACCCCCAGTTTGCTACGAAGACTCTGGTGATCCCGTTCCGCTTTCAAGGAAGAAACATCTCCCCTTGCAAGGCCGAGAGAATAATTGCCCCATCCACCCGCTCCCCCGGGGCTTCTGACTCAAGATGGTCAGGAGCATGACTACCCCGTTTTTTTTAATTTAGAGGTAGAGAATAAATACGGAGGCAAATGTGCTGGATCTCCTTTTTTTTTGTTTTTTTGCACAAACAGGCCTTCTGTGAGAAGGGGAGTTCAGAGCGCAAACCAAGCCAGGGAATCTGCACTCTTGTAATTTGTGAAGCTGAAAGCAAAGCTGATTTCGTCAGTGAGGTTTGGCAGCTGAAGGCATTCTGTGACCAGTTTTCGTTTCCTGATAAATGAAGGGTCCGGTGGGAAAAGCCAGGCTGAGGGAGGAGGGTTTTTTGGGGGGGGGATTTGCAATTGTGGAGACACCACTGAGAGACTCCTTGACGGAGCCAAGCAGCACCAAGCGAGGAGGAGGAGGAGGCTGGAAGGCCCAGATCCCATTAAAGCTCTTACTGAAGAACAATGTGTGCTTTTCACACATGTGACACGGCCTTCCCAAAACCCAGAGGGGCCTGACTCCACTTCCTGCAGGGCTGTGCTTGAAGAAGGGGAATTAGCAGCGGGGAGCTTTTAGCTGCGCTTCCCACCCATGTATTTTCAAAATAAGCCTCGTACCAGGGAAATCAATTTCTGAAATGTTACCAATCAATAAATAGATAAAATCAAAGTTTGGGAAATGAAAGAAACTTTGGATACATTTTTTTAGCCCCCCCCCCCCCCCCCCCCCCCCCCCAAAAAAAAAAAAAAAAAATGCAGACAAAGCTTCCAGTTTGAAGGAGCCGATAGCTCGACTGTATTTCAGGAATCTTAAAAACTCTGTTTTGGAATCTAACGTAGTAAACCACTAAAACCTCACATTCGGGAAATGGCTGCGAACGCATCAAACGCTATTGCTCTGTCGGTCGCCCCCCCCCCCTTCAGCCATCGTGGTCTCAAAGGAGGAACACATTCACAATGAGATCAGGGGACTGGAGGCTAAAGCATATAAGGAAAGGTTGATGGAATTGGGTATGTCTACTTTGATGAAGAGAAGGACGAGGGGGGACATGATAGCAGTCTTCCAGTATCTCAGGGGCTGCCCCAAAGAAGAGGGAGTCAAGCTATTCTCCAAGGCGCCTGAAGGCAGGACAAGAAGCAACGGACGGAAACTCACCGAAGAGAGAAGCAATCTGGAACTAAGGAGGAATTTTCTGACAGAACAATTAATCAGTGGAACTACCTGCCTCCAGAAGCTGTGAGTGCTTCAACACTGCAGGTTTTTAAGAAGAGACTGGGCAGCCATTTGTCTGAAATGGTATAGGGTTTCCTGCCTGAGCAGGGGATTGGACTAGATGACCTCCAAGGTCCCTTCCAACTTTATTATTATTATTATTATTATTATTATTATTATTATTATTATTATTAACACTGCCACAACTTCAGGCACGTCAAGGCATACGTCCCCAAATTAACACATTAAATTACTCCGCTTGTGACAACAATGCCCAACGGGAGCATCGGAAAAGGATGCACGTGGCACTAACTCTACGAAAATATTTTTATTTCCTGCCTCACAGCACGCACAGGGGCAGCCTCGGTGGCTCAGGGGTTAAGACGCTGGGCTTTTGTTGACTGGAAAGCCGGCAGCCCGTGTTTGAGTCCTGAGCACCATGCGACGGGATGAGCTCCCATCCCTTGCCTCAGCTCCTGCCCACCCGGCAGTTCGAAAGCGTGAGAATGCGAGTAGATAAATAGGTACCACTTTGGTGGGAAGGGAACGGCGCTTCGTGACGTCAGGCTGGCCACAGGACCATGGAAATGTCTTCAAACAGCACTGGCTGAACCCCTCTTATAATCGGCAACGGCTAGCCAAGTAGAATCCACAGGGATTCCTTACTTTACGTGGCCCATATAATAAGATGGTGCAGGCAGTCCTCAAGTTACAGCCTTCTGTTGCTAAGTAATTTGTTGGTTGTTAACTGAGTTGTGTCCGATTTTATGGCTTTTCGCCTCAGCCGTTAAGGAAAATCACTGCAGTCGTTAACTGAACCACACGGTTATTAAGTGAGTCTGGCTTTTCCCATTGAGAAACCTCCGGAGAAGGTCAAAGATGGTGATCATGGGACCGCGGGAGGCTGCCACAGTTTTAAATACGTGCCAGTTGCCAGAGTTTCCGTTTTGTTCACGTGACTGTCAGGATATTGCAAAAGTCGTAAGTGTGAGGACCACTGTAAGTCACTTTTTTCAGCGCTGTTGTTAAACGAATGGTTGTAAATTGAGGACGACCTACAGTGTAAGGATGGTAAAATAGGCTACAAATTTGATGACTTCAACAAAATACAGGTAGTCGACTTACAAAAGTTCATTTAGTGACCGTTCAAAGTTACAACGGCACTGAAAAAAGTGACTTATGGCTGTTTTTCACACTTATGACCGTGGCAGCATCTCCATAGGTCAAGTGATCGAAATTCAGATGCTTGGCAACCGACTCCTATTTATGACGGTCGCCGTGTCTCCTGGGGTCACACGATCTCCTTTTGTGAACTTCTGACAAGCAAAGTCAATGGGGGGGAAGCTGGATTCACTTAACAACCATGTTGCTGAATTAACAAGTGCAGTGATTCGCTTAACAATTCTGGCAGGAAAAGTCATAAAATGGGACAAAACTTTGGGCTCAATTATGGTCATAAGTTGAGGACTACCTGTAGCATGCCACTTAACACCCGTGTGAAGAACCAGGAGACAGAAATTGCCATATTCCAACAATGGTTGGAAACTGACCGAAGAGCGAAGCAACCTGGAATTAAGGAGAAACTTCCTGACAGGGAGGACAGTTAACCAGTGGAACAGCTTGCCACCAGAAATCGTGGGCACTCCATCCCTGGAGGTTTTTAAAAAGAGGCTAGACAGTCACTTGTCTGAAATGGTATAGGTTCTCCTGCTTGAGCAGGGGGCTGGACTAGAAGACCTCCAAGGTCCCTTCCAGCTCTATTCTATTCTATTCTATTCTATTCTATTCCATTCCATTCCATTCCATTCCATTCCATTCCATTCATTTTCTATTCTATTCTATTCTATTCTATTCTATTCTATTCTATTCTATTCTATTCTATTCTATTCTATTCTATTCTATTCTATTCTGTTCTGTTCTGTTCTGTTCTGTTCTATTCCATTCCATATTTTCTATTCTATTCTGTTCTATTCTGTTCTATTCTATTCCATTCCATTCCATATTTTCTATTCTATTCTATTCTATTCTATTCTATTCTATTCTATTCTATTCTATTCTATTCCATTCCATTCCATTCCATTCCATTCCATTCCATTATCTTCCGTTCTATTCTATTCTATTCTATTCTATTCTATTCTATTCTATTCTATTCTATTCTATTCTATTCTATTCTATTCCATTCCATTCCATGAGTGCTATCTATAGTTCCTTTGATTTGCTCTTTGGCTAACTAGTGCTAATTAGGAAGATCTAGGCTAATTAAGGATCTTGATGTTATGTTGAACCTTTATTATTTATTAAATTGACTGATATTTGTATAGATTTATATTCCTAAAATACCGACTCTACCATCTCATTAACAGCTTTGGCTTTGTAGCCCTAGGAGCATGGCAAAGAGGACAAGTTTGATATATCCAGAAATAAAATTAATTTTCTGATTTTAAGGAGCAGATCCAGGAAATGAATTTGTTATCTAACTGAAAAGTCTCTGTGATCTACAAATTAGAAGATGACCCTGTAGATTGGCAGAATCGGTCTAGATTTAAGAAACAAAATGCAAGGATTGCATTAATTTTATATTATTTATGGTCATTACATGGATTTTTTTTTTTGCCATGTTTAATTTCTTAATCACTATAATATATTTACGATTCCTTTTTTCAGTGTACAGTATAATCACGATAGACCTTTTTTCCTCTGTTGGCGATGCACGTTTTTTCTTTGTCATTTTGGTGCTTCGTTATTTCAAAATAAATAAATGTTTTAAAAGGGCAACTCTCCCAGGAATTTTATAAGCAGAGGATGTCAGCCTTAGGCATCCCCTTTTGTGAAAACCACTGCTACATTCCCCTCCCCCCAAAAAAGATAGGTACCCTTTTAGTATTATGTCCAGCAACCACAGAAAAGAATTATTTTACGTAGATTCATCTGGAATCTTTTCCTAAGCTATCTGTGGTCACAGCCACCACAGCATCTTGCAGGAACAACTCCGTAGGCTGAAGGAACAATATGGCAGGCGTTACCAGTGATGCTTTTCCATTTCATTGGAAGGATTTTGCATTTAACGGTGAATGTTTGGGGGAGAGGTTGCATCATATTTTATATCCTTAGAATAGTAGTAGTAGTAGTAGTAGTAGTAGTAGTAGTAGTAGTAGTAGTAGTAGTAATAATAATAATAATAATAATAATAATAATAATAATAATAATAATAATAATAATAATAATAATAATAATAAAGTTGGAAGGGACCTTGGAGGTCCTCTAGTCCAACCCCCTGCTCAGGCGGGAAACCCAATACCATTTCGGACAAATGGCTGTCCAGTCTCTTCTTAAAACCTTCCAGTGTTGGAGCATTCACCGCTTCTGGAGGCAGGTTGTTCCACTGGTTAATTGTTCTAAATGTCAGGAAGTTTCTCCTTAGTTCTAGGTTGCTTCTCTCCTTGATTTAGTTTCCATCCGTTGCTTCTTGTCCTGCCTTCAGATGCTTTGGAGAATGGCTTGACTGCCTCTTCTTTGTGTCAACCCCTGAGATATTGGAACATTGCTATGTCACCCCAGTTCTTTTTTGCATTAAACTAGACGTACCCAATTCCAGCAACAGTCCTTTATATGTTTTAGCCTCCAGTCCCCTGATCATCTTTGTTGCTCTTCTCTGCACCCTTTCCAGAGTCTCAACATCTTTTTTATATCGTGGTGACCAAAACTGGATGCAGTATTCCAAGTGTGGCCTTACCAAGGCGTTGTAAAGTGGTATTAACTCTTCACGTGATCTTGATTCTCTCCCTCTGTTAATGCAGCCCAGCACTGTGTTGGCTTTTTTGGCAGCTGCAACACACAGCTGGCTCCTATTTAAGGGATCGTCCACTAGGACTCCGAGATTCCTCTCACAGGTACTACTATTGAGCAAGGTCCCACCTATACTACTATACCTGTGCATTTGGTTTTTCTTGCCTAAATGTAGAACCTTACATTTAGAAAAGAATATTTATAGCTCAGGGTTGAACTGTGGGGTCCTGGGTGCTTTCTGAGCTTGGTGGTTTTTCTGCAGACGTTTCATTACCAAACTAGGTAACATTATGAGTGAATGATGTTACCTAGTTTGATAATGAAACGTCTGCAAGAAAACCACCAAGCTCAGAGAGCATCAAGGAATTCTCAGTTTCCATCCATTCTGAGAAATAAACAAGTGAACAAAAACAAGATTCTTGTCGATGCCTTCCTGGCTAACGCATTTATCGAAGCACAAATGGTATGCAACTAAAGCCCACATTATCTGATGTGGGAAAAGCTTGTGGCACAAAGTATTTGTGCCTCTTGGCCGTAATAAATTGAAAATGTGACCAAAAAAATTCTGCAAGATTGTTGTCAGGGCTCTCTCTTAAAATCCTTCTTCTAGTACACCCACGCGTGGGTTTCTCCCAAGCTGTAAAGAACCCAATTATTTGCCTTCACGACTGAGGTGGGATGTAAACTGCTTAAATATAAATACATAGGATATTTCCTAAAGATCAAACTCCTGTTTCTTGGTAACCATTCGTGGCGGCTTAGCTGCTGCTATGCAAAATGCTAAGCAACTTACTCCCCACATTCTTGGAAGCAGGACAAAAATAAGGTTGTTAAAGTTACAAAGAAAAATGCTTTATGGAGCGCTCCCTAAAGCGGAAAAGCTGGGTAATTATGTTCTGTCACAGAACTCTGTGGCTTGCTTACCGTAAAAATTGGAGGCTACATGAATGAGCTTTCGTGGCGGAAATTCAAGGAATTCTCCTTAATGGCCTTTGCCCATGTTGAAAGGGAAAAAGTTGGGTTTACGCTCCTTTTTCAGCAGGGACCAAAGGGGGCCATTGAAGCCTGAGAGGATTTTTTTTATAGCTTTAAGGCTAGAAAGACAAGGAAAATAAATTGAGTCACCCTTCCTTGCATTAGTCAGCATTTCTGCCTTAATTTTCTTCCTCCTGAGCGGCACATTCCCCTATCGCTGTCTGACGCCTCTTCTCCAAAACATAAATTTCTCCCATCTCCATGTCTCAGCTGGGGGATTCTGGGGGTTGAAGTCCGCACAGCTTAAAGTTGTTGAGGTGGAGGAATGCGGACATACAAAATTTATAGATTAGGTTTTTATCCCACCTTTATTACATTATAAGTAACTCAAGGTGATGAACATTCCTTACTCCACCTCTTTCCCCCCAACAACAGCCCTGTGAGGTGGGTCGGGTTGAAGTCACCCAGCCAGCTTTCATGCCAGCGGTAAGACTAGAACTCACCGTCTCCTGGTGTTTGGCCCAAAGTCAACTGGCTGGATTTCATGCCTAAGGCAAGACTGGAACTCACCGTCTCCTGGTTTCTAGGCTGCCCCCCCCCCCAAACCACTACACCAAACTGGTTTAATTGTCATGCTTAATGTTTTGATCCAAACAAAATCAGGAATATTGTTTAACTCTAGAACTGATTGGCAGCTGCAAGATGAAAGCAAATTTCAGGTGCTTTGAATTCTCGGGTTTAATCCCAATTGAGAAATAAATTTCCTAGAGCCCATCTGGGGACTGAGGTCTATGGCGATATTTATTGAAATAGGCACTAGAGTATTTTGAGGGCCTATTGATCCCTGGGGAGAGGTAAGAGTGCACATCCCGCATTTCAAGCATTAAGAATAATATATAAATAAGGTCATTTCAACGACGTGTGATCTCACTTTCAGAATCATACAGGGATTGTGGATGCCATGATAAACACCACCGCTGCTAAATCAAGCGATCCTTTGACCAATCTTAAATGGAACTAGGACCTTATATGGAAAAATAACTTCTCTTTCTAGCAGCAAAATAAACCAATCCTTGCAACGAACGAGACTTTAAAAAAAAAAAACGGTTTCAGGAAACTTTAAACTTCCCTGATATTTTTAAGTCAAGAAGAGATATTTTACTGGGTAGGTTGATGGCATTTTCAAGTCTCCAGAAATTCATTTTGTGGATATTTCATATAACCACCTGCCAAAATGCCATTGCTTTAAACTTTGTAGAAGGTTTAGATTTCAGCAATAGGGTGTACTGAGAATTATTACAGTAATAAGGGGGTCACTGAGCCCAACCCACATTCAGTGAAGGAAACCAAATTAAGATTATTTATACCCAATGCTTATCTAGGCTCTGCATTAACGTATACTAGGAAGATCTAAGAGTTTTGTCTAGAAGCCCAGATGACAGGAACTAAAGTCCATCAGATCTGCCTGCCAGCTGCAGCTAAAAAAATAAGACTTTTTTCCCCTCCAAAAATAAAATACCTTTTTTCACCGCCAGAAAAAGAGATTATAAGCTACCCAAAGACACTGTGTAAGCGGAAGGGGGAAAAAAAAAACCCAACTAGTAGCCCTATTCGCATCCTGTCTGGGAATTTAGTCCAGTGTAGACCTATCATCCTAGTACAGATAGTCCTTGATTTAGAAACATAATGGAGCCCCTAATTTATGTCGCTAAGCGAGATACTTGTTAAATAAATTTTGCCCCCTTTTACGTTTTGGAGGAACGTTGTCCATGGGGTCGCAATGGGTCGGACACAACTTCACAACTAACAACAACACGACCTTTCTTGCCATTCACTTGCTTGTTAAGTGCAGTTGTTGTTAGTAACATGGTTGTTAAATGAAACTAGCCTCCCGCATTGAGTTTGCCTGTCAGAAGGTCACAAAAGCGGATCACGCGACACGGCAACAGTCATAAATATGAACCAGTTGCCAAACAAACATCCACATTTTGATCATGAGGCCCTGGGGATGCTGCAATAGCCCTAAGTATGAAAAATGGTCATAAGTCACTTCTTTCAGTGCCGTGGTTACTTTGAATGGTCACTAAATGAAACGTTGTAAGCCGAGGGCTACCTGTATTCACAGACCCAGCAGAACCAGCCCAGATTCTTCTTGAAACCCCTTCAAGAGTGGACAGTCATTTGTCTGAAATGGTATAGGGTTTCCTGCCTGAGCAGGGGGTTGGACTAGATGACCTCCAAGGTCCCTTCCAACTTTATTATTATTATTATTATTATTATTATTATTATTATTATTATTATTATTATTATTATTATTATTATTATTATTATGAACCAAGCCAGATGAGCCCCAGATTGTTCTGCCTCTCAAACTAATCTTTCTTTCTGCACATTTAAATCTGAGCCACCTATTCTCCTCAAGCTTATATTTCAAAATTCAGAACTCTGATTTCCCCGTGGAAAAAAGCAGTATTTTTTCTGCTCCAGAGTCCTGTAGCTACAGTTGCTTGATGATTGTAAATGCTTTCTGAGAGTCTCACTTATACAGCTGGCACAGTTATCTTATCCAAAGGAATTATACATCCGTTCTGTAATATTCATTTTGGGATTAAGATCGTACTAGTTTTACGTGTGGCAGAGCCTCCTTTGTCTATTCACCCCCGTAGCTAGCTTTGGAGGGGCTTTACCCATAATGTTTAGTGCATTTGTAGCCATCTGCTGGGGGGGGGGGGAATGCCAGTATCTTGTACTGCTGCAGGTAAAGAGGATTTGCATACAAATCAACCCAACAGAGCGCAATTCTTCCCTTCCTGTCTGAATTGTAAGGAAGGGATTTCAATGTTCTGCTAACAAACACGGAGCTATTCTAGGCAATGCAGGTGTAGATGATAAAGCAACTTATGGGTAGCATGTGGGAAGGCAAAGGAATAATAATAATCACTTTTAAAAAAAACCGAAGCAGTGAACAAATAAAACTGGAAAACTCAAAAGGAGAAAACCATTTACAAAATAAATGTTTTCTCTTCAAACAGAGTAACTGGCAGGAAATTTCTTTCAAAGCATTTCAATGTGCTAACTGGAAGCTGATGTTCAGGTTTAGAGAGATCTTTAAAGAGATGGCATTCAAATGCTGGCCTTCAGAGCGGAAGGTGAACCCCCTTATTACCCCCAAAGAGGGGGAGGGCAGCTATCCTGCCTAAGGTCCACAGAAAGGCTGAGATGACCCCCAGACCAGGTTTCGCTTTCTCGCCTCCCAAATCCTCCGTGGAGAAGGAAGGAAGGGGGAAGGAGGGAGGGAGAGAGAGAGACTGTGACCTTTGGAAGTGGGGAAAAAAGAAAACCAAGGCCTGCTGGGGCTAATCGGCCAGATCTTTTAAGTGCCTCCCTTCTCATAATCTTCTGCAATAAAATGGGAAGCCTGCAAATGTGGGCCTGCTTGTCTAGCAAGGAGACAGGCCTATCTTTGAAGGCGGCCGCCTCCAAGCCGAGACCCAGGCCTATTAACCCGGTTTATCTCCTCCCACAAAGTGAAGGGAAACATCCACGAGCTGGGTATTTCAACACCTGCCGCTTTTTTTTTAAATTTTTTATCTCCTGGCTCCTGCTGCTATCATCTAGGGAGGTTAATTACCCAGTTTGGACTTCTCCCGGGGAGAGAGAGAGGCAGCCCACGGCCAGCGGCACTTTAGACGGACAACTAATTATGTTGCGCTTATCTGGAACAGCAGTCAGCACAAGAGGCTGGTCCCATTTTCCAGGTCTCAAGACCTTGACTTGCCAAATTTGTATAAACAGAGGCACAGAATCAAGATCACGGCGAAGGATTAGTACCGCTTTATAAAACTGTAGTGAGGCCACACCTGGAATACTGCAGCCAATTTTGGTCACCGTATCGCAAAAAAAGATGTGGAGAGTTTGGAAAAAATTCAGAGAAGAGCAACTGAGATGATCCAAGGCCTGGAGACTAAAACATACGAAGAACGGCTGTGGGACTTGCGTTTGGCTAGTCTAAAGAAAAGAAGAAACAGGGGAGATAGGATAGCAATATTTCAGTATCTGAGGGGCTGCCCCCAAAGAAGAGGAGGGGGTCAGGTTGTTCACCAGAGCACCAGAGGGAAGTACGAGAAACAATGGTTGGAAACTGACCAAGAAGAGAAGCAACCTGGAGTTAAGGAGAAACTTCCTAACAGTGAGGACAATTAACCAGTGGAACAGCTTGCCACCAGAAATCGTGGGCGCTCCATCGCTGGAGGTTTTTAAGAAGAGACTGGACAGCCACTTGTCTGAGATGGTATAGGTTCTCCTGCTCGAGCGGGGGGCTGGACTAGAAGACCTCCAAGGTCCCTTCCAACTCTGTTCTATTCTATTCTATTCTATTCTATTCTATATTTTCTATTCTATTCTATTCTATTTCCATTCTATATTTTCTATTCTATTCTATTCTATTTCCATTCTATTTCCATTCCATATTTTCTTTATTCTATTCTATTTTCTATTCTATTTTCTATTCTATTCTATTCTAGTGCATTTTGCTCTTTGAAGCTCTCAACGACAAGCAGTCCTCAACGTACGACTACCACGGAGCCCAAAATTGATGTTGCTCAGAAAGACAGTTGTTAAGGGAGCTTTGCCCCACTTTACGATCTTTCTTGCCACAGCTGTTAAGTGAATCACAGCTGTTGTTAAGTTAGGAACACTTCAGTGGGTCTGGCACCACCTGTCTTCCCCCACTGACTTTGCCCATCAGGAGGTCACAAAAGGTGATCACATGATCCTGGGACTCCGCCACCGTCTTAAACCCATTCATTTAGTGACCGTTTGAAGTTACAACCTCACTGAAAAAGTGTGACTGTTTTTAACACTTGGGACTCTTACTGCACCCCTGTTGCTAGGCAACTAACTCATATTTATGACAACAGCCGTGTTTTGGGGTCCTGTGATCGCCTCTTGTGACAAGCGATGTCAAAGGGGAAGCCAGATTTGCTTAACAACCGTGTTGATGAGATGAGATGAGATGAGATGGGATGAGATGGAATGAGATAACCTTTATTGTCATGGGCACAACGACACACATCAAAAATGAAATTTAGTTGCCCGCTCTCAAAGTGAACACATACACGACACACACCTAAACATACTATATACAACCTATGTATAGGCCCACACCCCTGCATGTACATAACAAATAAATAGTTAAACACTGCCCATCTTGCCAGCTTAACAACTGAGTGATTCGCTTAACGTCTGGCAAGAAAGGTCTTAAAATGAGGCAAAGCTCACTTAACAACCGTCTCGCTTAGCAACAGAAATTTTGGGCTCAATTGTGGCCGTAAGCCGAGGACTGCCTGTACATGCTTAGGCATATCGCAGCTTAAAGGTCCGTGGTGGTGGGGAGCCTGATCTTCTGAAAGAACAGCACAGGAGCTTTGCGGGATCAAAATTGCAGCCGTTCCCCTCTCACCATAAACAACCGAGCTGGAACACGCAACAAAACGTCAGGAAATCACACACCACAAGATGTTTAGTGGGAAAGCAAGCGGAGAATCAGACATTCAAGCCTCCTTGGTTACATCTGCAGTACGTAAACGTTCTCTCCTCAGCTATCCAAACAAACCTAAGTCCTCGTTATCTCGACTTGAAGTGTGTTCCTGGGGATGATGTGACTCTAAACAGCATGCCCGCTTGTTTGAATCGCCCCCATCCCCGAAGGGGCAATTACTGACTCCAGGATGTTGCTTTGGGGTGTACAAGTAGTCCTCAACTTACAGCAGTACATTTAGCGACCCTTTGAACTTACAGCGGCACTGAAAAAAACTGGCTTAGGAGCGTTTTTCACACTTACGACCGTTGCAGCATCTCCATAGGTCACGTGATCAAAATTCGGACGCTTGGCAACGGGCATGTACCTATGACGGTTGCTGTGTCCTGGGGTCCCGTGATCACAACCTTCTGAGAAGCAAAGTCAGCGTGGGAAAAGCCGGGTTCACTTTACAGCCGTGTTACTCACTTAACCACCGCAGCGATTGGCTTAATCACGGTGGCAAGAAAGGTTGCAAAATGGGGCAAAACTCATTTAGCAACTGTCTCGCTTAGCGACAGAAATGTTGAGCTCCAGGGTGGTGGTTATTGTGGTCGAGGACTACCTGCGGTCAATCTGATGAGGGTAGGTAGTTCTAACTTGGCGTGTGTCCTAACCTGAATGGGGATGGCCCCCCTCTCTCCTAAGGAGCAGGCGCCTACCTTGCAAGATGGTTTTTGATCCAGCCCTTCATTGGGATTCATTTCCAATCCCCATTTTATGAGCCTTATAGCCGGTGTGAGGAGTTTTACATCAAAATATATGTTACTCTTTATGTTGTCTCCATCTTCCCTTAAAATTTTAACAGAACCCACAATGGTCAGAGAATCAAGTGTCTCCACTAGATAGTTGACAGTCAAGCTGAAACTAAATCAATCAAGTAAAAATAGCAAACGGGGGAAAATCCCTCTCTTAAACTTCTTCAAACCCCCAAATAAGTTACCCGGACCTAATCCACATATCAAAGGATAAGGTCCGCAAACACAGGAGTTAATTAAATTAGGTCTCTCAGAGGAACTGCATGTTCACAAGAATAAACATACCTACACACACACATACACACCTCAAGTGTTACCCTACAATCAGCATGTAGACACTTCAAGCCGCTATACCCATTTCTCTGCAGCCTGCCCCTAAAGGCAAACTGTTTTGCTTTTAGGAATAAATATTTCTTCTTTCCTCACAACTGTCTGGATCTCATTTTCATCTTTTCTTGTGCAACCTCGCTGGAGTCAGAACCCCAAATTATCCTTCTGACAGTCATACTCTACTCATTCTCAATAAACGGCAATGACTGTCTATTTTAGCCCAATTCTGGAGTCCTGGCAGCGGTTAGAATGTGCAGTACTGCAGGCAGACTCTGCCCACAGCCAGGAGTTCGATCCTGGCCAGTTCAAGGTTGACTCAGTCTTCCATCTTTCCAAGGTCGATAAAATGAGGATGCAGATTGTTGGGGGCAACAGGCTGACACTATAAACCGCTCAGAGAGGGGCTATAAAGCACTTTGGGGGGTATATAAATCTAAGGGCTATTGCTAATTCAAGGCACTAGGCTTAATTTACAAAGCTCTAAATAGCTGGAGACCCTCTCTCTATGTCAGGGGTCTTCCAACTTGGCCCTTTTATGACTTGTGGACTTCAGCTCCCGAATTCCTCAGCCAGGCTGAGGAATTCTGGGAGTTGAAGTCCACAAGTCATCAAAGGGCCACGTTTGAAGACCCCTGTGTTATAGCATTTCCTGATGTAAAAAGTAGTTGAGGAGTGGAACAGACATGGTGGATTATTACTTCATTGAAGGAATAAAGAATATAAGCCGTTTCTTGGGTTTGCAGATTCCTCCATTGGACCTAAATGTTCTCCTTTGCCCTCTCCAGCCCACTTTATTATCCTAAATGCAGAGATAGATTGCCATAGAACAATAATGAAACACAATGATGACCTGTCGTGTAATAAAGACTTGTATAATATGCATTGTTGGTAATTTGGCTGAGTTGAATCTTGCTGAGATTTCAGGACCACAGGAAAGAGCAATCACTGATCCGTGGAAAGTGAAGGAACTCTCCAGTTGGTTTTTGAAATACTTTGTGCCACATAGAGAGTAGGGTTTAAAACAGGGGTCTTCCAACTTGGCCCTTTTATGACTTGTGGACTTCAACTCCCAGAATTCCTCAGCCAGGCACGAGTTGAAGTCCAAAAGTCATAAAAGGGCCAAGTTGGAAGACCTCTGCTTTATGTCATCTACCTTAAGAATGTTAGCAGAAAAACCTCTTTTCAGCACTTTGGGTATATGATGAAAAAACAAGGAAGGAAACATTCTCTGTGCAAGAAATTTCAGTAAACTGAAACAGGAAGTACTGGTAAAATTAGCTTTGCCACACTCACCCGGAGCCTGTCTTTGGGTAGGGCCACGGCTCCCTGTTTGATAATTTCGAGTACCCGTTCCACGGACAGGGCAGCGCCAGGATGCTCAATCCGTGAGCTAAAGAAGCTGATCACCTTGAATGAAATGGGAAATAAAGGCAACGACATGATTTAATTAAGCAATGCCGGGAATCTGTCCGCCACATTAAAAAACCAAATTCGAGAATCTGCACAACTGGATTATGGTGATGATTGAGTGGCTTCTTAATGGGAACTCGCCAATTACCCCTGTTCCCCTGAAAATAAGCCCTAAGGCAGGGGTCTTCAAACGTGGCCTTTTTATGACTTGTGGACTTCAACTCCTCCTTGAGCAGGGGGCTGGACTAGAAGATCTCCAAGGCCCCTTCCAACTCTGTTATTCTGAAAGGGATATCAACCAGTCTAGCAACGTCTCTAAATATACACCTTATCTTGAGAAATCAGGTAGACAGAAATGTTGGCCCTGCCGCTTAGACTGCTACCATTCCTTTAATAATCTCCTTCAAGGCCTTGGAAATGGTTTGCTGCTTGCGATTCCTTTGTACTCCAAGAGTTAGACACCCACCTGGAGCCATTAAGCCTCATTAGGCCTTTACAACTCTGCTGCTATTAGTAAAACAAAAGAGAGCTGATGATCTGATTATTCAGGGATTCAAATGAGACACACCATTGCTGCAAGCAACTACAGACGCTGCCTCCCTAATCTGGAGCAGAAGATAATTGCGGCCTGGACCCGGGGCTTTGGAGAAAAAAGTGCAAAGCAAATGAAATTCAGCAGGAAAAGTCTTTACTGTACTCAGTAATGAAATCACTTTGCTGATACTAATGATTTCTCACTGCAAATCCTAAACAAAATTCTTTCCAAAATGTGAAAAGCACCCAATTAGAAGCAGACTTTTTTTCTTTTTTTTCTTTTTTACAATGCTACATCACAAAGAGCACTTGCAATAAAATGGAATTTTTTAAAGGGGAAAAATGTGCCTTTTTTATCTGCTACAGTGGTTTCAGGTTCCAAATACTTTGCAATATTTTTCAATAGGGTGGGGTGGGCAACCGTGGCCCCTTTACGGCCTGTGGACATCAACTCCCAGAATTCCCGAGCCAGCCATGTGAAACTATTTTTCACACTTAGGACCATTGCAGCATCCTGTGGTCATGTGATCCAAATTTGGATGCTTGGCAACTGGCATGTACTTACGACGGTTGCCGTGTCCCGGGATTATCTGTGATCACTTTTTGCGATCTTCTCACAAGCAAAGTTAACAGGGAAGCCAGATTCGCTTAGCAACCACGTTACTAACTTACCAACTGCAGTGATTCATTTAACAACTGTCGCAAACAAGATTGTAAAGTAACTTAACAACTGTGTTGCTTAGCAAAGAATTTTGGGGCTCAATTGTGCTTAGAAGGATAGCTCAGGATAGCTACCCCCCTCGTTTTAAACCCAACAGGTCCCATTAAATCACCACCGATCGTTTAAAAATAACACTTCTTCATTGTGAGTACACAAAGAAGACATCCACAGAAGTGAACAACTGACAAGGTAGCAAAAGGTTTGATTGTTCTTCTCTTCAGCACTTATTTAGATCTGCCTTCTACTTTCCGACTTCCTTTGCTGTTGTTGCTTATCAGATCGATTTATCTAGCAGGAAAATTCTCGATAGAACAAAAGAAATAGCCAACTTTTTCTATAACACGCATGACTTCAGTCCAGCTTTTGCAACTGCCAGCGAGGGAAAAAACCCACCATGTTCGCCAGAAGGGGAGTCCACTTAGTTCTGGAACAGACTTCAGCAATAAATGAAAACAGAATTCCTACTAGCCTTGGTTACTAAGTGACCCAGATGTTTTTTATCTGCACAATATTAGAGCTGTTACAACTCAAACCCACAAATCTAAGCAAGCGTAATTTTGCAAATAACATTAAGCACAGCTTTAGGAATATAAGATGCACGGTGTATCTTTCTGCCGTTGGCCTTTTCTTCTTTGCATCTTCTGAAGACCAGGGAGGGAGAGTTGGAAACGGAGCGTCTTCCTTGCTCTCTTAGACAGCAACAGGGGTGGCTAAAATCTCTTCGGCAAGGGATTCCTTTTATAGGTATAGCCCAGGGGTAGGCAACCTGGGCCCTTTTATGACTCGTGGACTTCAACTCCCAGAATCCCTGAGCCAGCATGGCTCAGCTTGGAAACCTCCCCCTTTCCCCTCAGCATGGCTGGCTCAGGAATTCTGGGAGTTGAAGTCCACGAGTCATAAAGCGGCCTAGGCCTAGGCCAGAGGTAGGCAACCTCGGCTCTTTTATGACTGGTGGACTTCAACTCCCAGAATCCCTGAGCCAGCATGGCTCAGCTTGGAAACCTCCCCCTTTCCCCTCAGCATGGCTGGCTCAGGAATTCTGGGAGTTGAAGTCCACCAGTCATAAAGCGGCCTAGGCCTAGGCCAGAGGTAGGCAACCTCGGCTCTTTTATGACTGGTGGACTTCAACTCCCAGAATCCCTGAGCCAGCATGGCTCAGCTTGGAAACCTCTCCCTTTCCCCTCAGCATGGCTGGCTCAGGAATTCTGGGAGTTGAAGTCCACGAGTCATAAAGCGGCCTAGGCCTAGGCCAGAGGTAGGCAACCTCGGCTCTTTTATGACTGGTGGACTTCAACTCCCAGAATCCCTGAGCCAGCATGGCTCAGCTTGGAAACCTCCCCCTTTCCCCTCAGCATGGCTGGCTCAGGAATTCTGGGAGTTGAAGTCCACCAGTCATAAAGCGGCCTAGGCCTAGGCCAGAGGTAGGCAACCTCGGCTCTTTTATGACTGGTGGACTTCAACTCCCAGAATCCCTGAGCCAGCATGGCTCAGCTTGGAAACCTCTCCCTTTCCCCTCAGCATGGCTGGCTCAGGAATTCTGGGAGTTGAAGTCCACGAGTCATAAAAGGGCCAAGGTTGCCTACCCCTGGTATAGCCCTTGACTTACGATCACAAATCAGCCCAAAATTCCTGTTGCTAGGCAAAACAGTTGCAAAGTGAGTTTTGCCCCATTTTATGACCTTTCTCGCCAAAATTGTTAAGTGCATCACTGTAGTTGATAAGTTAGTAACCCGTTTGTTAAATGAATCTGGCTTCCCCATTGCTTGCCAGGAGGTTGCAAAAAGTGATCACACGACCCCGGGATACCGCAACTGTCATAAATACACGCCAGTTGCCAAGCATCCGAATTATGGTCACGTGACCATGGGGATGCTGCCACGGTTGTAAGTGTGAACAGTCGTAAGTTACTTTTTTCAGTGCCGTTGTAACTTCAAGCAGTCACTAAACGAATGGCTGTAAATTGAGGCCTACCTGTAACAAGGAGTAGCTTTAGACTTAAGAGATTACCCTGTGCTGGAGGCCACCAGGCTGGGCCAGACAGATGGACCACCTTTTCATCGTATTGAGTTTAAAAGACCTGGAAGAACCGCAGTTCCTACCCTGTTTCCTCCTGCTGAAGAGCTCAAAGGAGGGATGTGCGTCCCAGTTTGGCAACACAACCTCCGTTGTGTTCTGAGGGAGGCAGGACTGTTCTCTGGGCTTTTCCTTTCCTCATGCAGGGAGAAAGGACTCCGAGATGTCCTGCATTGAGCCTTATTCTTTTTAAAAAAAGAGGAATGGCGAGGGACAACAGGAAGGCACCGTGGAGGAAGTTAATTATCGGAGGTCACTTCAAAAAGATTTTATCGGCCAGGATCTTCTGATCCTGCACTACTTCTTTGAGTTGTTCTATGCTCTGGCCGGTGTCAGCTTTGAGGGTGTCCAGCCACCGTATTCTTTGGCGACCTGGTTTCCTTTTTACCGCTAACTCTTCCAATTGCTTTTTCCAGTGAATCCCCCTGCAGGACATGGCCAAAATAAGTGAGATGCAGTTTTGTGATTTTCTTCTTCTTCTTCTTCTTCTTCTAGCGACATGTCTGATGTTAAGCATGCCGGTACTTGCCTGTTAGTCACCTTTGCTGTCCAGGGAATATGCAGGAGCCTCCTCCAGCACCCCCAGCTCAAAGGAGTCTGTTTTCTTCCTCTCTTGCTTTTTAAAGATCCAATTTTCACAACCGTAGTTGTGATATATGCTTATTAAACACTCTTTGGTTGGCAACTTGGCGAGTTTCCCCAATGATGGGTTTTGGGGAGCAAGTCAAAATACTATTTATTTTTATTTTATTTTTTTTTGCAGGATTTTGGAAGACCTGGCAAGAATAGCTGGTGTTGTTACTTTTTCTTTTGTTTTCCTGTTATTCTGTACTGTAATACTGGCTTTAATAGAACAACTTTTATTTCGATGTAAACCTCCCATGCTGATCACTTGATGAAAAGCTTGGAGAAACTATTTTAAGCAAATGCATATGAAAACTTGGTTGAACGGTTTTTCAGGAATATATATATATATATATATAAATTCAGTTGATCAAATAATGACAGTGACAAACTGCATTATTGAAATGTCTTTGCCAAGAATTCCTTAATAAATTCTGATTTCCAACATTTAGCGTAGCTCCAGCATTTTCCAATCATTGTTATACTTGTTGATTTGCTTTTTGAGAGTGTTAAAATTTATTTTTGTCTGTTACAATTCCTCTGAGCTTATGGAATAAATAAGCATGGATTTATTTCTTCCAATATACTGATGTTCACAGCTGTGTTTGCAATAAAATAATATTATATTCCTACAGAATTTGGCTGGAGGAAGATCATATTTTTACTCATTTATTTTAAAATGTGTCTAGATTATTTTTTTATATATCTCTTTAGGTACCCTTCAGCGGGTAAAGGCAGCATATTCTCATATCAAAGCAGCAACGAATAAAGAAATATCCTCCCCTGCTAGAAAGCTGAAGCCCTTTCAAAAGCATCTGATCTTTTCTCATTTCTCTGCCAGGAAACGTGGAGGCATTTTTTGGCCAAAGTTGGCTTCTCACAATATAAAAAAATATTTAAATTCTCCTATGCTAGCAGCTTTCACATTCCACTTCTATAAAAAATTTAATGGCAACTTCTTGTCGAATGAAAAGCACAATATAAAGACACTGACATAACCAGCAGATGAACACTTAATTTGAGAAACAAATGCGACTATTTTAGTGGGAGGTCTTAAGCAAGATTGGCAAGTGAAAGGACCTGTCAAAATAAGGGCTAGTAAATTCCACAGCTTTACCTCCAATAAAGTTATTTTTGATCTTTTTGAAAGGTTCACTTTTACAGTTTGCATAATCTTCAACCCAAATAATCCCATGATGATGAAAACCCCTTGACTTACAACTATTCATTTAGTGACCGTTCAAAGTTACAACGGCACTGGAAAAAGTGACTTATGACCGTTTTTCACACAACAGTTGCGGCATCCCCTATACCAGGGGTAGGCAACCTTGGCTCTTTTGTGACTGGTGGACTTCAACTCCCAGAATCCCTGAGCCAGCATGGCTCAGCTTGGAAACCTCTCCCTTCCCCTCAGCATGGCTGGCTCAAGAATCCTGGGAGTTGAAGTCCACCACTCATAAAAGAGCCAAGGTTGCTTACCCCTGGCCTATGGTCACATAATCAAAAGCCAGACGATTGGCAACTGACTGATGTTTACGGCGGTCGCTGTCTCCCGGGGTCACGTGATCCCCTTTTGCCATTTTCTGACAAGCAAAGTCAGTAGGGAAGCCCGATTCGCTTAACGACTGTGTGACTGACTGACTTAACATTAAGTCGTTAAGCCATGGTAGAGGGTTTCCTGCCTGAGCACGGTCAACGGAGGAAGTGGAAATGAGGGAATAACTGCATGATTCACTTAATGACTGTTGTGATCTGCTTAACAACCGTGGCAAAAATCAGGCGCGATTCACTTAACAACCGCTTTGTTTAGCAACAGAAATTTTGGACCCAATTGTGGTTGCGAGTCGAGGACCACTTGTCAAATATTCTTCTCCCTCTGCCCCTGAAGAATAAATGTTTTTGCAATCCCTGGTAAGATTAGAAGAAAATACTACTACTACTTACTACTAATACTTACTACTAATACTACTACTACTAATACTTACTACTACTACTACTACTACTACTACTAAAATATTTATATGTTACTTATATGCAAGGGTCTAGGTCTGTACATGTTGTATATCAGGGGTCTTCAGACTTGGCCCTTTTATGACTTGTGGACTTCAACTCCCAGAATTCCTCAGCCAGGCACGCGGAGTTGAAGTCCACAAGTCATAAAAGGGCCAAGTTTGAAGAGCCCTGTTGTATACAGTATGTTTTAAATGTGTGTTATGTATGTGTACACTTGAGAGCAAGCAACTAAATTCCATTTTTAATGTGTGCCGTTGTGCCCACAGGAAAGAAATGACAATAAAGGTTATCTGAACTGGAAAAAAAAAGAAAAAGAAAAAAAGGAAGCTACTGAAAACCACAGAATGGAAGGAGATGCATGGAATTTAGTAGGAGGGAAGAGCATGGATGCCTCTGAGATCAGCTCCTGCTTGGGACAGGCTGCTTGCGGGTTAATTTTACAGGTAGTTCTAGACCAGGGGTCTTCAAACTTGGCTACTTTAAGACTTGTGGACTTCAACTCCCAGAATTCCTCAGCCAGCCCTCAGGGAGTTCTGGGAGTTGAAGTCTACAAGTCTTAAAGCTGCCAAGTTTGAAGGTCTAGACCAGGGCATGGCTGACTCAGGAATTCTGGGAGTTGAAGTCTATGAGTCATAAAAGAGCCGAGGTTGCCTACCCCTGGTCTAGACTGTCCATTCATTCAGCAATTGTTCAAACCTGTGACAGCGCTGAACAAGTACTTGTAATTGTAACTGTAGTGCCTACAACTGGTCCTGGGAATTCTGGCAGTGGTAGCATCCCGTCACATGATCATAATTGGGGCACTTGGCATCTGGTTCACCATTACAACATCACGGCAAACTGTGGTCAGGCGAGCGCTTACATGACAGTTCCTGCCGGCTTCCCACGAGCCAAGTCAATGGGGAAGGCGGCATGAAGTTGCCCAAGATGGCCATCGGACGTTGTGATTAATGACAGCGCAGAATTTGCTTCCCAATGGCAACTGGGACTGCCAGGGTTGCCCTTGCTAAGTGGCGCAGACGTGTGATATTGTGCTTTATGACTGAGTCACTTAGCAAGGGCAATTCCAGTCCCGATTGCCATTGTTAATGGAAGATTACCTGTAGGTCTTTGTAAGAGTTTTCCTATATTTTTTCCTTTCCTTCCAGATGCAATCACCTCTTCCTCTTGCCATATTCTTCATTCATCTCATTCATTTTCTTCCCTTCTCTGCTTCTAAGTCGTTTTCTTCCCAGTCACCATATTCTCACATTTTGGGGGGATTGTTTATGTTTAGCAGGAAGTGTTTGTGTCTATGCATTTGTTTTTTTTCTTGTCTATAAAGGATCTATATCCATATATATATATTTCTTGCTGTATTATTATTATTATATTTTTATCCCAGCCTGTTTATATATTTTGGCCAGTTCATAATGTCAACCATACCTAATACTCCTGCTTCCTACTTACCCCACAAAACATCCCGATGAGGTATTGAATTCTTATTTTTTAGGTTTTTTGGCTCCAATGTTTCTGGAAGGTTGAGTGTGACACACACGCACACACACACATACACATATAGGCACACAGATATATAAGAATATGACATGCATCTATTTATGGAGAGGGAATAATCCCGAATTGTTTTTTGATGGACCTATTAGGATCAGGAACCTGGGCGCTGCAACGATTATAATGGAAGAACTGTGTATCTTAGGTATGTGAATATCTATATTCCAGTGGAACGGCCTGCCACCAGAAACCGTGGGCGCTCCATCCCTGGAGATTTTTAAGAACAGGCTAGACAGTCACTTGTCTGAGATGGTATAGGTTCTCCTGCTTGAGCAGGGGGCTGGACTAGAAGACCTCCAAGGTCCCTTCCAGTTCTATTCTATTCTATTCTATTCTATTCTATTCTATTCCATTCCATTCCGTTCCGTTCCGTTCCGTTCCACTATCTGTACAAAATAAAAGTAGCTATTTTAAATTTTAAATTGCATTTTGACATAGGATATTAAGTACATACCAGATCTATATTCTGCATTATATCCTGGAAAGAGGGGTGAGTTCGAAATTGCTCGAAGAGATCCCGCTTATATAGCAGGGCATACACTAAATTGGGGTTATGATGGAGGGAATTTGTTAAGCAGGAGTTGATTATTTCTAACATCATTCGAATGACTTCTTCAATTACATTCAAATCCTGGGCCTAAAAGAAAAAAAACAAAGATATTTCTAGTCAGGACAGGTATTAATATACATACAGCAGATATAAGAATACTTCGTTACTTTTCCCCTAGGTTATCGTTCAAGAACAAATTAATTAAACTTTTTAGCAGAGCAAATAATTTTAATGAAACATAATACTTTTTATTTATTTCCATATTTGATTCTCAGCAAAATTTATATTGCTTGGCAATATAAATAAATCATCCATCTCAAAAGGTTCAGCAGACTGAGTGATTTTGTTATTTTAAAAAATGTAAGCAATTGTATGTGACCTTTCAGATAGCTCTACATGCAACAAATGCCTGTGAATTCCATCAAACTGTACAGTTCTGCAGAAATTAGCAGGGTTTTCTTGATAAGGACCCCAAAACAATCCCAATGTAATTGTATTTTATTATATACTATACTAGGGATCCTTTTAGTATTCAGCAGTCTGAATGCTAAATAAATAATAAAAGTGTTATGGAAAAATAAGCTGATTCTGATCTTAAATGCCCAGGAGTTAAGGGCTGTTTAGGATATTATAATAGTTGCAATGGAGTAAAAAACTGTCAATGGCAAACCACTTCTGAAATCTTGGCAAGAAAACTTCACAGATTAGTCCAGGCGATTGCCAGGAGTCAATACTTGCCTTGGAAACACCAAATAAATAAACTAAAAAAAAATAAGATTGGGGAAAATTCATAAGCTGAAATGTCCTCTTTGGAAATCATCAAAAGGCAGAGTTGTGGGGTCCTCTGGTATTCCCTGGGCTTAGTTGTTTTCTTGCAGACATTTCATTACCCAACTAGGTAACATCATCGTTGTTAGCCTAGCCATTCATTACCCATGTTACCCAAAGAACACGGTGGTTGAACATGATCAAAGCTGACACCAGCCAGAGCATAGAGAAACTCAAAGAAGTAGAGAAGACCGGAAGATGTGGGGTAGACCGGGCCCACAGAATTGCCAAGAGGCAGATACAACTGAATGGATAACATTGGCGTCACCACCTCAGATGACCCCTCCTCAACAGAAAATAGGTTCCTATCATATTCAAGAGTCTCTCGGATTCATAAATAACCTTCCAAAATGATCATTAGAATAACTAACCATTGTGTTTAATAATATCCTTGGCAGCAGAAGGAACTGCATGCAAAGAGGCTGTAGAGATGAGATGGGAGGCTTTGCACCAGGGGTCTTCCAACTTGGCCCTTTTATGACTTGTGGACTTCAACTCCCAGAATTCCTCAGCCAGGCACGCGTGGAATTCTGGGAGTTGAAGTCCACAAGTCATAAAAGGACCAAGTTGGAAGACCCCTGTCTTACACCCTACTATTGCAGAAGGAATTGAGTGGGATGTTAGCAGAGTAACCCCATTCTTCTACCTCCCAATGTAGAAATGTAGCAGGGGGGCTCAAGGAGAAACGCAGTTAATTTATTCCCTCTTTTCAGCTACCCTGTACAAGACTAATAGTAGTTTACTTTTGGATTTTTGAGAAATGGGAAGAAAGAGGTTGGAGAACAAGCAGAAAGTCAAGGATAAAATGTATATAAGGATGGTGAAATACTATCAACAGAGAGTAGTGGTCTTCATTCTCTTAAACTATCAGTACAAAGCTGAGACATCTCTGACTATAGACATGGCATCAGGGCAGATATAAACAATGTAATAAAAACATTTCACCATTACTAAAAATGTTTGATTTTCCTGTGCAATAACTTTTGTACCCAGCTGCAAAACAACTAAAGTACGGAACTGGGATTTTTCCTCAAGGCAGAGGCTTAAGGAAGGAAGATTTTAGCAATTATCCTTCGGTGCAACAGCTGCTCTCCATGTGAAAAAGATGTTTTATTAGTCTAGCGTTTTTGTGCTTCATAGCTTAGACTTCTGAAAGAACGGTGAACATTCCCCTTGTAAAAACGTTCGCTTGGCTTCTAATTCT
This sequence comes from Azemiops feae, assembly GCA_023970755.1. Classification (NCBI taxonomy): domain Eukaryota; kingdom Metazoa; phylum Chordata; class Lepidosauria; order Squamata; family Viperidae; genus Azemiops; species Azemiops feae. The sequence goes on along the minus strand of JALGBA010004087.1, from coordinate 823,312 downwards.
GAAATATGAACAATAGCCAAGGTAACTATCCAAGTCTTCTTCCGATGTATTTAGGTGCTGGCCCTCCCTGATTTGGGTGACAAATTCTATAATATCAAACAAGCTCTTTGCATAAGAAAGTTCTCCAGGAAGATGTGAAATCCTTCTCTAAAAGGAAGCCACCCAGAATTTGGTATAGGAGAAAGAAAGAAAGAAAGAAAGAAAGAAAGAAAGAAAGAAAGAAAGAAAGAAAGAAAGAAAGAAAGAAAGAAAGAAAGAAAGAAAGAAAGAAAGAAAGAAAGAAAGAAAGAAAGAAAGAAGAGGGAGGGAGGGAGGGAGGGAGGGAGGGAGGGAGGGAGGGAGGAAGGAAGGAAGTTGACTGACGTTAACAACCTGGTATCTCCTTCATAAACAGAGCAAACTCATTAATGATTGAGTAACTTGTGTACAGGATCTCTGAGGCAAACAGAAGCATTCCAACCCCATATATGAGATCACTCAGCTCTAAAATTGTGTTGCTGTAATCCGGTTCCCAGATGTTTGCTACTAACCCAGCTATAAATTGGGCCAAGAGTAATTTGACCAACATAGTCAGGGCACCAACGTAATCTGAACAAGGGTCTCCTGGCTGTAACTATCATTTGAATTTCTGCTTTATCTAGAAGTATTCTTAGGCTGTGGACCTGATCCTTGAAGGGAAATAGAATCCCATTCAAAACAGGCTTAAATCCCATTCCTGAATCTGCCTGTGTCCCAACCAGGGGCATTTTCAATCTTTTTCTCAACCTGAGCAGCTTTAAGACGTGTGGACTTCTTTAAGTTTAATTTCCCCTCTCTATTCAAAGTTAAATAAGAAATTTGAAGGCAGGATATATAGTGATTTAATAAGATGATTTTCATAAATATAATTGAAATATAAGCCGATTAGAAAAGATGTTATAGGCCGAGCTAACTGTTATTTGTACAAACACAAGAAAAATGTTTATATTCAACTGTGTATGTATTGAAAGTATTAAGAATTATATTTGTTAAATGCTGATAAAAGGAGAATAATAGTGGAAGAAGAGAAGACCAAGGAAATATATTATTAATTAACACATTGATTATGGAATTATAGAAATTAATTATTACTGATTTTGCTGCATGGCACCGATATTTAAAAAGAAAAAAAAAGAAAGAAAAAGAAAACTTGGCTTAATTAGAAAGCACCAGAAAGTTTGCTTTATTTGTTTTGGGTTACTATGGGAGAAACACATGCATCTCATTTAGCATCGTTCTAGGAAGTCTTCAAAAGCACCTCTTGGATTTCCTGCATTTTCAATAACAACAACAACAACAACAGCAAAAAAGGTAAAGTCTTCAGTAAAATTTATGTGGGGGGGGGGGAGGAGAAAAGGAAATGTGTAAGTGTGTTGCATTTTCAATTCAAGGTGCAATCTGTCTTCATAGGAAACCTTTCAGTGGTAGTGCATGCATAATTCTGTATTTATTTATTTTTGTCATATTTATGTAGTGTATATCGGAGGAGGTGACCCTTTGAGAGCTGAATGCAACAAAATTTCATTTTAATGTATGCCGATTAGTGTACATTCAAAGTGACAATAAAGTTATTCTATTCCATTCCATTCCATATTTTCTATTCTATTCTATTCTATTCTATTCTATTCTATTCTATTCTATTCTATTCTATTCTATTCTATTCTATTCTATTCTATTCTATTCTATTCTGTTCTGTTCTGTTCTGTTCTGTTCTGTTCTGTTCTATTCTATTCTTCTGCAGCAGGGTGCTTTATGTAGTTAAATTCATTCATATGTATAAAGAACCATGTCCAGAAAAATTACACTATTTGCTGGAGAAGCAACGAAATATATCAGAAGCAGCATTATCCTTTCAGAGCTGGCCTGCTTTGCAACTTGAGGATTCCTTTGAATGAGGAATGACATGGCTTGCGATGATCCCTAGGCCAAGCGTGAATATCTTTAAGTTGCATATCCTTAAATCCGGTCTGGGGTTGTGTTTGCAAGAAAAAGGAAGGGTTTTTATCAAGGAAGAAATATAAAGCACTCTTTTTGTCACGGGACGTAGATGAACAGAAGCAGAAATATCCTCCAGGCCACGTCCTGATGCCCTACGATGTCAGGGGAAGGATATTAAGGCAATTCATCTTAAAAACTAACAGGAGCCCGACTCCTTCAAGCCAAATGTTTATTTAGTGCAGTGTGGTGGTTCCCCACAGTGACCAGCTACTTATCTCGTTCCTGGGGGCCTGCAGGCAAGGAAAGACAGCAACTTTCTCCTGCAACTGGGATTCAGTGGCAGACTGGAGTCCATGGACTAATCTATCAATAGACCAGCTATTCAGGAAAAGTGAGAATGCTCAAATCAGGCCTTGCTCTCTCTTCCAAGGCTGTTAGGTGTTCCCTGGAAGGAAAGCACGTGGAAAGCATTACACCAAAGTGGGACAAACCCAGATAAATGAGTGTGCTCAGTTTTCTAGGGGAAAAAAACAACAACTGTGAGAACTAGGAGGGGAATGAATTCCTGATGTTCATTGACTGAGGCTGATTCCTGGGAAATTGGGTTTCACCCTCTTCCCCTTTGGTAAATACAGGTAGTCCTCGCCTTACAGCCATTCATTTCAGTGGCTGTTCGAAGTTACAACAGCACTGGAAAAAAAGTACAACTACTGCAGCATCCCTGCGATCACATGATCAAAATTTGTGCACTTGGCAACTGGCATGTACTTATGATGGTTGCAGGGCCCCAAAGTCAGGTGATCCCCTTTTGTGACCTTCTGACAAGCAGAGTCAATGAAGGAACCAGATTCACTTAACAACCGTGTTGTTAACTTAAGAGCGCTACTGATTCACTTATCAACTATGGCAAGAAAAGTCGTCAAATGGGGCAAAAGTCACTTAACAACTGTCTTGCCTGACAACAAAAATTATTGGGCTCAATTGCAGTCATAAGTTGGGGACTACCTGGACTGTAAAATTAAGTAGATGTCAACGCTGCTCACATCGGATGTTTCTGCATTGACAACAGAGGGAAATGCAGCCATCTTTTACCTTTTGCTTTTAGAGTTAGATGATGCTGGGAGGGGGGATGTGAACGAGAGTCCAGCTAGACATAACAACACTGGACCCAGCGTGAGAAACAAGGTTATTGTAACCAGAGCTGATAAGGAATTGGTGGGCTGGAGAGGAAGCCTGTGCTTCAAGCTAATTGGGGAATGTGATTTATGACTGTTAATTGGAAGAGGGAATTGTGCTTTGATGCTATGTGCCCAGAGGAGGGGAATTCAGTTTTTGGCTTGATTATGCAATGCCGATGCTATGCTACTCAAAATAAAGATTCTTTAAGGTAAACAATGCCTCGAAATTCTTTTGAAGAGTTTCATCTGTCGGAACCATGACAGTAGAAGTCTGAGGTGGCCTTAAAATGTGGAGTTGCAGCTTATGAGCACAGGTCTACCTAAGCTCCACGTGGAACATAATGTAGATCAGGGGTGTCAAACTGCCGGCCCATGGGCCGGATGCGTCATGCCGAAACCGCACTCACCCCATTGCTGACAATGGGGAAAGTCACGATACGTCGTGACACGTCATGTGACGTTGCGAGTTTGACACCCCTGATGTAGATAATAAATACAATGTCGATAATCATGGCAATGAACATGGCTTGTTTTCAGACCATCATTCAGATTGGATAGTATTTGTTTTGAACCTTTTAGGAGATTAAAAACATGCCTACAGAAAACCAGAACAATTTCAGGTAGAGCAAAAGAGCACGGCAAATATTCACAAAACCTATATTTAAACATCTTAGGGCCATGATTTCCAAATTGTGCACCCTGAGAACTACCACCCTCATATCAGTGTGCTTCTCTCAAAACTTTAAAATAACCTGGAGTGGCCCTATGAATTTATTATTTCTGTTAAGCCCCCAGTTCTCAAACTGCTGGGGCACACATTTTGGGCTGCTATGAAGAAACTACTAGTCCAGGGGTAGGCAACCTGGGCCCCTTCATGACTCGTGGACTTCAACTCCCAGAATTCCTGAGCCAGCTTGGCTCAGCTTGGAAACCTCTCCCTTTCCCCTCAGCATGGCTGGCTCAGGAATTCTGGGAGTTGAAGTCCACGAGTCATAAAAGAGGCAAGGCTGCCTACCCCTGGACTAGACCCTAACTGGATCCATGAGCTGAAAAGTATGGAGAGTATCTGTTTTGGGGATTTTCTTTTTGAGATAGGTAAAAGGAAACCAGGCCACCTCAAAGCTGACCCCAGCCAGCGCACAGAACAACTCAAAGAAGTAGCGCAAGATGGGAAGATTTGGGGAGAGCTGGCCCACAGAATCCCCAAGGGTCAGACACGACTGAATGGATTATTCTTTAGAATTCTTTATTATTTATTGGCCGAGTGTGATTGGACACACAAGGAATTTGTCTCCGGTGCGTAAGTTCTCTGCGTACATATAAGCAACAAATGATAAATCATGACCATAATCATAAAACGCAATCATCATAAATCATAAGATACAACATTCAGTGATAGTCATAGGATGCTAATAAAAGCAATCAACATAAATCATAAGATACAAACAACAAATATATTCATAAGAAGCTAAGGAAATAGGTAATAGGAAAGATGAGAAAGATAATAGTAATACAGCTCTACCAGATGGTTTGACACCCCAGGGCATACGACAGTGTGGTGGGAATTAGTTGTTTAGCAGAGTGGTGGCATGGGCCCCCCCAACTGTCCTTGTGTCTAGTTGTTTTGGCGTGCAATGCCTTATAGCAGAGGCCCCCAACCTTTTGGGCACCAGGGAAAAGTTCCACGGAGAAAGGTTTTTCCACGGACCGGAGGGTGCGTGATTTTCTGTGCTGCCTGCATCCCACAGGCTTTGCTTGTTTGTGCGGACCGGTTGTTGGCATGCCGCGGCCCGGTACCGGTCCACAGACCAGGGGTTGGGGGCCCCTGCCTTATAGCATTGTCTGGAGGGAAGAAGTTGAAACATTTTACGTCCAGGATGTGAAGGATCTGGAGACATTTTCACAGCCCTCTTTCTGGCTCATGCAGTACACAGGTCCTCAGTGGAAGGCAGGCTGGTTGCCAATATTTTTTCTGCAGTCCTAACTCTCCGTTGAAGTCTGTCTCTGTCCTGTTTGGTTGCTTGGCCAAACCAGACAGAGGTGCAAATGACAAGACTCAGTAGTTCCTTTGTAGAACGGCATCAGCAGCTCCTTAGGCAGTCTGAGCTTTCTGAGTTGGCACAGGAAGAATATTCTTTACTGTGCTTTTTTCTGATGACATTTTTGATGTTAGGTGTCCATTTTAAGTCTTGAGATATTGTAGAACCTAGAAATCTGAAGGCCTCTACTGTTGACACTGTGTTGTCTAGTATTGTAAGAGGTGGCAGGATAGGAGGGCTTCTCCCAAAATCCACTATCATCTCTACAGTTCTGAGTGTGTTCAGTTCAAGATTGTTCCGCCTGCACCGCAGGGCCAGTTGCTCAACTTCCCATCTGTATGCAGATTCGCTGTCGTCTCGAATGAGACCAATCACTGTTGTAACATCAACATTTCGAAGTAGAATCTGCCTGGCTCACATGTGCAAGATGGGAAACGAAGCTTAGGCTCCTGTCTCCACAATCCTCTGTGGTGATTCCTCACTGTGGAAAACTTCGCTCTCCCAGATGCGTCAGGCATCCTGTTTATTTACTTTCTCTAGTTATGAAAACGATTTTGTTTCAGTAGGCCTTTGGCAATGGACTTGTAGCATTGTTATGATTGTATGGGATTTGGGCTGCCATTTTCCTGTCAGCTGTCAACTGCTTGAAGTCTCTGAAGCTGGGTGGGATGTAAATCCATGTTAGCGGAGATTAACACCGCAGAGAAGAAATGATTTCTTTGCTGGAATTCACTATGTAAGCAATTTCCATTTTCAACCACTCAAAAAACCTAAACTACCGGAGGAAAACATTTTAAGGAGATAAGTAGGGATGGAAAAATACAGAATGGCATCTGGGAAGCACAGATCGGTTTGCGGCAGTAACTGGATGAGGAAGGACGCACGTTTATTGTGTCCGATGGCAAAAGTTAAGCGTTTTTAAAAGATCCGAAATGGATTACGAACTTGAACATTCCTCCTCATAGAGTCATAGAGTCATCTCTGTTGGCTGGAGAAGACAGCGTTTGTTCTCAAAATATTTGGACTGGGTGGGAAAGGTTGCTGTAAACATTAATGAAGTAGAAAATTACATAAATGAGAAGGCAGGGGGGGAAAGCAGAGTTTAGGAAATTAACCTCGTGCATGTATACTCAGTAGGCTGATCTGGAGCATCTTCCTTGTTAGGGTCCCAACAGAGGAGTTCTTGATAAGAGAGTTTAGAATTTCCCAGGTGAGCAGTCTAAGCCAGAGGCCCCCAACCTTTGGGGCACCAGGGACCGCTTCCGTGGGGAGAGGTTTTTCCACGGAGCGGAGGGTGCCTGGTTTTGTGTGCTGCCTGTTTGTTTGTGCAGACTGGTTGCTGGCATGCCGCGGCCCGGTACCGGTCCACGGACCGGGGGTTGGGGACCCCAAAAGCGGTGCTGGCCATCCATCATAGCTCTTACTGGAGAACCCTTGAAAGGAAAGATCTCCCAGAGATCCTGGCAGTATTCCTCAGAAGGAGCCCAGCTCATTTTAGCAGGATAGCCTTTCAGCTTGAAACTGCTATCTGATTTTTTTTCCTTACACACGAAGTCACAATTAGACAGCACCATACAGTAACTCAGAACGTGAAGAAGATATAACTGCATCTCCCAAGATGACTATGCTTGTAGTCCTCGACTTACAACAATTGAGCCCAACATTTCTGTTGCTAAGTGAGACACTTGTTAAGTGAATTTTACCCCATTTTATGATCTTCCTTGCCACAGTTGTTAAGTGAATCACTGCAGTTGCTAAGTGAGTCTGGCTTCCCCATTGGCTTTGCTTGTCAGATGGTCGCAAAAGGGATATCACGTGACTCTGAGACACTACAACCGTCATAAGTATGAGTCAGTTGCCAAGCGTCTGAATCACGTGACCAGGGGGATGCTGCAACGGTTGTAAGTGTGAAAAGTGGTCATAAGTCCCTTTTTAAAGTGCTGTTGTAACTTTGAACGGTCACTAAATGAACTGTTGTAAGTTGAGGACCCCCTGTACTGAGAAATATATTTAAAATAATAACTGGGAAGGCAGACGTAACAATTATGCTGATTTGTCCATAACAAAGATTAATATATTAACTGAATTGACTTTTTAACTATGTTTTACACGTAGAGCCTAGTGAAAACATTAATAAAAATTTAGCGTGATTCACCACGATGTGCTATTTTTGTTATTCGTGCAGAGACAACTAATGTCCCTTAACGCAAAAAGTACAAACAGGAAGGAAAAGATACGATGACTTTGGAGAACTCTCAGGCACATACCATTGTTGGAAAATAAGCATTGTTTGTGACATTCCCTATTATTTTTAAAGTTTATTCTATTTAATGCTGGATAAGAATTCTGATAAACATAAACATTTATGACGCTATTCGGCATCCTGTCTCGTAGACTGAGAGCAAAGGGATGCACCAAAAATTAAAAAATATAAATCCCGAAGGGAGGATATAAGACACATCCCGAAGGCCTCTTGGGGAAGTCTGTAATCGTGTTGGCAGCTGTGGGAAAAATAGCAGCAGACTAAATAAGAATTGGAAGAATCCATCAATTCTGCTAAGCTTCTGATGCTGATTATCTAACTGGGATCACACAGCAATTCTTACTTTCAGTAGTATCAATCTAAACCACATTAAAACACACGGACCTGGTACTGTCACATCTATTTTATAAAGATCACATTAATGGAGAATGTGCAAGCTTTTGTAACAGTAATATATAGAAAGAAACGTAGAACCGTTGAGTTGGAAAGGAGTATTTAGGTCACTGCGTCCAATACCCAGCTCAGGGCAGGAATCCAAATTAAATCATCCTTGACAGATGGCTGTCTGGCTTCCCACATTCAGGGAAGGGGAGACCAACACTTTTCTAGGTTACAGAATTTAAATTATGGTCTCCTCTTAAGGGTAAAATCTTCTTACTATAAAGAAGATCTGAAATAGTCAGGTGGGAATTTTTGATTCTCATCTCAGAAAAACTCTTTCTAGAAGTAAATTTCTAGAACTTGGAAAGCTAAGACTGCTAAGTATTTAAATTCTGGGATGAAAATATATATAGGGCAGCATTCCTGGGTGCTGTTAGCCAAAGAACGTTCCCTAATTCTCTGCAATAAATCTACTTATCTAACAACCTTTTTGTGCCAGCTTAAAAATGTGGAATACATGATGGTACAGCATGCTGATGGTTTTTAAGGCTGAGGCTCTCTTAGTATGATTTTCAGTCGTCTGTAAAAAAAAAAAAACGTATCACAAAGTTGTAACCGGATAGCAACATTCCTCTTCCTCAATTCCACCTGTGAATTAAGGGGACACAGGCAGTCCTCAATTTACAATCGTTCATTTGGTGACCATTTGAAGTTACAAGGTCACTGAAAAGAGTGACTTATTACAGGCTTTCACACATACGACCATAGCAGCATCCTCCCCAGGGTCATGGGATCAAAATTCGGGCGTTTGGCAACTGACTCGTATTTACGACGGTTGCCGTGTCCCGGGGTCATGTGATCCCCTTTTGTGACATTCCCAGCTGGCTTCCGACAAGGAAAGTAAATGTGGGAAGTTAGATTTGCTTAACAATTATGGTTCTCTTAAGAACTGCAGTGATTCACTTAACAACTATGGTAAAAAAGTTGTTAAGTGAGTCGGAGGCGCAACTCACTTAACATCTGTCTTGCTTAGCGATGGAAATGTTGGGCTCAATCGAGGCCGTAAGTCAAGGGCTACCTGTCCTCCTATTGTACTTTCGTTGGTTAAAAAAGAAAATGGAGCTGTTAAAAACAACAAGACAGTCAGGCAGGGCAACAAAAAGCATGGATTTCTTTGAAGATTAGTTGTTGCTTAGGAGAAGCCTATTTCTCCCTCCTTTCATCCCCTCTCCATCTTTATTCTTTCCTGATATTTCTGCTATTTCAGAGATAAACACAGTGTGTGGTTATTTTCTTGAGTGATCAATTATTATTATTATTATTTTTTTAAAGGGTTATCTGACTCCGCAGACAATTCAAGTTAATCAGTAGCTTTTAACAGGAATTTTTTCCCACCCCGTCTTCACAGCCTACGTGTTTTGGAGTGTGGCCATGCCGTATATATGCACATACACATAAGTGTAACATATTCATGGAGTGGGAGGAATATCCAGGATGGGTTTCAGCTAGACGTGGCAACCCTGGTTTGACAAGATGAAGAAGTTGAGAACTGCACAGAATTTCTGTTTGTAAGTCAGGCAACAACGTCCTGTGGAGCCCTTGGGTGCTCCCTGAACTGGGCTGCTTGCTTGCAGGCATTTCATGAAGCAACCAGACAGAGCACCAGGGACTCCACACTTCACCACTGTTGCTATTCTCTCCTATTGAATTTCCTTCCTTCCTTCCTTCCCTCTCCTTCTTTCCTTCCTTCCCTCTCCTTCTTTCCTTCCTTTCCTTTCCTTTCCTTTCCTCTCCTTCCTTCCTTCCTTCCTTCCTTCCCTCTCCTTCTTTCCTTCCTTCCTTCCTTCCCTCTCCTTCCTTCCTTCCTTCCCTCTCCTTCCTTCCTTCCTTCCTCCCTTTTGTACACCACGAAAGGTGCACCAAATGAAACACTTTCAGGTGCTGTAATAAGAACTGGCCTGGAAGCTATGTTGCCCTGCCTTTGTGGATGTGCTTTCAAAAGTGACGAAATTAAGCCCAGAGTTTGCATTCAGGAGAGACAAAACCGCCACACCGTCTTCTCTAAATCCACTTTGGAGCCACTTAATTATCGTTGAAGGGAATTCTGTCAGCCTGGGATGATTGCTGGCTCCCAAATTAAAAGTGAGAACTCAAGGCTAAGATTTCTGGAGAATTTTCATTAACAGGCCATAAGATGAAACGTCAACAAACAAAGGAAACACGAGGCAAACAATAATCACAGCAGTAACAACAGCAGCAACAACAACGATAACAAAAACTAAATATTTTTGAACGCCACAGGAGTTCCCCTGTGATTCGGATATACAAACAAGCTGAAAAGATCAGTGTGGGAAGTGGAAAAATTCACAATCCTGAGGACTTCTTCATTTTCCCCAGGCTGAGGGTGTGTTGACAACATGGCCAAGCTGTGTTTCTTTTTCCCTTCTCCTTATGTGAGGAAAAGCAAAAATTAGCAGCAACCCTCAGAGTTTTGCCTGAGGCAACCTGGGTTTCAAGTCAACCTGGTTTCTTCAGAAATACAATCCATTATAAAAAAGGACCATCTACAGAAGCAGGAGTTGCTTGGAGGTTAACCCCTTCCTTTCCCTTTTCCCTCAGATATATGTGGAGCACTTGGGCCATGTGGACTGTTGCCACGAGTTAAAAAAAAGAAATTAAAAGACTTATTTTTATTTTCTCAAGTTGTTAAAACAAGGGGATGGAAAACTATCGAAGCAATGCTGCTCAACCTATCCTGTTCAAGAACAACAAATCCTCCTGAATTTGAGCTGCAGAAATCTGATGCAGCCATTTTTGAATCTGAGACTGAAAACTTAATTTTCCATAGCAGGAAATAGGCAACGAAAATATCAATTTCCTGCCTTTTAATGACATCCAAATTCAACCAACTTCTGGAGTCAGCCACCTCATTTTGCTCAGGAAGCCCAAATCTTGGCTTCTTTTGAGGGGTCTAGGCCAGGGGTGGGCAACCTTGGCCCTTTTATGACTCGTGGACTTCAACTCCCAGAATTCCTGAGCCAGACATGCTGAGGGGAAAGGGGGAGGTTTCCAAGCTGAGCCATATTGGCTCAGGAATTCTGGGAGTTGAAGTCCACCAGTCATAAAAGAGCCAAGGTTGCCCACCCCTGAACTAGGTGAATTCTGCAGTGAATTGTCCCAGAGCAAGTTGGCTGCAGTGAATTGGCCGTGGCGAGCTGCCCATGGCAAGCTGATCGTGGTGAGTTGGCCACGGCACGTTGTCCCATTCCGACTTTTGAGTTTGCTGACCAGTCAGATGAGAAGCGAGCATGGACAACCAGGAAGAGGCAGTGGTGGGATTCAAATATGTGAACAGCTGGTTCCCTGTGTGGATGCCGCTTCCGGAAGTCCATTCTGGGCCTGGGCAACAAAAAATTAGCTCCCGGTTCTGCCGAAGTGGTGCGAACCGGCTGAATCCCACCACTGGGAAGAGGTCAAGAGGATCCTCTTATACTCCTCAGTGCATCATATTACCAAACCTAAAAGAAAGGAGACCTAGCTGGCAGTAGAACCTGGAAAGGGAGGTTAAGCAAGAGGTTCCCTACTGCATCTTATTTTTAAATAGCATCGTAGGAAACAAAAGACAAAGTAGACGGAGTAGGGATGCATCTGTGACCTACAAGACAAGAACGAGGAGAATCATAGCCGCCGGTGAGAACAGATACGTGGTGCCCAGAGCTTGAGGCGTATGCAGGATGCTCTCTATCTTCCACCAGCAAATGTAAGATAAGAATGGAACCACGAGGCTCATAAGAGGCAGCAACAGACAGCTGGACTATCCACGTAGGGATAGATATTGTTAAAGCAACTATGACTCTGAAGCTCTGGGAAGAAAGGTGAAGGAGCTGAAGGTTCAGGTGTTGTTTGAATACTGCAAGTGAATAATTGGCCACGGAAATGGTGTATACAGGACAGGCCCAATTACTGTTGTAACTCAAGGACTGCCTTTATAGGCAAATTTAATCACAAAAAAACAGAAGCTGGAGGTTAGAGTGATGGCGAGACTTCAGAAATGCAGCTAGATATACAAGGAAGGGAGTAACTTCGGTTTTGGATCATCATAATAAATACATAATAGTAAATACATAAAAAGCATGCCAAACCTCTGCAGGCTATATGGCCAGGCACGCAGCAAACAGGCAGAGAGACTGTTGTGTGGGAAATTTTGTACAACTGCTGCAAAGCAATGCGATGTTTCTGCTCTTCCTCCTCCATCGAGCAAAATGCTGGGAAAAAGATAAGGAGGAAGACCCTACAGATAGGGTGAGTAGGAAACTTGGAACCGGGCCCTAGTATAGAGGCTCAGATATTTGTGTTTCTGGTTATATCATCTTACTATTCCTTTGTGTGTGTGTGTGTGTGTATACTAGAAGCACACTCTCCAGGATGAAGGTTGGACTGCACAGAGTGCATCCTTAAGGGACTGTCCTGGTTGAAATGTCAGCTTTATTTCCCCAAGTCATTCAACATCAAGATTGACCCCCAAATACAGTACATTTGCTGTGGTCTATCGTTTGTTCTGCTAGTGAAAGTAAGTCTATTATGTGTTGTTCTATGTACTTTTGTGCATACTTATAATTGTTGATGATCATCTGCCAAATCCACATACCTGGGAGGCACACCTCCCCCCCCCTATGTGTGTGTGTGTGTGTTTGTGTATCTCCTGCCCACCTAGCAACTTGAAAGCAGGCAAATGCGAGGAGATAAATAGGTACCACTTCGGTGGGGAGGTAACAGCATTCTGTGCACTTTGGCACATAGTCATGATGGCCACATGACCATGGAGGCATCCTCGGAGGACACTTGGTTAAGAAATTTATATCTATCTATCTATCTATCTATCTATCTATCTATCTATCTATCTATCTATCTATCTATCTATCTATCTATCTATCTATCTATCTATCTATCTATCTATCTATCTATCTATCTATCTATCTATCTATCTATCTATCTATCTATCTATCTATCTATCTATCTATCTATCTATCTATCTATCTATCTATAGACAGACAGACAGACAGATATAGATATATATAGATATATATAGTGTGTGTGTCTGTCTGTCTGTGTGTTTTGTAAGGCATTATCTGAAGAAGGCTTCTCTTACAGTGTCTCTATTATCATTCAATTAAAAATCTGATTGATGGTCAGACCCAAGTCTCATGCATGGACTTCCTCAGCTCATGCACATCTTTCTTGCACATAAACATTACCTCAAAAACATTTTCCCATCAACCACAAGTAGACACTTAAAGCTACGGGAATAGCTGGTAGACAATGAGTAAATGAGTTCGCTACATTAGTCTAGTTTCATTTTTAGTGAATAAATGGTGTCCCACAGAACGAAATCACCATATCTATATATGGGCAGTCTCGTTTTCGTCTTGAGGAAATGTACACAAAGGTGGTGTGTCTCTCAACAGAGGCAAAGTACGGAGGCCTGTCCTAACCAGGGAGCTAAGTTCCTCTCCCTTATTTCACAGCTGAAATCTTGGTCAGGGGTCCCCAACCTTGGCCCCTTTAAGACCTGTGGACTTCAACTCCCAGAATTCCCCAGCCAGCATGGCTTGCTGGGGAATTCTGAGAGTTGAAGTCCACAGGTCTTAAAGGGGCCAAGGTTGGGGACCCCTGATCTGGATCACAATCACATAAGTATGGCACGCTGGAGAAACCCTCGAAGTGCATCAGCTTTTTGTTTCCTACGTCTCTTTTGGAATCTCTTTTCCAGTTACAGAGCTAAATACATCCGAAACAACCTTCCCATGCCGCCCATTTGACCTCTCACTAGCTTGGTGATGACTTTCTCTGTCCAAAATAGGGAGTAGCGAGAAGAAGGGAGAAAGAAAAGAAGGGAGAAGAAGGGGGGAAGAGAAAAGAGAAGAAGAGAGAAGGGAAAGAAGGAGGAAGGGAAAGGAAGAGAGAAGGAAGAAGGGAGAAGGGGGGAGAAGGGGGGAGCAGGAGGGGGGGGATGGCTGCTCCCACAGCAACTGAATAATTGCCCATTGTTCCTTACTGCCAACTAGTTATGAGAGGTATGGCTATGTCCCATCAATAGATGCCCATGATTTTTTTTAAAATTCGCATTCCAGCTGCTTTTGTATTTATTCAGGCAACCCAGAGTTCTCCACACGACATGCTGAAGACAGTGAGCCCGCAGTCCTCCCCTCAGCTACTCCAGACAATTGTTTGCAACCTCCTGTATTGTCTAGAATTTACAGTGAAAGTGATATATTCCCTCAAAAGGTATAATGTTCGCCCTAAAACTTTTAGCTCCTCTAAAAGGCAGCCAAGGCAGCCGTGCTATTGTTCAGCCAGAGGGTCCATCTGCCAAAGGATGTGAGGGGAAATTAAATAGGACTTCTAAAATGCCATTTGCTTTAAGGAACTAAAGCAATATAAGGGAGCAATTTAGCATCTACCAATGCATAAAGACAGTAAAATTACTGGGTTTTTTTTTTTTTTTTTGCCTCTCTGCTGGGGGAATGAAATGAAGGGCTATTTATAAAGCACTCCCTGCTTTGGCTATAATCAAATATAATAACAAGATAGAACAAAAACAATCTTTTTCTGGAAACCACCTTTGTAATACTCCTTTTTAATAACCCTCCTAATGGCCAAATTAGAAGGACCCCAACTGAAGTCATTCATCCCACATAAAACAAACATTGCCTTTTCTTCTTAGCTCTGTTTTACCAGCTACATTAGTTCCAGATGAGGCTTCAGGAGTTTAGAGGCTGAAACCGGCAGCTGCTTTTTATTTACCGGAGGCAAATCCGAGATGGGTCTGAAGGGGAATTTCATCAGCTGCCCATAGAGCATTCGCTGGCAAAAGACCCACAGCATTTCACCCGGCGACTGCCCATGTGACAGGACAGGTAGTCCTCAACTTACGACCACAATCGAGCCCAGAATTTCTGTTGCTAAGGGTGAGACAGTTGTTAAGTGAGCTTTGCCCCATTTTGCAACCTTTCTTGCTAGAGTTGTTAAGTGGATCACTGCAGTTGTTCACTTAGTAACACGGTTGTTAAGTGAATCTGGCTTCCCCCGTTGACTTTGCTTGTCAGAAGGTTGCAAAAGGGGATCACGTGACCCCAGGAGACACTGCAACCGTCATAAATACGAGTCAGTTGCCAAACATCTGAATTTTTATCATTTGACCTATGGAGATGCTGCAAGGGTCATAAGTATGAAAAAAGTGACATTGCGGGTTTGACACCCATGGTCTAGATCTTTTTGGATCCTAAAATGATCCAAGGCCTGGAGACTAAAACATAAGAAGAACGGCTGCAGGACTTGGGTTTAAAGTCTAAAGAAAAGAAGAAACAGGGGAGACATGATAGCAGCGTTCCAGTATTTGAGGGGCTGCCACAAAGAAGAAGAGGGGGTCACGTTATTCTCCAAAGCACCAGATGGAAGGACAAGAAACAATGGTTGGAAACTCATCAAGAAGAGAAGCAACCTGGAGTTAAGGAGAAACTTCCTAACAGTGAAACGTCCTAACAATTAACCAGCGGAACAGCCTGCCACCAGAAATCGTGGGCGCTCCATCCTTGGAGGTTTTTAAGAAGAGACAAGACAGTCACTTGTCTGAAATGGTATAGGGTTTCCTGCTTGAGCAGGGGGCTGGACTAGAAGACCTCCAAAGTCCCTTCCAGATTCTATTCTATTCTATTCTATTCTATTCTATTCTATTCTATTCTATTCTATTCTATTCTATTCTATTCCATTCCATTCCATTCCATTCCATTCCATTCTATTGCTATTTTTGTCCCAGCTCGGCCAAAAATCATAGTAGCTGCAAAATTGAATGTGTGTCCTTGTTCATTGCAATGTGTGGCTACCAGGTAGTTCCCAAAAACCATTTTTTTTATTATGTTCAATTATCACAACTTTGTCTTCTTTTGCTTAAAAAAATCACATCATGAAAAACGTTAAAAGAATGGAGAAGCTACACTGTTTTTTTCGGGAAATCACTGAATACAAGATCAAAACAGAAATTCACGAGCATTGCTCATTTACCCACAATTCATAAAGCAACCATAATATAATTTTATTTAATGCACTGTCTGGGAATTTCTCATTAAAGCCCTTCCCATGTGCAAGTCACCAAGTTTACAAAGCTATCCATTTGTGCTTCGAGTCTGACAAAACCTTTTTTGATATTTTTGGGCTTCAGGCAGGAAAAGACAAACCACCTTCTAGGTTGGGCTTAATACCTGAAGGGACCAGTGGCTCAGCCTGTCCACCACAGCTTCACGTAGCTTTCAAAGACTTAAAAGACGATACTTAAAATTACTTAGAAGAGTAATTCCAATGAATTACTCCCTCTGAATTTGCAACACCCTTTCCACGTCAAGCACATGCGAGCTAAATGCACTGCAATGTAAGTTACTTCATTCATTTTTCTGTGCAAGATCCTGAAGTCTGGAGAATCTGAAAGGTTTCCTGGCAGTCCTTGGGGTTTTCCTGTAATCTTGGCAAACAACCTTTCAAAGCCATACTTGACCTTTGGAAGGTGAAAGTGGTCCAGGCTGTTGATGAAATTGCCTCTGAATGACCTCTCTCATTCAGAAAAACCAAACTTGTGAACTGGAGGGGAAGCAATGAGTGGGACAAAGATTCATGTGGATGGAAAACCTGGGAACGGCCTGAATAAACAGCCTCCAGCTTGTCTCCAGGCACACTCTGTGGCTGGGCACAATGATATTATTCTTTTCCACTGCATTCATATTTGCACAAAATCATTCAAGGGGTGGTCTAATTTACTGCCTTTGGCCACGCCCACTCCAAAATAAATAAACATAACTTAATAGGTTGTTGTGATCTATATGAATAACACTTTCCTTGTTTCCATGCCGACCTAAATGTTCAACGAATCCAATTGAAGTCATAGATATTTTTCGGCTTACAGATGTGAATTAGGAACCCAATTCTTGGCCTTCCCTGGTTTAAATGAGTAGCCGAGAGCCAACTCTGTGAATGGGGTTAAAAATGAATATTTGCTTGCAACGAAGAATACTTCCATCATTCTCAAGAGAGGAAAGGGTTTTGTAATAAAACCATCCCTGTAGCTCACCCTATTCATCATTTCTTAGAAGTCTCCAATATTACATTTTTGGGGAAAGGTTTGGAAATTGGACAGTCTCTTGGCTCAAAGTATTTCTGGGTAGCATAAATTATCTGGGTGTATTCAAACCATCAAAAAAAGCCAATGCAGGCATAGGCTGCATTAACAGGGACAGAATCAAGATCACACGGACTGTTAGTACCGCTTTTTAAAGGCCTTTCTAAGATCACACTTGGAAGACGGCATCCAGTTTCGGCTGCCACAATATAAAGAAGATGTCAAGCCTCAAGAAAGACTGCAGAGAAGAGCATCAAAGAGGCTAAAACATACGAAGAACGGTTGCAGGAATTGGGTATGTCTAGTCTAGTGAAAAGAAGGACTAGGGGTGACACGATAACTGGTTCCAATATTTGATGGGCTGCCACAAGGAAGAGGGGGGGTGTCCACCTCTTCTCCAAAGCACCTGAAGGCAGGAAAAGAAGCAACGGATGGAAACAAATCAAGGAGAGAAGCAACCTAGGACTAAGGAGAAATTATCTGGCAATGAGAAGAATTAACCAGTGGAACTCCTTGCCTCCAGAAGTTGTGGGTGCTCCATCACTGGAGGTTTTCAAGAAGTGATTGGACAATGATTTGTCTGAAATGGTGTAGCAGGGTCTCCTGCTTGAGCAGGGAATAATAATAATAATAATAATAATAATAATAATAATAATAATAATAATAATAATAATAATAATAATAATAATAATAATAATAATAATAATAATAATAATAATAATAATAATAATAAAGTTGGAAGGGACCTTGGAGGTCATCTAGTCCAACCCCCTGCTCAGGCAGGAAACCCTATACCATTTCGGACAAATGGCTGTCCAGTCTCTTCTTAAAAGCCTCCAGTGATGGAGCATTCACAGCTTCTGGAGGCAGGTTGTTCCACTGGTTAATTGTTCTAACTGTCAGGAAGTTTCTCCTTAGTTCTAGGCTGCTTCTCTCTTTGGTTAGTTTCCATCCGTTGCTTCTTGTCCTGCCTTCAGGAGTTGGACTAGATGACCTCCAAGGTCCCTTCCAAATCTGTTATTCTGTTCTGTTAAATCTGAAGAGTTTTTCCTTCTGAAAACTGGCTTAGGAATCCTTCTATGAAATATGTCAGTGGATTCAAACTCTGCAGTGCCCTAACTCCCTGAAAGTGATAAATAAATACATTTGGGTGGAACTCTTCCCCTCTCTGCCAAAGAAAACTAATGATTTCATTGCGATTAAAGTTAAGAAAGATCATTTTTAACAATTACATTTTAATCTAGGCATCAAACACAAGGCTAGAATCTTGCATCTTTATAAAATAAAAATTTTCCCATCAAAAACAGATAATAAAACAATCCATTCTCAAACCATATTTTTAATGGGAAGGATAAACTTGCCCAGTTTTCCTATGTCAGCCACTCACAAGATTTATTTTGGATCAATGCTTTTTTTTTTTTTTAATGGCAGCAACTGTAGTAACTCATGATTTCATAGCCAGCTCCTCCAGGCTCAGCAGAAGAGACCAGGGACAGCAATCCTGGTTTGCATGTCCAAGCCCCCCCCTCCCCCCCCAGACAAATCTGAGAAGAGAAAAGCAGGCCGAGATGAATTAAGATATTTCCAGAAGTGCCAAAGCAGATTCTGAGCCAAATCTTGTCTTTAAAATATACTTTTGTAAGGACAGCTCTCCTGATTTTAGTCTTGATGGGAGCTAGACAGGAAAAGCAGCCAGTGAGGTTAAATTCTACCTTTAGCATTTTCATCAACCAGGCCCCCCCTTCCCCCCCCTTCTTCTTTCAAGTTTCCTTTTTTCAAGGCTAGCAAGACATTAAATCCACAGGTACCAAGAAAAATGAAACCAATCTCAAAAAAAAATCTGAATGCAATTTGTTCCCTACAAGCAAATAGAGTAACGCATCAAGATTATTTATTAAAATGTTATGTTAAGCAAACTTGTAAAACCTGATTGAGGAGGCAACATTCAATTTTTATATTTTTTTTAAAAAAACACAGAATGGGATATGCATTAAACGTGTATCGGAAGCTCCTTGGTACTGTATTCCTTTCACTGAGATACAGGCTCCAATCATGCCAAAAAAATTATTTTTAAGTGTATTAGAATTAATCAAGATGCTACTGCATTATGTTGAGATTTAAAATAATTTCTTTGGAGGAAAAAAAAAACCCCATTCAATTCACTAAAGCCAAGTACATAAAATTGTAATACTGGAAGGGGCCATGCAAAGCGACCCCTTTGCTCAATGTCCACTTTCAATAAAACTTATTTAATTACTTTGGAGTTAACAAATATACCAAAACAATATATTAATTAAAGCTGCAAAATATTCAAGAGCTAAGAGAACTAAGATATGTGCTCCATTTATTATATGTTTTAATGCATTTTATTCAATTTAGGCCTTTTTTTTTTTTTTTTTTTTTTTGGTGAAGAAGACCAATTATTATGGGATTTCTCCCCCCCCCCCACCTCCCCGTGTCTTTCAATCCATGCTGATTCCTGGCAAATGCCTGGAGAAGCCCTTGCAGTCTTCTTGAAGATTTTTGGAAGTGGTTTGCCACAGCCACCTTCCTAGGGGCCGAGAGTGAGTGACTGACCCAAAGGTGGGTCTAAAACTCACAACCTCCCCGTGTCTAGCCTGCTGCCCTCATCACGACACAAATTGGCTCTTAATGCTACATTGGAAAGCGGACCTGTCCTTTTGCTACCTAAGGACAGAGGCTTGTTCACAGGGCATGCAAGACGCGTCACCGTTTTATCATGTTGTTATCAGTTGTGTTCTTCCTTCCACTGACAATCCTATTGCAGTGGGAACCATTTGCAAATGCTCAAGATAGGAAAACTAGAATAAAATGTTTGCTAAAAATCACCATGGTTCTCATTTTGCCATTTGCAAGGTTTTTTTTTTAAATATCTTTTAGGGAGTTTCAGACATGATGTCACCAGTCAAACTTCCTATATTTTGGTGATGGTTGTTGCTAGGCTGTCACACTCTTGAATAGAGTTGTGCAAACCGAGGGGATGTATTTTGACTTCTTCCTTAAAAGATTATATTCGATACTCACGTAATCTGGAAGTGGAGAATCAGGAGCAGACAGGGAACTTCTCAAAGACTGTGTGGCCTGTTCCAAAACTTTGTTGTGCTTTTTGGACAACAACGAAAACAAGCTGGAGGGGAAGGGAAGGAAAAAAAACAAGCATATTGTTTTCATAGGAATCAATGGAAGGTGTTCTGTTTTTATGAAACAATTCAGCGCAGTGTTTCTCAAGCTTGGCAACTTGAAGCTGTGTGCCCTGGGGAATCCTGTGAGCTGAAGGCCATACATCTTCCAAGCTGCCAGGCTTGAGAAACACCGGCACAGACTTTACCTTGCAGAGGTAACTTTAAAAAAAAAGAGAGTTTATAAAGTGTTTTCTCAGAAATTGAATTCTACAAAGGACAGATTTAGTTTGAAAGCAGAACATTTCCAAAGAAGATCACAAAACAAACATTGTGTTTGGACTGCAAGAAGACACTGCAGATATAAGTTAATCCAGAACCACAATTCAAGGTAAAGAACTTGGATAATTCCTGCTCTTTAGTCCTTTTTTTTCTTCATGAAATTTCCCTTCGTCCCGGCTATCACGGCAAGTTGAGCGTTTAGTCTGCCTTTTTTTTTTCTTTTTTGCCACAATCTTAGGGCGCTTGATGGCTTAAAAGTATATCCACCTACCACGAATTAAAAAAAATGAACCAAGGGTTAATGTTAATATTTCTAATTCAAAAGCCAGCCCTACGTTTTTTCTGCTGAACCCACCAAAATGTCCTTGTGGGAAAATGAAAAATCTGCTAGAGTTTCCTTTAGTTACCCCAATGTTTTAGTTGTCACAAATGCCTTTGGTTCTCCATCCATCTGCAGCCTTTCAAAAGGTGAGCTTTGCAGACCTTCAAAAGCGTCATCAGAAGCAAAGAAATAGGATTGGAAACCCCAGAACCCCAGACATAAAATCACAGTTGAGACCAAAATTATCACTGCTAAATGAGGCGGTTTGTTAAGTGAGTTTTGCCCCATTTCACAAACTTTCCCCCCAAAGTTATTAAGTGAATGGCTGCAGTCGCTAAGTGGATCATGCGGTCGTTAAGCAATGGGCTTCCCCCATTGACTTTGTTTGTCAGAATCCTGCTGGGAAGGTTACAAATGCTGATCACACGGGACCGTGCAACTATCACAACGAATGCTTGCCACTGGACAAAGGTCTGAACTTTGATCCCGGGGGGGGGGGGGAATGCTGGAACGGTCGTGTGAAAACAGCCCTACATTGTTTTTTTCAGTGCCGTTGGAACTTTGAACAGTCACTAAACGGATGGTTGCAAGCCCAGGACTGCCTGTATATATAACTTTATAATTCTAGGAAAATAGGGCATTCAAATTCCACACTCCAGGGTAGACAAGGACTGTGGGAACAGGTGTAGAGGTTCAAAAGTATCTCTGGCAGCAATGCGTCTGCAGGGATTAGGGATCCTGACCCCGGATCTGACCTAGCTCTGGTTTTATGAACTTTGGTGATCTTGAACGTTGGAAAAAGATTGACAGCAGCTTCCATGCTTCAGGAAGTCAGTAGCATTTTCACTGCTCTCCCCAAATTTGGTAAATGCAACCGATTTCTTGTCTATGGAGATTCTCAGTCATCCAGATCAATGGCTGTGCCAAAGGTGCTTTTTCAAAAGGCAGCTGGGCTTTCTTATTTTTCTTTGAAGATGTTTTGCTTCTCGTCCAAGAATGGGATGGGATGGAATGGAATGGAAATAGAATAGAATAGAATAGAATAGAATGGAATAGAATAGAATAGAATATGGAATGGAATAGAATAGAATAGAATATGGAATGGAATGGAATAGAATAGAATAGAATAGAATGGAATGGAATAGAATAGAATAGAATATGGAATGGAATAGAATAGAATGGAATAGAGAAAGAATAGAATAGAATAGAATAGAATAGAATAGAATAGAATAGAATGGAAATAGAATAGAATAGAATAGAATGGAATAGAATAGAATAGAATGGAATAGAATGGAATAGAATAGAATAGAATAGAATAGAAAATATAGAATGGAATGGAATGGAAATAGAATAGAAAATATAGAATGGAAATAGAATAGAATAGAATAGAATAGAATAGAATAGAGCTGGAAGGGACCTTGGAGGTCTTCTAGTCCAGCCCCCCCCCCCCTCAAGCAGGAGACCGGCCTATACAATCTCAGACAAGTGACTGTCCAGTCTCTTCTTAAAAACCTCCAGTGATGGAGGGCCCACCATTTCTGAAGGCAAAGCTGTTCCACTGGTTAACTGTCCTCCCTGTCAGGAGGTTTCTCCTTAATTCCAGGTTGCTTCTTTCCTTGATGAGTTTCCATCCATTGTTTCTCGTCCTCCCCTCTGGTGCTTTGGAGAATAGTTTGACCCCCTCCTCTTCTTTGTGGCAGCCCCTCAAATACTGGAACTCTGCTATCATGTCTCCCCTGTTTTTTTTTTCTTTTTCTTCTGACTCAAGAACCAAGTAGCTTCTTCAGGTCAGTCAGAACTGAAGAAGCTTCTTGGACGAGAAGCGAAACGCCTTCAAGGAAAAACAAAATAAGTCCAGTTGCCTTTGGAGAAAAGCTCCTTTGGGATTACTGGCTTCTTATTGCTTTCTGGACCCCCTCCGAGTCTCACTGTCTCTTCCAAAAGCTATCAAGAAAACTGGAGCAAAGCGTTGTGTATGTGTCAGTGCAACGTGGGTTGGAGAAATAATTTCAGGAAGGAAAATGCTGCTTTGCAGGAGGAAGGTGGTTGAAGGTGGACCAGGAGCACCAGTTAAATTCTGAAACTTATTATTTCTATCTCTATTTTAGCGTGTATCGATTTGAATACTATCTTAATTAGGCATCAGTCCAAGAAAAAGAACACCTAACAGCTTATTCAAACTCTACTGTCAATACAGACAGTCCTCAACTTACAACAATTCATTTAGTGACCGTCCAAAGTTACAACGGCACTGAAAAAAGTGACTTATGGCCGGTTTCCACACTTACGACCTTTGCGCCATCCCCAGGGTCACCTGATCAAAATTCGGATGCTTGGCAACTGACTCATCTTTATGATGGTTGCAGTGTGTCCTGGGATCATGTGATCCCCTTTTCCGACTTTCTGACAAGCAGAGTCCATGGGGAAGCCAGATTCATTTAATAGCCGTGTTACTATTTAACAACTGCAGTGATTCATTTAACAACGGTGGCAAGAAAGGTTGTAAAATGAGGCAAAGTTCAGTTAACAACCGCCTTGCTTAGCAAGAGAAATTTTGGGCTCCAGTGTGGCCCTTTAAGTGGAGGGCTGCCTGTAAACATTCTTTAGAGCAGGACTCTTCCAATCTGGCCCTTTTATGACTTGTGGACTTCAACTCCGCGTGCCTGGCTGAGGAATTCTGGGAGTTGAAGTCCACAAGTCATAAAAGGGCCAAGTTGGAAGAGCCCTGCAATATAGGATAAACCAGGGGTCCTCAACCTTGGCTACTTCAAGACTTGTGGACTTCAACTCCCAGAATTCCTCAGCCAGCGTGCCTGGCTGAGGAATTCTGGGAGTTGAAGTCCACAAGTCCTAAAAGGGCCAGGTTTGAAGACCCCTGCAATATAGGATAAACCAGGGGTCCTCAACCTTGGCCACTTCAAGACTTGTGGACTTCAACTCCCAGAATTCCTCAGCCAGCGTGCCTGGCTGAGGAATTCTGGGAGTTGAAGTCCACAAGTCCTAAAAGGGCCAGGTTTGAAGACCCCTGCAATATAGGATAAACCAGGGGTCCTCAACCTTGGCCACTTCAAGACTTGTGGACTTCAACTCCCAGAATTCCTCAGCCAGCGTACCTGGCTGAGGAATTCTGGGAGTTGAAGTCCACAAGTCCTAAAAGGGCAAGGTTTGAAGACCCCTGATTTAGAAACTATAAGCTATTTATCTGGACCAATCCTCCCCGTTACTCAGGTTGATCAAAGCAAGTTTAGCTTTCCAAGCAATTCACTTCCTAGGATAACAACGTTTGATGGTGTTTGCAGTTAGAAGGAAAACAGAGGCTCATCTTTCCCTTCCCTTCAAATAACAACTCACAAGGAATTATTTTTCTCCTAGCTACAAATGTAATGCCATTAAATAAAGTGGTTCACCAAAGTTAATCATTAACCCCAAAATACAGATTTCAGATAAAGACTTGGGACTGTTGCTGAAACGGTCTCTCAAACCCCTCTCAATTAAAAAATAAAAATAAAAATTCAGAAACAGCATTGATTCATAAAACTAGTGACCACTATTATTTATATACTATGTTTAATGTATGGAAAATAAAAGGAGGTTAAGCTCTCCATTTAGAAAGACAAAATATAATTTAATAGGTAAACAAGGAAGGTCAAGGTTCCTGTATTCAAAGAGGATGTGATTTGGGAAGATTATGGAATGGAGTATAACAAAATCAATCCACAAGTACCTTGAAAATAAAGTAATTATTACTACAAATGGGTTTATCCAGCTGACTAATGTATTCAGCAGACTAACTAACTATCCAGACTAACTTTTTTTTTTTTTTGATAACTTCCTTAACAAATTGTGGGAATGTGGTAGACACAATTTTACTTGATTTCTTTGACGGATCTGAAAGGAACTCTCCATGTCATACTAATTAAACTCTGATGACATGACAATTAAGTGGCCACGCAGATGGGATAGACAGATGCCGGAGCCAGTTTGATGCAGAGGTCAGAGTGCCGGCCTAGAAAGCAGGAGACACAGTTCCACGTCTTCCTTAGGCAGGCAAGCTGGCTGCGTGATTTTGGGCACAGCCCAACCTGACTCACAAGGTTGCTATTGTGGGGAAAATAGGAGGCTGGAATATTAAACGTGATTACTGCCTTGAGTTATGTGTATATAAAAAAATGGATGTAATAATAATGGGGCAGCACCCAGCAATTACAGGCCAATTACACATGCTTACCAACAACTTTCCTTGTACCTTGCTCAATAGTAGCAACTGGGAGAGGGATCTAGTCCTAGTGGACAATCACTTAAATAGGAGCCAGCAGTGTGCTGCAGCTGCCAAAAAAGCCAACACAGTTCTAGGCTGCATCAACAGAGGGATAGAATCAAGATCACGTGAAGTGTTAATACCACTTTACAAGGCCTTGGTAAGGCCACACTTGGAATACGGCATCCAGTTTTGGTCACCACGATGTAAAAAAGACGTTGAGACTCTGGAAAGAGTACAGAGAAGAGCAACAAAGATGATCAGGGGACTGGAGGCTAAAACATATAAGGAACAGTTGCTGGAATTGGGTATGTCTAGTTTAATGAAGAGAAGGACGAGGGGGGACATGACAGCAGTGTTCCAATATCTCAGGGGCTGCCACAAAGAAGAGGGAGTCAAGCTATTCTCCAAAGCGACTGAAGGCAGGACAAGAAGCAACGGATGGAAACTAACCAAGGAGAGAAGCAACCTAGAACTAAGGAGAAACTTCCTGACAGTTAGAACAATTAACCAGTGGAACAACCTGCCTCCAGAAGCGGTGAATGCTCCAACACTGGAAGTTTTTAAGAAGAGACTGGACATCCATTTGTCCGAAATGGTATAGGGTTTCCTGCCTGAGCAGGGGGTTGGACTAGATGACCTCCAAGATCCCTTCCAACTTTATTATTATTATTATTATTATTATTATTATTATTGTTGTTGTTGTTGTTGTTGTTATTTGCTAGCTGATGTAATACAGGTAGTCCTTGACTTACATCAGTTCATTTGGTGACTGTTTGACGTTACTGTACAACAACACTAAAAATAATGACTTATGACCGTTTTTAACACGACCACTGCGGCACCTCCACGATAACATGATCAAAATTTGGATGCTTGGCAATTGACTCATATTTATGACTGTTGCCATGTCCCAGAGTCACGTGATCCCGTTTTGCGACCTTCCGACCAGGAGTGTCCATGGGGAAACCGGGTTAACTTATCAACTGCAGTGATTCACTTAACAGCTGTGGCAAGTAAGGTCGTAAAAAGGGGCAAAACTCACTTAACAAACGTCTCACTGAACAACGAACTCAACTGTGGTCATAAGTGGAGAACTAGCTGCAGCTGATGCAGTCCCGCAGCATCAAGTTGAAAACGAGCTTTTTCCACCTGAGCAGAGAAGAAACGGAGGAACAAACGATCAGCTCCTAATTGATAAGATGAATTTAGAAAAGCACCGGAGAAGGAAGGAAGGAAGGAAGGAAGGAAGGAAGGAAGGAAGGAAGGAGGGAAGGAAGGAAGGAAGGAAGGAAGGAAGGAAGGAAGGAAGGAAGGAAGGAAGACCCGAGACTTGAGAGTATCTTTTGGATTGATTACACGAAGACTAGACAATCCCCTGCCTGGAAATGACAGGTGCCAGTTGACACATCAGAAGCTTTGGGCCAAGATCCAACCCCTGGGCCAATCCAGTCGTTGGGTACGGAGGGAATGGCGGACTGGGCTCAAGCGGAACTAAAACGTCCGATAGGAAAACGGGACACAAAACAATGAATCTGAGTTGGGGCAGGCAGAGTCCAACTAAATATTTTAAATAGTTCCTAACTGTAAAAAAGCAGCTAGGCAGAGAAATCAATTAACCGGACAGAGGATGAGATTCCTGTCAGGTGATGTCTGAGGCTAGAAGTCATCTGTCTGGGATGCTTTAATTTGGATTCCAGCACGAGGAAGCTGAAGTCAATGGTCCACATCAGAGGTGGGGAAGGATGGCCCCCTTTATGACTGGTGGACTTCAACTCCCAGAATTCCTGAGCCAGCTTTGCTGAGGGGACAGGGAGAGGTTTCCAAGCTGAGCCAGGCTGAGCTTTGCTGGCTCAGGAATTCTGGGAGTTGAAGTCCACCAGTCATGAAGGGGGCCATCCTTCCCCACCTCTGCTCCAGATTGTCAATTCCATCTTCTCTGTTTTTAAGCCATGTGAAACGATGGACTTTGGCCTGGGAGGGAACTGACCCTACACCCGGAGGGCTGAGAGGGTTTACGCAGAACTACTCGCCTGACTAAACTCAGAGAGTAAGGACGAAGGGAGTGCAGGAGGATGCACCATTAGCCTCTTGCACAAGAATATGCCCGTGAGGTCTTGCTGGCTCACAGCGTTTTCACAGCAGGCTCCCTCCAGTCATCTGAGGAAGCAAAGATTACTGGGAGGAGAGGATTTGTTGAGGGAACAAGCCTGGAGGTGAGGTGCAGGTAGGCCTCAATTTACAACAGTTCATTTAATGACCGTCTGGAGTTACAGCGGCACTGAAAAATACGACTTAGGAATGTTTTTCACACTTACGACCCTTGCAGCATCCCTGGGGTCACGTGATCCAAATTCGGACGCTCGGCAACTGACTCGTATTTATGACGGTCGCAGTGTCCCGGGGTCACGTGATCCCCCTTTGCGACCTCCTGACAAGTCAATGGGGAAGCCAGGTTCAGTTAACAACAGTGTGCGACTCGCTTAACAACTGTGGCGATTTACTTAGTAGCTGTGGCAAGGAAGGTCGTAAAATGAGGCAAAACTCACTTAAGAAATGTCTCAGCAATGGAAATTTTTGGGCTCAATTGTGGCCGTAAGTCGATCTACATTCAAGATTCGTCACATTAAATCCTTTAAGTTCCTTTCTTTTTATCAAAACAAGGGAAAAATCTTCTTTGTAGCCCTGGCACTTCCAATTTCCTAACTACGTCTAGGAGATTAAGTGGACAACGTGGCCAAAACAAACTAAGGTACCTGCAATATTCTTCAATCAATTCTGGATATCTGCTGTCGAAGTGAGAGCTGGATCAGGTTAAGTCAGTAAAAAGTAAGTTTTCAGGAGAAGTTGGCCAGAGAGAGCAAGAGAGCTATGAAAGTTCCCCCCCCCTCTTTATTATCTCTGACAAAAAGTCTGGGGCCCGAGGGAGCCCCTAATTAGATTGACACTGTATTCCATTTATGTGGAAATCCGTCTCATTTCCATACAAGAAACGTGATATGTTCTCTGAAAACTGAAATAAAATAAGCAAAACATGACTTTAAAATGAAAACAGTCACTCTTTCGCAAATTAAATCAATCCATCAACAAGTTCATCACATTTTGCTGTTGTTGGTTGAAAAAGAACGTATATTCTGAATTCAATGGGAATCCAAGGATTTAAGGGTCAGCATTTTTATATAATGACAAAACAAAAATGGGTTCCAAATGTTGGATAAACATATTTATATCTTACAACTGCATTTTTAAAAGCTACAGCTTTTTTGGAAAAACAAAGACTTTTATATACTTGGCAGGGGATACTCCAATTTTACAATTTCATGTCTGCATTTCACAACTTCAGTTTACTATGCAAAATGAGACTCAACAGCAAAGTCGTAACATCCAGCTACTATACACTAGAGCAGGGGTAGGCAACCTTGGCTCTTTTATGACTTGTGGACTTCAACTCCCAGAATTCCTGAGCCAGCATGGCTCAGCATGGAAACCTCTCCATTTCTCCTCAGCGTGGCTGGCTCAGGAATTCTGGGAGTTGAAGTCCACAAGTCATAAAAGAGCCAAGGTTGCCTACCCCTGCACTAGAGACTAAGAGTATATGAAGACCGATCCCAGAATCTGATAGGGGAAGAAAAAATTCATCTCCCACTTTTTAAGTTAACGTCTCCTTTGCAGGTGTGATGGCAGAAGCAGAAGGAAGCGAAAATATGCTAATCTGAAAAGGTGGAAGAAATCCAGAAGCCTGTCTTGCGTTCGGAGTGGCGGGAAACCAATGCAACAGATTGCAGGTAAACCTCAACTTACAATCGTAACTGAGCCTGAAAATTTGGTTGTGAGCCGTAATTGTTGTAAAATGGGTCATCTCACAGGACACGGCCCAATTTTACATCTTTTTTTTGTGGTGGTTGTTAAGCAAATCCTTTGTTCTGTAGGGGACGTTATTTGTTGGACACCAGAAGTAAACACCAATTACTGTTAAAAAAAAAAAGGTCATAAATTGTGGTTACACGACTGCTGGACACTGCAAGTAGCTATGAATGCAGGTCGCTTGCCAAGCGCCCCAAATGCCTCCCCAAGCCGTCAACTTCAAGTCTGGGTTGTAAATCCCTTTTTCCCTCCATCATAACCTTGAACAGTCATAATCGTAAACCATAAGCAGTCACTAAGTGACTGGTCGTAAGTCAAGGACTATCTGTATACAGATATATACAGGCAGCCCTCGACCTTTGATCACATTTGAACCCCAAATTTCCGTTGTTAAGTGAGACATTTGTTAAGTGAGTTTGCCCCATTTTACAACCTTTCTTGCCACTGCGGTTAGTAAGTTAGCAAGATGGTTGTTAAGTGAATCCAGCTTCCTCGCTGACTTTGCTTGTCAGAAGGTGGCAAAAGGGGGTGACAGTGAACCCCAGGACACAGCCAAAGTCATAAATAGGAACCCGTTGCCCAGTGTCTGAATTCTGATCACGTGACCCTGGGGATGCTGCAAAGGTCGTAACTCTGAAGAATGGTCGTAAGTCACTTTTTTCAATGCCGGTGTGACTTTGGTCACTAAGTCGAGGACTATCTGTATCTGGGAAAGGAAACGTTGTTTAAAGACAAGAACACATTAAAAGGCCTGATTGGAGAATGCAGCAGGATTCTTCCTTCCTTGTTTAACATGCCAAAAGTCCAGTACAATATTATCCAGAAGATTTAATGAAGAGAAGGACGAGGGGGGACAGGATAGCAGCGTGCCACTATCTCAGGGGCTGCCCCGAAGAAGAGGAAGTCAAGCTGTTCTCCAGAGCACCTGAAGGCAGGACAAGAAGCAACGGATGGAAACTCATCAAGGAGAGAAGCAACCTGGAACTAAGGAGAAACTTCCTGACAGTGAGAACAATTAACCAGTGGAACAACCTGCCTCCAGAAGCGGTGAATGCTCCAACACTGAAGGTTTTTAAGAAGAGACTGGACAGCCATTTGTCTGAAATGGTATAGGGTTTCCTGCCTGAGCAGGGGGTTGGACTAGATGACCTCCAAGGTCCCTTCCAACTCTATTATTATTATTATTATTATTATTATTATTATTATTATTATTATTATTATTATTATTATTATTAAAAAGTTGAACATAAAAGGTTTCAATTCCTCTTATTTCAGTGTTGCTGATTTTCTATCTAACCTTCTTAAACCACTGTGGGAAGACGCACTCCGAAACACTGCCGGGTGGTTAGCGTGAGTGCTAAGTCACTTGAAGTGCAAATAGGGAACTGAGATAAATTTAAAACATTACACTGTTTAGTATGCGCCTTTTCATTTTTTTTCCTGCCCTTTTCTCAGAAAGATATTTGCTTTGCTTTTAAAATATCTATTAACCCTATTATTTAGGGATTACATTGTGCTGTTGGGTGCTTGTTGCCTGAAAAATGGCCAGAATCAGTAAATGTGTTCCTTGCGTTCAAAATGTAATCATCAGCAGATGCTCTGCCCAGATAGAACTCAAGCAAGAATCACAGAGACAATTCACATCTTTAAAGTTTCCTCCAGGAGAACAGAAGTTTGACTGACAAAGAGTAACGCTTCCCAAATTGTAGAATTGTGCGTAATGGCATTGCAAGGGCAGCGAATTGCTACCTGTTGCCCTCCCGGCCATCTTGATCCTGGTCCTGATATTCGGAGAAGTAGCAGGAGACGAGGAAGAAAGATAAGGGGAAAGTTCAACAGACCAAGGTTGAGGAGGTTCTTGATGGAGCCAACAGGTTTATGTTTGGAAAAAATAAAACTAAAACACAATATTTCTCCTTAGATTACATTTAATCAGAATGACGCACCGTGACATCTTTTTGAGAGTGCTGGAGTTAGGCCAGGAGTCACAAACTCTCCTTTAAAAGTTACCTGGAAGCTTAGCTTTCATGGGGGAAGGGTGTCTATCGGATGGGTGGCCCTCCAGATGTTTGATTCCACCTTCCTTAGCCTTACCCAGCATAATCAATTAGGACAGAGGTAGGCAACCTTGGCTCTTTTATAACTCGTGGACTTCAACTCCCAGAATTCCTGAGCCAGCATGGCTCAGCATGGAAACCTCCCCCTTTCCCCTCAGCGTGGCTGGCTCAGGCATTCTGGGAGTTGAAGTCCACCAGTCATAAAAGGGCCAAGGCTGCCTATCCCTGAATTAGGAGAACACACCGCATTACAACGTCCGAGGAGCCGCATAACGCCCATCCCTGCCTGAATAAACCTGGCTTTTAATGATGTTGCAGAATCTTTTCTCTAACGAAATCCATTTTCAGATATTCTACTTTCTTTCAAGAACGGAAAAAAAAAAGCAGCTAAACCAACTGAAGCCGATTAGAAATGTCCACGGCTGGGATCCTTCCATTTATGATATCCTATCAATATAATATATTCTGAGATATATGATTTTAGCTAAATTGTGAAGATAGGGTTTATAACTTCATACAGCGCATTTCGGGGAGGTGGTGTTTCAGATACCCTTTCGAAAAATGGTCAGGTCTGACGCTAAAGTTCATTGCACAAGTAGCGAAAGAAACTACGGCTTGTAGGGCTGTTCTGGAAGAGAGGAAATCCTCAAAGTATCTTAATTAGAAGGAGCCTCCGTGGAGCAGAGCCTACAGTATTTGCACAGGCATTTTATAAAAGAATAAATCTGCCAGTTTATGATTACAGGGTTCTTGGAAAAACAGCAGATCAGTGTGACTTTCCTCTGGAATTTAAAAGTATGCTTCAGCCTCTCTCAATCTAGTGCCATCCAGATAGATTGGGATTAGATTCCCAGAATTCCCACCCTAGCATGATCAAAAGCAAAGGATTCTGGGAATTGTAGTTCTAACACACTTGCTGTGGCTCCTGTCCTCTGGAAACTCCCCCACCCATCCACCCCTGCCAGTGACATCCATGCCCAGCCTTTGGGGGCCTTCTGAAGGGGCCTGAAGACCTGGCTCTGGCAACTGGGCTGGGACCCCAATGGGGGAAAATAATTCTGGAGGTGATTAAGAGACTGCGGTAAAACCCTCCCCACCCACTGGAGGCTAAAGCATATAAGGAACGGTTGCTGGAATTGGGTATGTCTAGTTTTATGAAGAGAAGGACGAGGGGGGACAGGATAGCAGTCTTCCAGTATCTCAGGGGCTGCCCCAAAGAAGAGGGAGTCAAGCTATTCTCCAAAGCCCCTGAGGGCAGGACAAGAAGCAACAGATGGAAACTAACCAAGGAGAGAAGCAACCTAGAACTAAGGAGAAATTTCCTGACAGTGAGAACAATCAACCAGTGGAACAACCTGCCTCCAGAAGCGGTGAATGCTCCAACACTGGAAGTTTTTAAAAAGAGACTGGACAGCCATTTGTCCGAAATGGTATAGGGTTTCCTGCCTGAGCAGGACATGGAGGGCTTTTAATCTAGTGCCGAAAGGGGATGCTAGCCCAGACTTATTACATCTTCCCTGATCAAAAGGCTTAAAATTGGGAAGACTGGAAGCAGAGAGGTTGCTGAAGCACTGCACTCCAGGCCCATTTAGATTAAAAAAAAAAATCTCCTTTTAGAAGAAATGAAGCAATGAATATACAGGGTTTTTTTTTTAATGTAATCTCACACCTTGCCTCTGGCACAATTTTGTCTGAATCACTCAGAAAAATTTGACAGAATGAGTCTGCTGCATATTAGGAAGCTGCATTATTAAAATCATTTGATGGGATTGCTCTCTTTCTGTAATGCCTGCAGGATGCTATATGAAGGCAAATTTCACTGTTAGTCCCAGGCAAATATTTCAGTAGAATCTGAAGACATCCCCCCTTGAGAAAAGTTAATTCAAAAATCTATTTTTTACAAATGTATGCAATAAAGGGGTTTGGGGTACATAAGAGTGGCTGCAAATGTTTTGTTTGGATCCAAATTTTTCATAACTAGAGAGACCCATTGCAACAGAGGCCATGCTTTCTCTCTGTATTAATAATATATCCCTGATAAAATCTTGGGCAAAATACATTTTAATATTGCAGGGTTAGTGTAATTAAATCTTACCCACCAAAAAGCATTTTAATTACTGTCCTGGTCCATGGCAATAATTAAAATAGTCCTAAATTGGAATTGAATTAGATCTAGTTTCAACCTGTCTAAATCTGGACCCAATGCACTGTAATAAACAAAGAATACAATTATGAGGGAAATGCTCAAATTCATTTATGCGTTAGATATGTGTTTCAGTTTTAACATCCGCATAACATCCGTATAACCCAGTGGTGTCGAAGGCTCGGTGTGTCAAAAATTTGGAAAATGCCTGACTTTAATTTCCTGGAGGAAACAGTTCTCCATCTCCTTCCCCACTTCCTATCTAGGCCAGGGGTCCCCAACCCCCGGTCTGTGGACCGGTACCGGGCCATGGCGTGCCAGCAACCGGTCTGCACAAACAAGCAAAGCCGCGGGATGCAGGCAGCACACAAAACCACACACCCTCCAGTCCGTGGAAAAACCTCTCTCCACAGAACCGGTGATCCCTGGTGCCCCAAAGGTTGGGGACCTCCGATCTGGGCCCCCCTGAACAGTGGCCCTTGGCAGCCAAGCCAAGCCTGGGCCTGGAGGGGAGGCGTGCCCCGTCCTTGTGCAATATCTGGCGGGTCTGCAAAAACTGCACGACTTCTGGAGGCTGCGCAAGAGC
Organism: Azemiops feae; assembly: GCA_023970755.1. Lineage (NCBI taxonomy): Eukaryota > Metazoa > Chordata > Lepidosauria > Squamata > Viperidae > Azemiops > Azemiops feae. Next base: position 789,677 of record JALGBA010004087.1, on the reverse strand, counting down.
ATGGCTGGCTGGGGAATTCTGGGAGTTGAAGTCCATGAGTCATAAAAGAGCCGAGGTTGCCTACCCCTGCGTCTAGTGGCTCCCACTTTGTCCTTGAAGTGAGGCATTCAAATAAGTGAAGCAAAGAGCAAAAGGGAAATGATACTCTGAAGGAGAACTGGGTCCCCCCCCCCGATAATGACTCAGCCCCCCTGTTTTAATAGCCCCATCCCCCAATCCGTACGACTGATGGATGTGGAGGAAGTTACGGATTTCTCAGTCCTGTCCCATTTGCCAAGAAGCTCCTTCCTTTGGTGTCCTGTCACAGGAAATGTGGGTTTGGAAGTGCGAACTGCCAAAATACTTTTGTCCTTCTTACCCAGAGTTTTAATGTCTAAAACTGCAGTGATGCACACCATTTTTACTATTCTGCTACCGATACACTCAGGCCCTTGAAATGCAGAAGCCGACGACGTCTCCTGCAAGGCTTCCTATCTAGACTGCTTTGTTTTCTCGATGTTACTAGAAATGCAAATATTCCCGACTCTTCCGAAGGTTGAATCATGGCAACTGGACTGGTTTTTTTAATTCAAAATGCTCATCGACGTTTTTTGCAAAGCACTTCGGCTGGTGGGGCAGGAGTTGGTGTATCCCAACGACTCTCGGCCGGACTGCCTTGCTCTGGCCGAGGAAGCTGCCTGGATGGGCAGCCAAATGTCTCTCAAACTAACGACAAAAATTAGCCCGGTTGCAAGGATTCACGCTTCGGACAACCTTCAGACCACTCTCCCTGGGTGACTGAGAATCTCCATTGACATTTCTAATCCTTCCTCTTAGCAGCTAAAACAGACTAAACAAATGCCCCCCCAAAACTGGGCTTGATTCCTGGCGATGACACGGATATAACAACAACAACAACAATAAAGTTGGAAGGGACCTTGGAGGTCATCTAGTCCAACCCCCTGCTCAGGCAGGAAACCCTATATCATTTCAGACAAATGGCTGTCCGGTCTCTTCTTAAAAACTTCCAGTGTTGGAGCATTCACCGCTTCTGGAGGCAGGTTGTTCCACTGGTTAATTGTTCTAACTGTCAGGAAGTTTCTCCTTAGTTCCAGGTTGCTTCTCTCCTTGATTAGTTTGCATCCGTCGCTTCTTGTCCTGCCTTCAGGCGCTTTGGAGAACAGCTTGACTCCCTTCTTTGGGGCAGCCCCTGAGATATTGGAATGCTGCTATCATGTCACTCCTCATCCTTCTCTTCATTAAACCAGACGTACCCAATTCCAGCAACCGTTCCTTGTATGTTTTAGCCTCCAGTCCCCTGATCATCTTTGTTGCTCTTCTCTGCACTCTTTCTAGAGTCTCAACATCTTTTTTACATCGTGGTGACCAAAACTGGATGCAGTGTTCCAAGTGTGGCCTTACCAAGGCCTTGTAAAGTGGTATTAATACTTCACGTGATCTTGATTCTATCCCTCTGTATCTATCCCTTTGCCACTGCCCGTTTCCAAAATGCTATTCTGACTCTTTGGTCCAGCCCACCACCCCAATTCTTCAGCCTTTTGAGATCACCCGAAGTTGACCAAGCACAGCTTCACACGTAGCAGGCGGCTACATTACCCAGATTCTCAAATCTGGTATTTCCACGGTCTTCCCCTTCCGTGCCAATAGGGAGTTCTGGGAGCCAAAATCCAGCATATTTGGATTGCACCAGTTATATAGAAAGGTAATAGGGACATATATGAGAAAATAATTTTCATTCCTCTTTCAGCAGGGTTTCCTGACCCACCCTCCGTTTGGATAAATTCAGTCAAAGATTTCATTCCTACAGATGTTTGTTATTCCTGGTTTTAATCTGAACAGTTCGATAACCTCTCTCTTAACCGCTACGTTTTTTGTAAAGATTTTTATTTTTTATTTTTTTTAAAAAAAGTCTTTCTTTATAGACAACTATTGTTTGTTCTTAAGCAAAGGAAACTATTTTAAACGGCATGCCAGGTTTTCTTTTTCTTCTTCCCTTGACAATCAAGCTGGTTTTATTTATGTTTACTGTGTGGTCTCTCTGCCTTATATGCTTGCGTAGCCAGAATACTGTTATTCCCATTATGGATAATCTCCATATTCTGGTCAAATTTTGTCATGCAATTTTTTCCCCCTTGCTGTCCCGAAATTTTTGGCACCAATCATAAAACACTAAGGAATGTGCAAAGTGAGTTTAGCATGAATTTAAATGTACTATTTTATTTGGAGAAGCTATACTGTGCTATGCTGTGTTCTTTGGGGGGGGGGACTTTTAGCATGTATAATAACCTCAGGTTTTTCCACAAATTTGAAATCTTTTTTTAAAAAAGATTTTCTTATCTTAATTTTGGGGAATAATCAATTAAACACATCCAGTGTCTCCCATTTGCACCTATTTGGTACTAATTCAATTGTTTCCTAGTGCACCCTGCCAAAACATGCTGCTTGGATATTGACCAAATCTGGACCACATCTTTGGATCTGACTAAAAGATGTTGAGAGTTTGGAAAAAAACTAAGATGATAAGGTGGCTCAGAAAAATCAGGGTCCTACATAAGGGCCTCCGTGTGTCTGGTGAAAGGAAGGGGGTGTGAGGAAGGGGGTGTGAGTTCTTCTTACACACACATCTGAGTAGGGAAATGTTTAATTATAGTGAGCCACGTGGAAATAGAAGACATTATACTGTGGGTTTCTTTTCCCCTGCAGGTGGCAATCGGTCGGAGTGAAGAAGTACACAGCACGGCTGCCTTGGGGAAGGAAAGGAAACTGCTATTATTAGCAATGATGCTTTCTGAGTAGACTGTAGGGTTGCAGTTCGGTCTAGTGGTTAAAGCACCAGGCTAAACTGGGAGATCATGAGTTCTAACCCTGCCTTATCTACAAAAGCCAGCTGGCCGACTTTGGGCCAGTCCCTCTCTCTTCTCCCAATCCACTGTGCTTGTGGTGGAAAAAAACACTGGAGGAGGAAGGAGTATTACAGGGGTCTTCCAACTTGGCCCTTTTATGACTTGTGGACTTCAACTCCCAGAATTCCTCAGCCAGGCACGCGTGCCTGGCTGAGGAATTCTGGGAGTTGAAGTCCACAAGTCATAAAAGGGCCAAGTTGGAAGACCCCTGAGGGTCTGGCTCCAAGCCCGCAGTTTCATCAAAATGGCTGACTGAGGAATTCTGGGAGTTGGTCCACAAGTCATAAAAGGGCCAAGTTGGAAGACCCCTGAGGGTCTGGCTCCAAGCCCGCAGTTTCATCAAAATGGCTGACTGAGGAATTCTGGGAGTTGAAGTCCACAAGTTATAAAAGGGCCAAGGTGGAAGACCCCTGGAGTATTAGATATGTTCACCACCCTGAGTTGTTTATAAAAATGATAACAGTGGGATATAAACAAATATTGCCTAGAAAATTTCCAGGGGAGGGAAAATACGGACTTCCCAAAGAATAATTAGTTCTCTACAGGACTTGAAAATACAGAAGAGAATATCTGTGAAGTCCTTGGTGCTCTCTGAGTTTGGCTGTTGTCTTGCAGACCTTTCATTACCAAAACTAGGCAACGCCATCAATAACAACAGTTTGATAATGAAACATCTGCAAGAAAAGAACCAAGCTCAGAGAGTACCAAGGACCCGTCTTGAAAATATGCTGTACAATATAGAGCCGTAGGAAAGATTCAATTCTATTCCCACCTATGTTAGTTAGACGATAGCCGGTGTGGATGTGAAAATGAAGCTGAACTGGGAAAAGAGTAATATTTAATGCAGGTCGTCCTCAAGTTACCACCAAAATGGAGCCCAAAATTTATGTTGCTAAGTGAGAACTCTGTTAAGTGAGTTTTGCCCCATTTTACGACCTTTTTTGCCACAGTTGTTAAGTGATTCACTGCAGTTCTTAAATTAGTAACACAGAATCTAGTTTCACCACTGACTTTGTGTGTCGGAAGGTTGCAAAAGGGGAAGCACATGACTCCAGGGCACAGCAACCGTCATAAATGTGAGTCAGCTGTCAAGCATCCGAATGTAAACCAGGTGACCATGGGGGTGCTGCAACGGTCATAAGTCACTATTTTCAGAGCCGTTGTGACTCTGAACCGTCACTAAATGAACTTGTTGTAAGTCCAGGACTACCTTTGTGCTTACAAAGGAAATCTACACTCCGTTTCTGGGAAGAAAGGAGGCCCCGCCCAGCTCTACTTTACTCAGTGTGAAACCACAACCGGCTTGCCTTTTTGTACGGTGTGTGGATGCTACGTGACACAAGCAGCTGCTTTGTGAGTAAAAGTTACTTGCCATCTAAAATCTGCCAGCCTCCGCCCCCTTCCGCCACCCCACTTGCCCCCTTCGCTCATGCACAGGCCGGTCACGCGTGGCATGCAGCATGCGGTAAGTGGAGAGCGGAGGTTAACAACCTGGAAGCATAGGATCTGAGAATGTGAGAGCAAGTTAAAGTCAAGAGTTCCTCTCCGTGGTCCCCGAGGCTTGAGAAGCAACGCTCCAGCGCAGAGCAGTGGGCCTGGCGGGGGAAATACAATTTGTCCAAGACACAGACATATCTCCGCAAATGGCGGCAGGTGTAGCTGCAAGACAAGGGCAGAGGGGGGGAAAGAAAGAAAGAAACGAGAGAGGGAACAAAGAAAGAGGAGTTTTCCTTTAAGAAAGCTGCACCCAAACACCGTCTAAATAAAGTTCAGTGGCAGATGTCAAAGAGCAAAGCAATACTTCTTTTTTTAAAAAAAAATAAAAAATAAAAAAGGGGCAAAGGAAGAAAAGGGTGGATTAATCAGCCATTTGTCTGAAATGGTATAGGCCAGGGGTAGGCAACCTTGGCCCTTTTATGACTGGTGGACTTCAACTCCCAGAATTCCTGAGCCAGCCATGCTGAGGGGACAGGGAGAGGTTTCCAAGCTGAGCCATGCTGGCTCAGGAATTCTGGGAGTTGAAGTCCACGAGTCATAAAAGAGCCCAGGTTGCCTACCCCTGGTATAGGGTTTCCTGCCTGAGCAGGGGGTTGGACTAGAAGACCTCCAAGGTCCCTTCCAACTCTGTAGTTCTGTTATTTTATTTTATTTTTATAATCTATGCAACAATCCAGGATGATTTCATTAGTGACGCAAAGGAGGCTGCCGGCTTTGGCAGGGTGTAAACACACCCGGGGTTTGTAGATTTTACTTTTTGGGGGGGAGGTAAGGGGGGGGGAAAGAATCCAAACCATCTTTTCATGCAACTCGAAGAACCAGGCGCTTGTTGCCAAGATGTAATCTAAAATGTTATGGGAACAGTCGCACAGTTTGTGTGGTTTTCTACAAGCTGCCATCTACAACTGCAGAAACGCAAAAGCCAAATTCAGTCATCCATTACCGCTTTCCCACCAGCTGAGAATCTTAGCAGTTAACAATAAGCCAAGTTTGCCACAGTGGTTAGGGAATTATGGGCTGGGGAATCCTGCAGCCCATGGATCATATAGCCGGCATGGCTTCTGAATTCTGGAGGGTTTGTCTTGTTTCACAGCAAATTCCACTGTCTTTATATCTCATAAAAAGAAGCTTTGCAATAAATGTTATTCAGACAGGAGGTTTTACTTCATTTGACTTTGTGCTTTGCTCCAGTTATGCCGGATCTCACCTCCACAATCCTGAGCCAACGCATCAAGTTGAAAATTCACTTATATTTCATATTTCTTAACTGCCCGTCTCTCTCGGAGTACTTGATTCCCCTCAACAAGTATATCAGGGTCAAAACATCCAACTGGACTTAGAGCAAGGTTACCTTGACACAGACGTCAACGGGGACACATTTTAAGCTCAAATGGAGGTGTGTCCTCCACCCCAAGTTCTGGGAATATCAGGGACGACTTCAGTTCCAAAGGAATAATTTCCTCTAGCTCAGCCTTTCAATTTCAGCAAAAACGGAAAAGAGTCGCCTTTTATTTCTAGTAACAAAGTGAAGTGTTGCATAGAGAGGAAACACTTGGGTGGAAAACACAAGGATGGGGAACAGAGTCAGAGGCATGACACGGATGTCCTGTTCCTTTCCTGATAGGAGTGACATCCCCAGAGAGCATTTCCCCTCAAGACACCTGATTTTTGTAAATATATTAATTTAATTTTGATCCTAATTTAAAGGAATGATTATAATATATTAAGATTGTATTTGGAAACATTCCTCCCCTTCTTCCTTGTCCAAAACTGTCGGTAATATGGCATCTTCAGCTGCCAAAACATTTGTGACACTCTTTTGGTCCCCCACAAAACATAATCACAAGATTAATATGTAGCCTTATGGCTGCGTTTCCTCACCTTGGCCAATTGAAGGTGAATGGACTTCAACTCCCAGAATCCTCAGCAATGGCTAGGCTGGCTGTGGGATTCTGGGACATGAAGTCCATGTACAGGTAGTCTTCAACTTAACACAATTCAGTTAGTGACTGTTCAAAGTTACAACGGCACTGAAAAAAAGTGACTTATGAATGTTTTTCACACTTATTAGCCATTGCAGCATCCCCCCCAGGGTCATGTGATCAAAATTCAGACGCTTGGCCACTGGTTCATATTTACAACAGATTGCGGCGTCTCAGGGGGTCACGTGATCCCCTTTTGCGACCTTCTGACAAGCCAAGTCAATGGGGAAGCCAGATTCACTTAACAACTGTGTTACTAACTTAACAACTGCAGTGATTCACTTAACAACCGTGGCAAGAAAGGTCGTAAAAAGGGGCAAAACTCACTTAACAAATGTCTTGCTTAGCAATGGAAATTTTGGGCTCAGTTGTGGTCCCACGTATGGACTACCTGTACTTGAAGGTGAATGGACTTCAACTCCCAGAATTCTCAGCAATAGCTAGGCTGGCTGTGGAATTCTGGGACTTGAAGTCCACATCTATCTATCTATCTATCTATCTATCTATCTATCTATCTATCTATCTATCTATCTATCTATCTATCTATCTATCTATCTATCTATCTATCTATCTATCTATCTATCTATCTATCTATCTATCTATCTATCCATCCATCCATCCATCCATCCATCCATCCATCCATCCATCCATCCATCCATCCATCCATCCTACCTGATATATAAATATAGGTATAGATATAGATATAGATATATAGATATAGATATATGCCAAGGCTGGGAAACTCTGTCTTATGGAGAGTGAATTTACTAAAGACTAGTAGTAGTTTTCCCTTTGTCGACATGTGATTTGCCCGTGAAAATGCAGACTGGATCCAAAGCCTAAAGGCATTATGGCCTATTCTGGGAAGGCCTCAGCCTGAGCAACTGATCTTCCCTTATTCTGCTTTGGCTGCTCACAACGCAGAGCCCACAGCCAATTTCCAAAGATGTCGTGTTTATTTCAACGTGAGATTGACTTGGCTTTGGTTTTCGAGCCCTGCCATCACCAAGCTGTCCTGGTCTCTCCCGCCGGAGGGGGAAAAAGAAGGAGCAGACCTGAACTCCGCCTTTGGTGAAGGGTATACGACGATCCCGTTTCCCGTAGAGCTCTTTAAAGTAGCCAATGACTTTTGCTTTTTAAGAAACAAAAATCTGCATTTGAAATCTGCATTTTATTACTAAATCAGTGAAAAGGAAGTATTTGAGGCAAAAATAATAACATTCTCTACAACTCAATCCCCTAAAATGTTTGCTATCACCATCTAAAAAAGTCAGTATTTGGAATGTCTGGTTAGCTGGAGCCTGGGAAATCAATACGTGTGGTTTGGAGTTTTCCTATTGAAAACAGTTGTTCTTACTTAAGGGTGAAACTCTGCCATTTGGGGAAGATAATGAAACTAATGAAATATCTCTAATGCCTTCTCAGTGTATAAAACTTTTTCCCCAGGTTTATGTGCTGCATACATCTGAAGAGTTATTAAAAAATAAAACACTTCAACCTCTTTTATTAAAAGAAATATTAAAAAAAATCTTTACCTTCTTGAACTCCTGCTCTGTAGGATTCAGAATCAGCCCAGGCAAACTAATATGAAAATAATTTCTCTGGAGAATAGGCAAACGATTTCAGAAAACCTCTTTCAGAAGACAGAATAACCTTAAAAAGCTGCTTCTGGAACAGGGTCTATCAGCTTCCGGGGGACCGGCTGCCTGAGGTCATCTGCTCGTATCCTCCTAAATGTTGTTGTGTCTCAGTCACTAAGTTGTATCCGACTCTTCGCAACCCCATGGACCACAGCATACCAGGAGAGTCTCGTCCTCCTCCATCTCCCGGGGTTTGCTCAAATCCACGTTGCGTTGATGTCTCTATGTAGCCATCTCATCCTTTGCCATCCCCTCCTTTCGCCACCTCATCAGGGTCTTCTCCAAGGAGTCCTCTCGTACTGTCAGGTGGCCAAAGTCTTGGAGCTTCAGCTTCAGGGTCCGTCCTTCCAAAGGAGGGTCAGTATGGATTTCCTTTAGGATTGACCGATTTGATCTCCTTGCAGTCCAAGGGACTCTCCAGAGCCTTCTCCCGTATCACAGTTCAAAATAATCAATTCTTCGGCGCTCAGCCTTCCTTAGGGTCCCCACATTTCTCCTGGGAAAACCATGGCTTTCACTATACGGACCTTTGTCGGCCAGGTGATGTCTTTGCTTTTTAATATGCTGTCCCTCTTAAAGGTAATAATAATAATAAAGTTGGAAGGGACCTTGGAGGTCTTCTAGTCCAACCCCCTGCTCAGGCAGGAAACCCTATACCATTTCAGACAAATGGCTGTCCAGTCTCTTCTTGAAAACTTCCAGTGTTGGAGCATTCACTGCTTCTGGAGGCAGGTTGTTCCACTGGTTAATTGTTCTACACAAACACAAACCTAAGAAAGGATCTCAAAATTCTCTATGCCACTCAGCCTAACTCTAAAGCCTTGTGTTATCTCTCAGCAAGCTTGGAAATTTTTAACCATTCTGGTTATTGTGCCATGCAGCTCCTAGCCAGAATGGATGCCATTTCTGGCTAGCAATGCGTGTAATTTGTCAACAGCCAATATGATGTCCTGTATGTTCATATAGGGCAGGGGTGTCAAACTCGCAACGTCACGTGACATGTCGCGACATATCGCGACTTTTTCCCCATTGATGGCAAGAGGGTGGGCGTGGTTTCCCTATGATGCACCCGGCCCGTGGGCCGGCAGTTTGGCACCCCTGATATAGGGAGTCCTCAACTTACAGCTACAATTGAATCCAAAATTTCTGTTGCTAAGTGAGACATTTGTTAAGTGAGTTTTGCCTTATTTTACGACCTTTCTTCCCACGGTTGTTAAGTGACTCACTGCAGTTGTTAAAGTTAGCAACACGGTTGTTAAATGAATCTGGCTTCCCCATTGGCTTTGCTTGTCAGAAGGTCCCAAAAGGTGATCACATGACTACAGGACACAGCAATCGTTATAAATATGAGTCAGTTGCCAAGTCTTTGAATTTGAATTACGTGAGCGGTGTGTGTGTGTGCTGAAATAGTTGTAAGTGTGAAAAACGGTCCTACATCACTTTTTTCAGTGCCGTTGTGACTTGAACGGTCACTAAACAACAGTTGTTAAGTAGAGGACTACCTGTATTAACTGGCTACAATGGCTTTACATATACTAACATGCTCTCAATGTGGGAAATTTATTCGTTCCGTTTGTGCACTGCCATCCCTTTACCTCAATGTAAATATTATGTGACTTCAGTTATTAAAAATCTCAGTCTTTTATTGCACAGCTCTATTATTGATCCAACCAATCTGGATAATTACTATCCTGAATAAAACATCTTACTTGACTCTTGGCATATGTGCTGGTATCACTGCTCTTGATACTCCTGGATGAAACTGTTTTAATCCTAGCCTGGTCCAATTTATCTCTGAGATCAAAGCTTCCTTTATGAACGACCCACATCAGATAGAGTAGACTGGCGGTTGGGGACAATTCCACTGTTCTTTCCAGACATTTTATTTAGTATAGTCACCCAGCATATTTAAAGGTGCCTTATAGTTACTGAGTGGGAGGCATTTTTAAGTTATTACGGTACTAATAACTAGTTAATGCTAGTTATTACTTCAGGATTAATCTCAAAAGGTGGAGACATGTGGCAGAGTTAGGCAATTCACAGGCAGCATAGATCCATCAGGAACTATCAAGATACCTTCACCAAAGTACACTAAAATAAAAGGAGGCCTGTGTTTGTGTGAACATTTAGACCTAACCCCCATCACTCATGATCGCATAACATTTAACCTGGATTGTTACAGACATCACTGCCTTTAACCAAACATTGTGACTGGTTTAACATGAGACCATCAGTATACTGATTTGAACTTAGACAATATAATTTATTTCTTGCAAAACAATAGAAATGTACCCGGGAGTATTTAATGATACAGGCAGTCCTTGACTTACAATCTTTTGTTTAGTGACCAATTGAAGTTACAATGGCACTGAAAACAGTGAGTTATGATTGTTTTTCACACATTCAACCGTGGGGACCCTGCAGCAGTCATAGGTGTGAAAAATGGTCATAAGTCAGTTTTTTCAGTGCCCTTGTAAGTTCCAACGGTAACGAAATGAATTGTTGTAAGTCAAGGACTACCTGTAGAGAGAGGGAATATATTATTGCTGTCACATGCATAAAAGCAGAATGAGCTTTTTTGAGATATATAAATGAAGAGTCCAATGCAGAATACCTTAATTAGACTTACGTTTTCTTAGGTCTTTCCTTCTGCTATGATAATTAATCTATACCAGCTTCAGCCCTTATTTTAATAGGCATCTCTCCTCGCTAGAATAATTTCCACTTTGTGCGATTCTGCTTCCCAGAACAGAAGTAGCTGATTAGTTTATAAGATTCACTACAACTCAACTAGCTATGAGGTAGTTTTGAAACACTTGCTAATGCTGATGAGAAATATTAGGCTAAAAGATTTTGAATACTAATGTCCATCAGGATGGGATTGGATAATTTACCTCTGTGGAATAATCTGATTCTTTTACAGAAAAACAGCTGCATTTCCAACCTCTATTTCTTCAACTTGAAAAAGACCGAGATGAACATGGGTACATGTTTTAAACAGCAGTTTGAAAGACCTTGTAAGCTGTGCTCAAAATCGGTGTTGTGAAGGTGGGATTATAGAGGGCTTTTAAAAGTCCGAAGGGTTTGACTGGAAGAGGCAGTGCCACATAATATTTCCATTTTCCCTCTTATTTAAACAAAAGACTATGAAAAAGCAGTTTCGGTTTTAGCTTCACGGTTATTTTGGGAGATAATTTAGACAGCAGCTATTTAAATTAAGCCTTTCCCCCCATACTCTAACTTTCAGTTCTCGTCCCTCTAACTGTGTATACCTTAGTAAGTTATAACCTGTGCATCTGTACCTAACATGTATGTTAAAAGGCTATTTTTCACCTGGAGCTGCCTTGCCCATTAGGGAAGGAGATAGATTGATCTGATGAACCCAAGCCAGGAATATGACTCCTGTCTATAGTTATCAAAAGAGCCAAAGCTCTTGGCGCTTCGTCATTTCTCTCAGTGACATAAATTGGCAGCTATTTGTTTGTTTATTCATTCAATTTCTACAAGCAGCCCAACTCGACCAAGTGACTCTGGGTGGCTTACAGTTCTAAAATTACAGAACAATTAAAACAATAAAATGGTAAAAACATCCAGAAGATAAAATACAAACCGCAGCCGAGATCATTAATCAACTGACAGCGGAGCCAAGGAAACACATTCCGAGTCTCAGGCCAGGTTTTGAAAGCCTCCTGAAAGGCCCACAGGAGGGGAGGCTACTTCACAGAGCAGGGGCTACTGTGGGAAAAGCCCCTCTTCCACTCCCCGCCAGCCGACACCCTTTGGCTGACGGGGTCTGCAAAACGCCCAATCGGCTGGGTCAAATTGGACGAGTGGAGACGCTTGGAAAAGGACGGTCCCTCGGGTACGCCGGTCCCAAGCCACGTAGGCAGTGGTGGGATTCAGCCGGTTCGCACCACTTCGGCAGAACTGGGAGCTGATTTTTTGTTGCCCAGGCCCAGAATGGACTTCCGGAACCGGCATCCACACAGAGAACTGGCTGTTCATCTATTTGAATCCCACCACTGGATGGATGGATGGACGGACGGACGGACAGACAGACAGAAATAGATACAGTGGTGGGATTCAGCCGGTTCGCACCACTTCGGCAGAACTGGGAGCTGATTTTTTGTTGCCCAGGCCCAGAATGGACTTCCGGAACCGGCATCCACACAGAGAACTGGCTGTTCATCTATTTGAATCCCACCACTGGATGGATGGACGGACGGACGGACGGACAGACAGACAGAAATAGATACAGTGGTGGGATTCAGCCGGTTCGCACCACTTCGGCAGAACCGGGAGCTAATTTTTTGTTGCCCAGGCCCAGAATGGACTTCCGGAAGTGGCATCCACACAGAGAACCGGCTGTTCCCCTATTTGAATCCCATCACTGCATGTAGGCCTTTTCAGGTGACAACCAGCCCCTGGAATTGGCCCCAGAGACACACTGGCAACTGGTGGTGGTGTTCCATGTGCCGTGCATCCGGCACCATTTACTATCCGGGGAAGCCACATTGCGCACCAGTGGAAGTTTCCGAATGCTATTCAAGGGCAGCCCCACGCAGGGCCTGCTGCAGTAATCTCAGCTTATAAGGGCATGGCCACAGGGGTAGGCAACCTTGGCTCTTTTATGACTCGTGGACTTCAACTCCCAGAATTCCTGAGCCAGCATGGCTCAGCTTGGAAACCTCTCCCTTTCCCCTCAGCATGGCTGGCTCAGGAATTCTGGGAGTTGAAGTCCACCAGTCATAAAAGGGCCAAGGTTGCCTAGCCCTGGGCATGGGGTGACAGCCAGCAGGGCCTCCGGAGACATATTGCCTGGATTCAGCTGATGACCTTTTGATAATTAAACCTTTCGTCATTTTTTATATCTTCTGGCAGACACACACAAATGCACACACACAAACACACACGCCTCCTGTTTTGTGTTAGTAATTTTGTTCTAATCTAGGATGTTCCTCTTCGGCGAGGCTTCCTCATTTCCCGGACCTCCAGTGAGCTTTCAGGGATACAAATGCCTCCTGGCCGATTTCAGGCTGAGCAGCCATCCTTTCTCCGGGTTAAAGCCAACAATTCGCCTTCCACAGTCATTGGAGCCACGTTCACTTCAGCTCCCAGGCATAACCTCCATTTCTCAACTCCTTCCCATCCACCTGCTGGGCGTTTCCATCTTCCCCCTTTGTCACCCCCATATCGTGTTTCCTTGTTTTCAGTTACAACGGCATTTTTCACACTTATGACCGTTGCAGAATTCCCGTGATCACGTGAACGGAATTCAGAAGCTTGGCCACTGGTTCACATTTACGACGGTCGCAGTGTCCCGGGGTCATGGGATCACCTTCTGACAATTAAAGTCAAGGGGGAAGCCAGATTCACTTAACAGCCGTGTTACTGACTTAGCAACTGCAGTGATTCACTTAACAACCGTGGCAAGAAAGCTTGTAAAAGGGGGCAAAACTCACAACAGCTGTCTCATTTGACAACGGAAATTTTGGCCTCAATTGTGATCGTAAGTCGAGGACGGCCTGTAGTAGTGTAATTATATCTTTCTGCGGCTTGACCTGTCCCCCTCCAAATACATTATTTTCAATTACACTATCAATCCTATTTTATTTTTTGATGTCAGAGGAAAAAAGTATATCCTCATCCATTCCTTTCGGCTCGGCTGGGTTAACGGCTCAGATCAGAATTCGCATTTCATCCTCTGAGCTGGTCCCAGCCCTCTGAAATGCAATTCTTTCTGAGAGGGAAAATCAACTGCAGCCCTCATTAGGCAGCAGCTCAACTGCAGAAGGTTTCATTCTTGAGTTGTATATTGTAGCTCTTCCTGTTCACACATTTACTCCCAAATAAGCAACAGATGTGATTTTTACCCCTAGTGAGATCAGCTGCTTTGCATAAGATATGAAAAGGAAGGTCCCTAACCTGCCCTGTGGAATGAAACACCTCTTAAATATCATTCTACTTGGCCAAAATCTTGAAACCATCTCGAAAGGATATTATCGGGTCCTCCATTATGTTCATTTCAAAGACAAATAATAAATAATATCTTGTAGCAACCACATCGAGTTGCCTGTTTGCTTGCATTATCTTTCACTTAAAGACTCTTCTGGAGCGTTAGCCACAACTGTAATTTTTTTTTACTGGTTTATGAATTTTGATGTAAACACAAACTGGGATCGGTGCCATTTGTGGCTGATGAAGCAGCTTCACACTATCATTTGACATTCTGATTCGGCAGCCTCGTATACTTGTGAGTAGGCTAATCTAAATAAGACTAAAATCGAAATCATGATAATAGGCATTTAAAAATTAATTCTCTCTCCTGTCATCAGACTAAGAAAAGGGCAAAAGGTTGGTGTTCTGGTGAGACGAGCTCCACTAATCCCGGAGAAAGAGAAAAATCCTTCCATAGTATGAGCAGATTTTGTTTCTGCTCATCAAAGCCAGGATAATCTCCTTTTTTGTCCTATTTTTCTACACAACTTCGTGGGAAGAAAAGATGTATGCCCTGCATGGGGGAGTAATTAGTTTTTATCTCTGTGTAGGGTGACTCAGAATTAAAAAAGGGAGTCAGACAAGGATGCATATTACCTTCTTATCTGTTTAATTTATACAGTTATGAAGGCAGGTTTTGAAATGATAGCTGGAATCAAAACAGGAGGCCCAAACACTTAACAATTTAAGATACGCAGAAAACTGCTGCTTTGCTAGCCAAAAGTAAAGAAAGTGGAGAAGAGTTCACTAAGAAAGTAAAACTGGGAAATGAAACATCTGGATTAATCGTGAATATTAAAAAGAAATAATAATAATAATAAAAAGACAGAAAAGACCATCGACCAGCATGCTTAGTGGATTTACAATTCATGGTGGAAAAAAGATGGTGGTAAAAGTTGTGTGTGTGGAGGACTTGAGGAAGGCTGAGAGAACACGCTGGAAGAGAAAAACTAGATTCAAATGAATTTGCATTTTGCAATTTAAGGGATTTGGGGGGGGGGTCAACCTACTTATCTTGTTAAGTAGGGCAAGATCGGAAGACGTGGAGGGACCTGGCCCACAGAATCACCAGGAGTTGGACATGACTGAAGGGATAACAGAGGCATCACTTATCTTGTGGATTCGCAAGTTTCGCTTTCTATGAAACGGAGAGTTTTATAAAGTTCTGTTTACGTCATTCTGCAAATGGACCCTCCCCGTAGCCTTTTTGTGATGGCAGCTGTGACGCTCTTAAATTTCGTATACATCCACGAGTCCCATAGGAGAAGATAAGGCTCCCCAAACAGGCAAGTACTAAACTCAGCTGGTAAGGCTAAAAATTAGTTATCCAGGCAATAATTCTGAAATAAGCATTAAAAAGAATATTAAAAAAATGTTTTTCAATACCTATTATAAGTTTTCATTATTTTCTGGCAGGGGCTAATGGAGTTAATTCTTTAACTTTTGTCTTAAATAACTGCCATTTTATGAGCAGCCTCACTTATGCCAGATCATTTGAAAAGTAAGGATAACCCAGTAAATAAAAAAGACCATAAGCATATTCTTAAATTCTGAAAACATACTTAGCTGCATATAGTGAGTAGCATTATAGTTTGAGATTGCAATATTATCCACCTTATTTAAGGATAATTTAATAGTTATTGTGAAGATGGCTAAGTCTGAGGACATAGCCATACAAATCATCAAATTTGCAGGGAACTCATCAAATTTGCAGACGACACCAAGCTGGCAGGAATAGCCAACACTCCAGAAGACAGGCTTAGGATACAGGAGGACCTGGACAGACTTGAACACTGGGCACTATCTAACAAAATGAAATTCAATGGTGAAAAAAGCAAGGTTCTACATTTAGGCAAGAAAAACCAAATGTACAGGTATAGTATAGGGGGTACCTTGCTCAATAGCAGTAACTGTGAGAGGGACCTCGGAGTCCTAGTGGACAATCACTTAGATATGAGCCAGCAGTGTGCTGCAGCTGCCAAAAAGGCCAACACAGTGCTAGGCTGCATTAATAGAGGGATAGAATCAAGATCACGTGAAGTATTAATACCACTTTACAACGTCTTGGTAAGGCCACACTTAGAATACTGCATCCAGTTTTGGTCACCACGATGTAAAAAAGACATTGAGACTCTAGAAAGAGTGCAGAGAAGAGCAACAAAGATGATCAGGGGACTGGAGGCTAAAACCTACAAGGAACGGTTGCTGGAATTGGGTATGTCTAGTTTAATGAAGAGAAGGACGAGGGGGGACATGATAGCAGTATTCCAATATCTCAGGTGTTGCCCCAAAGAAGAGGGAGTCAAGCTATTCTCCAAAGCGCCTGAAGGCAGGACAAGAAGCAACGGATGGAAACTAATCAAGGAGAGAAGCAACCTAGAACTAAGGAGAAACTTCCTGACAGTTAGAACAATTAACCAGTGGAACAACCTGCCTCCAGAAGTGGTGAATGCTCCAACACTGGAAGTTTTTAAGAAGAGACTGGACAGCCATTTGTCTGAAATGGTATCGGGTTTCCTGCCTGAGCAGAGGGTTGGACTAGATGATCTCCAAGGTCCCTTCTAACTCTGTTGTTGTTGTTGTTGTTGTTGTTATTAAGTCCTAGGGTACTTTGTACTTTGTAGTTCATAGTCAGGAACTGAACAAAAAGAAATACATTTATACAAATCCACTAACAATATTATTATTGTATTGTATTATTATAAATACAACTCCATTAAAGAAAAATACTGGAATCTGTATTCAAAGGAAGATTTTCAAATTCACACTGAATTAATTCAAGCATTTAAGGCAAGAATTGCACCAGGTATTAGAATATCTAGTGAATGTTCAATTATGCTCCTGTGCTCTCTTGTTAGTTCCATGGCTGAGTATATTTTGAGTGGAAAGTTCCGTAGTTATTGTACTTTAAAAAAAAAAAAGCACCGGATTAAAACTGAGCTGAATGGAATTTCCTTCACCTAAATCCTGGCAACTTTCCAGTCTTGTATAGTCTAAAATTATCCTCGTTTTTCATTTTTGTCCAAAGTCTTCTGACATGTTATAATCCTGCTATAAAGTTGTGAGTGCTCCAACACTGGAAGTTTTCAAGAAGAGATTGGACAGCCACTTGTCTGAAATGGTATAGGGCCTCCTGCCTGAGCAGGGGGTTGGGCTAGAAGACCTCCAAGGTCCCTTCCAACTCTGTTATTCTGTTATTCTCTATCTCTCAATGCTTTTCTTCCCAGCAAACTCTTCAAAGTCAGGTGATGTTACTTCATTATAATACAGAAGGCTTCTTTGGGATTGGCCAATTCAGATAAACAACCAAAGGCCACTGATCATTAAACCCATGTTGCGTCATTACACCAATGCTATGACCTGCGTGCAGGGAGTCCTCAATTTTCGACCACAATTGACCCTCAAATTTATGTCGCTGAGCAAGACATTTGTTCAGTGAGTTTTGCCCTATTTTACAACCTTTCTTGCCACAAAGGTTAAGTGAATCAGCGCAGTTGTTAAGCTAATAACGCGGTTGTTAAGTAAACCTGGCTTTTTCACTGACTTTGCTGGTCAGGAGGTCGCAAAAGGGGATCACGTGACCCCCCCTGGGACTCTACGACCGTCATAAATATGAGTCAGTTGCCAAGGGTCTGAATACTGATTACGTGTTCATGGGAAACGCTGCAATGGTTGTAACGGCTGTCTGTGAAAAACAGTCGTAAGTCACTTTGTTTTCCGTGCCGTTGTAACTTTGAAAGATCATTAAAGAAATGGTTTTAAGTCAAATTGCATCAAATCAGAGATACTGGCATGTAAGAGACACATTGGCTCGCTGACGTCATCACGTGTGTTGTCAATTTGATATCATTAACAGTTTGCTGTGAATGCCCCTGTAAAGAATTACAGTTATTCACACAACATGTCAACCCTGTTATAATGACGCATGATCAAAACACAATTAAGACTATTTTTAGACAGTATTAGGAAAGATAAGATAGGATAAGATAGGATAAGATAAGATAAGATAGGATAAGATAAGATGATAAGATAAGATAACCTTTATTGTCATTTTTTTACTGTGGGCACAATGGCACACATAAAAAATGAAATTTAGTTGCCCGCTCTCAAAGTGAAACACATACATGACACACACCTAAACATACTATGTACAACATATATATAGACCCGCATCCCTACATATACATAACAAATAAATATTAAATACTGTCCATCTTGAATATATAACGGAAGGAGGAAGCTTGAGAGTTGGTGATTACCAATGCAGGAATGAACTACTAATCTTCTATCATAAATCAGAAAAATCTCTTTCTATGTTGTTAAAGAGTTTGGATCTTGAGATAAAGCCAGGAAGTAAGATATCTGATAACAATCTTAAGCTGACTAGAAGTTCCTGCTGAGGAAAGCTACTAAAGGATCCAAGCAACCCAGTAGGAAAGCATTTTCTCCATTTTATTCCTCTGCACAGATTATTCATTCAGGTGCTCACTGTCCCAAATGCAGGTTCAAAGCAAACGTGGACGGAAATAATCAGTGTTGTCCCCAAAACTGCTTGTAGTTGAAAGATGTAACCATGACTACCTCTCCTTCTGTGCCATAATTAATACCCCTGAGGGCCAAAGATCGGACTAAGATATTCTCTGCTAGGGTTTGCCCAGTACACACAAAATCATTTTACCCAAAGACACAGTTTTAGACAGATCTCACTGTGTTTTTTGTTTTTATAGTTGTGTTAGCATTAATAGCCAAGGATAATCTAAGGCTCCCTTTCTATTAAAAAAGATAGTGGTCAAGAAATTAAATGCATTAAATGCATGTATTTAATGCATGAAAGCTGTTTTTAAAACCCAGTCGTTCAAAGTTGCATGCTGTCTATCAGCTATTCTGGAATATAAAGGTAAAAGGTGCCCCTTGTTTCTCTCTCTCTATTCCAATGTTTCTCAACCTTGGCAAATTTAAGACGGGTGCATTTCAACTCCCAGAATTCCCCAGCTGGGGAATTCTGGGAGTTGAAGTGCACCCGTCTTAAAAGTTGCTAAGGTTGAGAAACACTGCTCTATTCAGATGCTAGGCAGAAACGATGGCTTCAGCGTGTGGTTTTTCTGAGAAAACTTTAATACAGCACTCTACAAAACGATATAAACACCAGAAAGACTAGCTACAGAAGTGGCAATGCTAAGAGAAACAAATGCAGATTTTAGAGCGCAGAGTAAGCCAAATGGGAGCAAACATCCTGAGGAGGTTTCTAGAGACTAAGCAAATAAGACTTGTAAGAGCCCAGTTGGAAGGCAGCAGCAGCAGGGACTGGCTGGTTTCCTGCATCGTGTTATAATGGGATTTTCCATGGTTTTAGTTAGCCTGGTAGTTTGTAAACTCTGCCTTTTTAGCTCAAATGCAGTGAGAGTAGCCGACCACAATGGCCTGCTCAACAAAGCAGTTGAAAGACAGGAAACCCTTGATTTACAAACGGTCACTTAGCGACCAAATGAAGTTATGATGGATATTCCTGGGAATACTTATGACCTGGATTCAGAGTTATGATGATTCACACACACATACACACACACACACACACAAGTTATGTGTCCACTCTTTAGATACCTGGCAAATGGCTACTGGCAGCATCCTGTGGTCATGTGACTATGTTTTATAATGTTTTTGCCCAAAACAAGAGCATTGATTTCCAGTTTTCAGAAAAACCTTGCCCATTTTGAACCGCTTAACGACCGATCTCAAAAAGGTTACAAAATTGGGTTGATCATGTGAGAGACCCAATTTATGATAATTGTGAGTTACGACTACGATGGGACTGACATAACTCGAGGACTCCTCATGTAGTCGGTGAACCTAACTGGTTTTTCAAGAGTATCCTAAGTTTCAACCCCGGATGTTCATTTTTCAAGAACTATCAGCCTATGATACCGTGTTTTCCCCAAAGTAAGGCCTACCCCGAAAATAAGCCCCAGCTTGATTTTTGGGGGTGGGCCTAAAATAAGCCCCAACCCCAAAATAAGCCCTAGTTTTGGGGCGGGGGGGGTGGAGCTGCCCCACACGCCCCGTACCCGCTTACCAGCCCTCCCATGAATTGACACCTATCTCGCCTCGCCGGCCCACTTCTTCTGGTCGGCGTCCCCCGGCCTGCATTTTGCCGTCAGAGGCCTTTCCGGAAGGCCTCTACAGCCGAGACCCGAGCTATGGATTCAATCCGTAGCTCGGTTATCGGCTCCAGTGGCCTTCTGGAAAGGCCTCCGAGTGCGAAATGCAGGCGGGAGCTCCCTTCTCAGCTGCAGAATGAAGCTGCTCCTTCGGGCGCAGAAGAAGTGGGCCGGCTGGGGGGAGGGGCTGGCGGTGCCGGAGGTGAGTGGACAAAAAAAAAATACGAGTTATCATAACCGATTCACCGAACTCAACAAAAATTAGGTATCGGTTCTGCCGAACTGGTGCAAACCGGCTGAATCCTACCACTACTGCCAGGTCGCTTTGACCGTTAGTAGTTCAGATTCTTGTAGAGAACTTTGGCATATAATAAACCTATATATTCATCTGAACTGCCTTTACTCCCGATTTCCTGCGCTTGAAAGTCCCCAGGCCAACCGGCAGAGCCAGGTCTTCAAGCCCTTGAGGAAGGACAGGGGTGGGGTCAAACTTCACTGGGGGGGCATGGTGGATAGCATAAGCTATATTACTGTTCTGTCCCAACCTACGTACGTCCTTGTTACTTCACAAAGACAACCCCTCTTTTAACAGTAGGCTGGAAAAACCAACCCTTTTTTATTTGATATACAGTTCTGATAATTTCCCCACAAAACAAAAGCAACAGAACACTTTTCCAACGGATAGTTGGTTCAGAGCAGGAGTCAAAACAAGAAATAATTCCCAGGCAAAACAAACAGACCCCGATCCCTTGACACTGAAGTTCTTTGCAAACAGTTGCCTTCAGCAACCAGCACCGCCCACACCTTCCCTTTTTATTAAGCAGCCCCAAGGCATGGCTTCTCAATGCCTTCTCCTCCTCCCTTGGAGTTGCCGTATTGCCTCCCTCTGTCCTGCTCTAGTTAGCTGCCTTCGTTTGCAAGCGTCTATAATGTCTTCCAGTTGTGAGTCCTCAGAGTCTGACTCATCTTCCCTGCACAGCTGAGTCTCATCCTGAGCACGATTGGAGGGGCCAGGCTCTTCATCAGATTGTGACTCCTGTAACTCATCAGAGCCTTCCTCCGACTCTGATGGCTCTCCAAACCCCTCCTCCTCCTCCTCTGATTCCCTGACTCAGCTGCCGGGTCCACTGGCTGGCACGGACTCACAACAATTATCTAGCTTCGTTTTAATTGTGTAAGTTAGATTTCCTAGACTAGAGCAAGAAAGCAGTGATACTCAAGCAGTGGACTAAGGAACTCTGAATGTTTGGGGTTCCATGTGAAGATGATTAACGGTTCAGGCAAGTTGTATTAAATTCTCTGTCCTGAGTCACACGGACACCCCTGTATTGACACACGGCAACAGTTGCACCACGCAGGTCTAGTGAGGAACTGAATGTGCACAAAATAATTGTGGACACTGCCTTGTCTTCCCGAAGCAGATTTACAGGGAGGAATTTCCTTGGCCGGCAAATCACATGAAGAAAATTCCTCAAACACATTGAATTTTTAAATATTGAGAAGGGACATCAAGCAGCTTCATCGGTCCACATAAAATACTTCATATAATCACAAATAACTGCTCTTGTAGAACCCTCGTTTCACAGGCATCTGTCACAATCACACTTATTTCATGTAACTCAATAGTATATTCATTTATTCAATACTGATTGAGCAGGGCCTTTTCCGACACGTTACCCATTACTTGCTTTTTCTCAGGGCAAGCAATATTAATGTTTGCCATCCATACCATCCATAAACATTTACTCTAGACTCGGTGAAGCTGAACAGAACTTCAGGGTCAATATTTAAATTTAGGGACTGGAGGTTTGAGTCTCTCTCCTGCAGAACTGAACACAAAACGTCGTGGAATTATTCCGTACAAGACTCGCATTTACCTGATGATTCTCTGCGCGGCGTACTGGTGAAGGGAGCGGAACTGGGCGGACATGTTGGCTAGGGCTGCCAAGCAATTTGTATGGAGGTATTTGTCCTGTTTGAGATGAGACGGGGGAAAAAACACACACACAGATCAGATTATCCTTCCTGGACACTGCAGGGCCTGTCAAAAGGAAATAATTCCCTAGTCTTTTTCTGTTTACTGGAGGCAGAGTAGCAATAAAAACAAGCCAAGCCTGTCTTCTGATCTGAGAGCTAAGTCTCATTGATAGCTGAAGTCAGGGGTCTTCAAACTTGGCAACTTTATGACCTGTGGACTTCAACTCCCAGGATGCCTGAGCCAGCATGGGGGAACGACGGCCCCTTTATGACCTGTGGACTTCAACTCCCAGGATGCCTGAGCCAGCCATGCTCAGGAACTCTGGGAGTTGAAGTCCACAGGTCATAAAGGGGCCGTGGTTCCCCACCCCTGCTCTAGAGTAATACAACACTGGGGTCTCATTTCAGATCTCTTTCCTCCTCAGCTCTTCAGAAAGAGAAAATTCCGTGGGCTTTTACGGTTTCGCCAAGGACGGGCTCTTTATACAGTACTAGCTTTTGTCAGAAACTTTGATTGCCACCAGAGTAGAAAATGAAATATCCACTGCTCTACTTGAAATAAATCCGAGCTACAAAACTTACCCTTGTCCTTGTCATGTTGTACTGAATGGTCCTTATTACGACAAGAATCAGAAGGCTCCCCAGCGAAATCTCGGTCAGCACACGCTCTGAATACCAAGTAATATTTTTCAGTATCTGCAAAGATGGAGAGGAACGGAGTGTATTAACCTTGACAAGCCAACGTCATGCCCTCAATTCAGATTCTATCTCCTCAGGTAGAGAAGTGATGAATTAAACCTCTGGCGTTATCTATTCCCACATGAAATATTTAAAATAATAAAAAAAAAAATCGCCCTCTTCAAAGACGTCAAGGTCTGACAGCCACAGAAACCTCTCCAGAATGCAAAGAAAAGCGTGACTCTCTGTTGGTTATTTAACATCACTATCTGAATAAGGGTGAATCTAATTGTGTTCTACCCTAACTGGAAGACCAGCCAGAGCTGGCCAAAGGCAAACTAACCACGGCTTCCACTTTCCTACTTGGGAGTCTAGGAGGATCTCCAAATTGTGCATCTGCTTCTATGCCACAGCAGCTAACGGAGAACAAGATGGCTCCTGGAAAACAGTCACCTCTTGTTGAGATTCCATCTTTAATTTGTTTCTCCATATCTTTATAGCCTTCAGGCACTTAAAACAGGGGTCTGCAACCTTGGCCACTTTAAGTCTTGTGGACTTCAGCTCCCAGAATTCCTCAGCCAGCATAGCTGGCTGAGGAATTCTGGGAGCTGAAGTCCACAAGACTTAAAGTGGCCAAGGTTGCAGACCCTGACTTAGAAGACCAAGTTTTCTAAATATATCTTGAGCTTGGCCTAAAATATAGAAGTATATCTGAGAATACCCCCACCCAGAACAGATAATGCCTCCCATCAGCTTCACATAGACATTAAAAAGCAGGAAAGAGAGAGGGAGGGAGGGAGGGAGGGAGAGAGGGACGGAGGGAGGGAGGGTGGGAGAAAGGGGGAGGGTGGGAGAAAAAGGGGGAAAGAGGGAGACAGGGAGACAGGGACAGAGGGACAGAGGGGGAAGGGAGGGAGGGAAAGAACCCCCACCCCTAGGGAGCAAAAAATAGGCCAGCCTCTCTTTCCCAATTGCCAACTGGACTCACTTTCTCATTCCGAGAGGCGGATTAATTCCAAGTCGAAAAGACACCATGATAATAAATGGCTCCAAAGATATATAACCAGCACAAATTCGTTTCACAGGCAAGAGTTGCAGGAATATCAGAGTAAAACAAAAGTCTCTGGCAGGGCTGGCTTTCATTTATTCTCAGACCGTCATCCACCAGCAGATTTTACGTTCGTTGAGCAAGAGGGTAGAAACAGGCGCCCTCAACAGTTAAACTCTTAATGTGTGTTTAACTAAATATTTGACCAACTCCTGTTAACCCACCCTGACTGTGCACTCCGGCTTAACAGATGAACCTTAGAAACCTGCCGTTCTCGGTCTTTTCAAGAACGCCAGACGGCGGAATCACCGGCGCAGGGTGAGCTGCTACTACCTTCAGCTCACACACAAGGTCTGTGACCAGTACTCCTCCCTTCCCTTGAAAGAGTTGGGGAGGGAAGGATGTTAGCATTGCCTTCTCAGCTTAGTTAAGACGATTCTGGAAAGGTAAGCAAAGGAGGAAGAGCTGACGAACTTATGGAAGATAAGATAATTAGAAGCTGGAAGGGACCTTGGAGGTCTTCTAGTCCAGCCCCCCGCTCAAGCAGGAGAACCTATACCATCTCAGATAAGTGGCTGTCCAGTCTCTTCTTAAAAACCTCCAGGGATGGAGCGCCCACAACTTCTGGAGGCAACTTCTGTTCCACTGGTTAATTGTCCTCACTGTCAGGAAGTTTCTCCTTAGTTCCAGGTTGCTTCTCTCTTTAGTCAGTTTCCGACCATTGTTTCTCATCCTGCCCTCTGGTGCTTTGGAGAATAACGTGACCCCCTCTTCTTTGTGGCAGCCCTCCAGATGCTGGAACTCTGCTATCATGTCTCCCCTATTTCTTCTTTTCTTTAGACTAGCCAGACCCAAGTCTTGCAGCCGTTCTTCGTATGTTTTAGTCTCCAGGCCTTGATCACCTTAGTTGCTCTTCTCTTCTCTGAAATTTTTCCAAACTCTCGACATATTTTTTGTGATGTGGTGACCAGAATTGGCTGCAGTGTTCCAGGTGTGGCCTCACTAGGGTTTTATAAAGCGGTACTAATACTTCGTGTAATCTTGATTCTATGCCTCTGTTTATACAACCCAGGATTGTATTAGCTTTTTTGGCTGCTGCTGCACACTGCTGGCTCATGGTCAAGTGATCGTCCACTAGGACTCCAAGGTCCCTTTCACAGTTGCTGTTTTTGAGCTAGGTCTCGCCTAATCTGTATTTGTGCCTTTGATATTATGTTCATCTCAGATCGTCAAGGTGCTTTTAAGGAGAAGGGTTATTTTTATTCACCAACTATTAATTGCTCAAGGTAATCCTCAAGTTGCAACAGTTCATTTAGTGACTGTTCAAAGTTACAAAGAGTGACCGTTAGGACCGTGACGGTCACATGATCCAAATTCAGACGCTTTGCAACTGACGGCCGCAGAATCCCGGGGTCATGTGATCAGCAAAGTCAACGGGGAAGCCGGATTCACTTGTTACTAACTTAACAACTGTAGCGATTCCACCTAACAACGGTGACAAGAAAGGTGGTAAAATGGGGCAAAACTCACTTAACAAATGTCTCACTTAGCAACAGAAATTTTGGGCTTGGTTGTGGTCATAAGTCAAGGACTAGCTATGGAGGCATCCAGCAGAGTAGAAAATCAGCTTGCCCAATTCGAGTTCTGTCCTCCTATTAATTTGAATCCTGCTTAAATCAAATTAACGTGTGTGGAGATCCACAGATGAGAAATGCAACACAGAAGCTCTCCCCAAAGAATATTATGCTCCACTATTTTTCAAATATCACTGACCGTTCCCAGTATTTATAAAGTCAAGACTCAAGCCGAGGATTTTGGAAAGCCACAGAAATCCCTTGGAAAAAGGGGGCGTGAGTTTCCGGAAGAAGAGTGCGATGGTAATTAGGGCTGGCTTTCCTTGGTGCAAAATGTGATTGTTTTTGTTACACCTGTGCAGTGTTACTGTGCTTCTACTTTGCAGAGTGGATCTGGAACTGTCAGGCCCCCAGCATCCTATTTCACTGGAGCAACATATCCGCCTCAGTAAACAAATAAACAAAAGAAATAAACAGGAGCACGAGATCATTCCTCTTCTAAAGGAAGAACTTGCATTTTCAAATCTTCTTTCGAAAGAGTCCTAAATCACATTTTAATTTCAAACAAGGATTCTTCTGGACACATTAACAGAATAACAGAGTTGGAAGGGACCTTGGAGGTCTTCTAGTCCAGCCCCCTGCTCAGGCAGGAGAACCTATACCATTTCGGACAAATGGCTGTCCAGTCTCTTCTTAAAAACTTCCAGTGTTGGAGCATTCACCGCTTCTGGAGGCAGGTAGTTCCACTGGTTAATTGTTCTAACTGTCAGGAAGTTTCTCCTTAGTTCCAGGTTGCTTCTCTCCTTGATGAGTTTCCATCCATTGCTTCTTGTCCTGCCTTCAGGCGCTTTGGAGAGTAGCTTGACTCCCTCTTCTTTGGGGCAGCCCCCGAGATACTGGAACACTGCTATCCTGTCACCCCTCGTCCTTCTCTTCATTAAACTAGACATACCCAATTCCAGCAACTGTTTCTTACATGTTTCAGCCTCCAGCCCCCTGATCATCTTTGTTGCTCTTCTCTGCACTCTTTCTAGAGAGTCTCAACATCTTTTTTATAATATTTTGACCAAAACTGGATGCAGTATTCCAAGTGTGGTCTTACTAAGACTTTATAAAGCGGTACTAATACGTGATCTTGAGTCTTTCCCTGTTGATGCAACCTACAATTGCACTGGCTTTAAGAAAGTTTTTTTTTAAAGAAAAAAACATTAAAAAACGGTTTGTGGCTTCCTTGAGGGAGCTGAAATAAGGGCCCATATACAGTTACAGTTACAACGGTTCATTTAGTGATCGTTTAAAGTTAGGATACTGAAAAAAGTGACTTATGACCATGTTCCACACTTATGACCGTTGCAGCATCTCCACAGTCATGTGCTCAAAATTCAGAGGCTTGGAAACTGGCCTGTACTTATGACCGTTGCAGCATCCCGGGGGTCACCTGATCCCCTTTTGCGACCTTCTCCCAAGCAAAGTCAATGAAGTCAGAATCACTTAACAGCCGTGGGACTAACTTAACAACTGCAGTCATTCACTTAACAACGGTGGCAAGAAAGGTCATAAAATGAGGCAAAACTTACTTAATGACTGTCTCGCTTAGTAATGGAAACGTTGGGCCCAGTTGTGGTTGTGAGTCGAGGCCTCCCCGTAATCGGTGATTTGTGAAATGGTACCGACCCAAATTAATCTAAACTCCCAATCAATAAATGGGGGCTGTGAAGCCGCAAGAGGAAAAGAAATCCAAGAGTTCTTGACAGGCAACAGAACAGGAGGATGTGCAACAAAAGGCAGAATGGAAAATCCCGCCAGAATAAGGGATTGTTTTTCCCTCTTTTTGACCAGAGGGCAAAAGCCGATTCCCTCCAAAGCTGCTTAAAATAAACAAAGCAGCTTCTGGGGAGGCCTCCCTCGTTCCTGGTCCTTCCAAAAAAGGAATTCAAAAGAGTTTCCTCCCAAAACACTCCCGCTCATCTGCATACTGTTTACCCTTTGTTCTTCCTTTAAAACAGGCACAATGTGGATACTTCCGATCGTTTCCCATTCATTCCCACTAGGAAAAGCACCTGAGCAAAAGGCAACGGAGAATCTGTCGTCTGCTCAATTGTCCCATCTATGAACTCTCAGGTCTGTCTGGTTATTTGTGGCCTTCAACTGGGCGAAAGGCTGCATCGCTGGGCAATCATTTTGGAACCAAAGAACCTCAAATTGGCCAATTTCCAGACTGCACCCAAAATCCAGGCGCCACGACTCCCAGCGGATGGAAACGCGGCAAAGTAGCGGCTCCTTCGGCGCTGCCACACCATTGCGGTCGTGTGATCATCGCGCCCAGCGCTCCCTGCCAGCTTCCTACAAGGGAACTCTATGGGGAAAGCCGGCAGGAAGTCAACGGTCACTCACACAGCTTTCCCCCCGTCTGTGGTCATTCTGTTTCTCTGCTTAAGTAAGGAAATGGTTCTGAAACAAGGACCCAACAGGTGACAGGTTGTCTGGTTAAACAACCCAGCAACCTGGAACTAAGGAGAAACTTCCTGACAGACAATTAACCAGTGGAACTACCTGCCTCCAGAAGCGGTGAATGCTCCAACACTGGAAGTTTTCAAGAAGAGACTGGACAGCCATTTGTCCGAAATGGTATAGGGTTTCCTGCCTGAGCAGGGGGTTGGACTAGAAGACCTCCAAGGTCCCTTGCAACTTTATTATTATTATTATTATTATTATTATTATTATTATTATTATTATTATTATTATTATTATTATTATTATTATTATTATTATTATTATTATTATTATTATTATTATTATTATTATACTACAATAAAAGCACAATACATGGCTGGAATATATAAAGACTATGACATTAGTTCCATAAATCCAAAGATTTTATAATCAGTAAGATTTTTTTTTAATTGCTCTGGATTTAAAGTGCTATTAATTTCTGGTTTTTTCCTTAACAATCTTCTTATCTTACTATTTGGATGGTATTCTTAGCTCTCTACATTTTCAGTTTTATTTCAAAATAAAATACAATATGACGCCTAGAGAGAGGGTTAGTGCTCACTAATTCCACCTCAATGAGGTTTTCAACAATCCAAATATAACATGCCAGTCTTGCATTTAGTAAGCGAGGCAAAGTTGCCTTTGGAATCAAAATAATGTAAGCTGGTCATGACTGAATTTACAGGAACAATCCGCTTTGTATTGTTGCATTTGCAACTGCAGTCATGATGAAGAGTAGGGCAAAAAGCTTGCAAAAATTCTTGTTTCAATATGTATATACTAATACATACATCCATACATCCATCATCTATCTATCTATCTATCTATCTATCTATCTATCTATCTATCTATCTATCTATCTATCTATCTATCTATCTATCTATCTATCTATCTATCTATCTATCTATCTATCTATCTATCTATCTATCTATCTATCTATCTGTCTGTCTGTCTGTCTGTCTGTCTATATCTATATATCTACCTACCTACCTACCTACCTACCTACCTACCTACCTATCTTAAAAGCAACGAGTACTTCCGAAAAGTAGTTGGAATAAAAGCTACAAGAAGAAATGTAAATGAGAATTCATAAAAAAAAAAAAGCTGTATTGAGAAAATAGGCATCCAACTCATGCATAAAAATTTACATTCATCTTCATTAAGACAGACCTTTGCTCATTATTTTGTGCTCAATTAATCATCCGTGCCTTCTGAATGTAGGTAACTTACAATTTCGTGAATGGATTGATTGAAGCCGTCATCTTCAGTAAGGATTAGCAAAATTATCAGCGCCATATAAACGTGATGTGAATTCCTTTCTTCAACATGATAAAGAATCTCGAGAATTGGCAAAACCTCAAGAAGGAAAAAATACGAGATAAGGGCAAATTAATATTAGGATGATTGTAACAAAAAACCCAGGCTTTAATATTCTCCTGATTTTAGCCAAAAACTTAGACAGTTTTGTCTAGTGGTTAAGGCAGGGGTCCTCAACCTTGGCCACTTTAAGACTTGTGGACTTCAACTCCCAGAATTCCTCAGCCAGCAAAGCAAAGCAAAGCAAAGCTGGCTGAGGAATTCTGGGAGTTGAAGTCCACAAGTCTTAAAAGTGGCCAAGGTTGAGGACCCCTGGGTTAAGGCACCAGGTTAGAAACCAAGAGACTCTGAGTTCTAGTGCCTGGCTGAGGAATTCTGGGAGTTGAGGTCCACAAGTCATAAAAGGGCCACGTTGGAAGACCCCTGCCCTATTTCTTTCAAGGTGGCTTTCACTGCAATCTTCATTCATTTAACCATATAACTTAATCCTAACCTGTGAGGTGGGTGGCCTAAAGATCCCAAATGAGATTCAATGGCTGAGAAGGGACCAGAGTCTTGATTCCCCCCCTCCAGTCATAACTGAACATACCCAGCACCCACAAATCCCCACCTACTCCAAAACCCATCAGCTGTTGCCTATAATCACTTCATTCACAAGTTCAAGGAAGCAGTTCCTCTCTAGCGTCTCTCAGCAATTCAAAAGCCAGCGTTTCACACGTAAGACTTCCTGTTACGTTTTTGTACTTGATTAGTTGTGCGCAGGACAAAATATTTACCAGGTTTTCCATATCTGTCCGGGCCAACATATATGTTCGCACATTGCTGTTCTGGTGCAACAGGCTATACAAGAGGAGGGTGGCGTGGTCAGAGTTCTGCTGCTCACACAACGTGGTGTATAAGCTATTAAAATTGATCTGGAAAGCATGAGGACTTGGTGAAGACAAAGCTGTGCTATCTGGAAGAAAACAAACAGCATCAAACATCGTGTGCAGTAAAATGCAATCCTTTTGACTCGTTTTTTCGACTTTTCTTCCCCTCTGGTCCCAATAAAATGAAGTTAGCCTTCATGGTGTGACTCAGTAGCCTTCAGTCTGCAGGCTAACAGGCTTTGGCCTTGCCCTTTTCAGAGACTCTGTCCATCATCATAGGTTTATTTCTTATTTATTGGCTCTGCATTCATAGGAGGGACTGATATGATTACAAATCACCTTACGTCAACAGATGGAAGTGATCTAAAATAAAGGATCTAATCTGTTTTCATTGAACCATCCTATAACCTTCCAAACGATCAAGCACTGTCAATCTCCCAGTGAAGTTTTACAAGAAGCAGGACTGCCCAGTTTCTGTTATGTCTGATGAAAGGCTATCAAGCAGTAGAACTGATAATGCTGATTAGCTGGAACAGCTGGCCCAACCTAGAGAAGAAGGCAGCCTGTGACTAGAAAGGGCAGTGGTCTGACTCAGGCCAGGGAGAAGCTGCATGTTATCTCTCCACAACGATATATTCTTCGCAACTCCCTTATTTGCGAAACTAAAATGTGCATACAGATAGAGAGGGCACTGATGGGAGAAATAAAGGTTGGGGGGGGGGGAGAGAGTTCCTGCAACAAATGAGTCTCCCCTGAAAATTGCCTCCTGTTCAGCCATTTCCTAGCACCAGAGCTGAATTCCTATTTTGATATTCAGATAGAGAGAAAAAAATTAAAAGGGGAAAGGAATTTATAGGGAAAATGAACGTAGAAAGAAGTCTTCTCCAAACCACCAATTCTTCCTAGAGTACGTTCACGCATCGTTTATCTTACAAGCAAGGTTTAAGTTTGAAGACGATGAAACTTAAATGGGCTTTGACCATTTCCCCAAGAGAAGTCATTTTCACATAGATTAGTGAGTTGGCTCTAAAATGTTTGTAGCATGCTAAGTCATTACCTTTAAATTTTACATGTAAACACAGTTCTCTGTATAAATTTCTAATATATGTCTTCTGCTGCAATTATCCCCACAATGAAACTTAATTTAAAAAATAGTAACCTTCTTTTCTTGAAAAGTAATCTTGAACTACACCGTGTACCAATAAAGGAGAATACAGGTAGCAATCAACTTACGACCAAATTTGAGCTCAAAATTTCTGTTGCTAAGCGAGACAGTTATTAAGTGAGATCTTGCCCATGTAGAAGAGGCAGTGCAACTCCTCCAGAGGAGACAGACCACAATTTTTTTACATACAACCAACCTAAAAGTGTGGTTCGGCGGAGGAGTCAAAACAGCCCTATACTCTTACTTTTTGTGATGCTTTTCTTTAGCCAAATCATCATTTCACTTAACTGATGAAAGTCGGGACACTGCTGTATTTCCCGGAAAGTTTCCCGGAAATTGGCACTTTTAAAAGGATACATACCTTGTGTGTTCCTGAAGGACACAATCGATTGTTTATAAGGGTTGGGTGTATCTGCAGCATCGGTCAGATTTATTAAGATGAGCAGCAGCAACAGACTTTGATTAGCCAGAGGTGATGACTCTTCCTGTTGAGACGCTCGTTTGCTTCCTACACCTCCTAGTGTAAAGACTGTCCACAAGCCAGCTAAAGGGAGAGAAAGAGAAATACCTGTTTTACACTCCTCAAATCAATCTAGTTTAATAAGTGAGTGACATTTGAGCTTAAATGTAATTTTGTAAAAATAAGGAACTGGTAAATTAAAAAAAAAAACTTCCTGAAAGAAGCCAGAAGCAAACCTCTTTGGTGTTATTGCCAAAATTACATGGATGAGTCCAAGTAGTCATCAAGAACGAAGCTAAACTCAAGAGAAAACCTGTTCTATACAAATTGAGACCAGACATACATCCTACCTGATATGGGTTACTGATCAGTAATAACCACGAGCCAACATGGAATTCACCCAAACATTAGGAGCATACGGCACTGCATATTAAATAAGTAATTAAGTAGGCATGCAACCTATATCCACGAGCAAAAAGCAAGTCGTTGTATTATGTGAGAATACCGTACCTGTAACTTTTAAGCTTTTATTTTTTTTAGGGGGGGGGGAGACTCAGTTCCCAAACTGACCAAACAGAAGACACCAGCCCCCAAATTAAATACTGAACATTGCTTGAATGCATGGCATTATGAGGCTCTTCATTACATGACACAGCTACAAGCTTACCGCTGCCTCCTTAAATTAAGACTCTTAATTCCAAAGTACAAATTTGGAAATGAAGAAAGAGGTGTATCAGTTATAAGGCCAGAGATGAACATAAGACAACTCTCTGGATCATGCCATGATTACAGTGTAGATTGTAAAGCCAGGTCATCATATCCTATCAGAAGCCAACGCACACTGTTGTTCCACAGGGTTGGTTTTTTTTAGTAACTTCATGGTATATTAAACATATTGGTCAGCCTATCAATTCCATGTTTTTTCCTTATGTGCAGAAAAGCAAGCCATGTTTTATGAAAAGCAGTAACAGTAACAGAGTTGGAAGGGATCTTGAAGGTCATTTAGTCCAACCCCCCTGGTCATGCAGGAGATCTATGCTATTTCTGACAACTGGCTGTCCAGTCTCTTCTTAAAAGCCTCCAGTGATGGAGCACCTACAACTTCTGAAGACAAAGCTGCTCCATTGGGTTGACTGTTCTCAGTGTTACGAATTTTCTCCTTAGTTCCAGGTTGCTTCTCTCCTTGGTTAGTTTCCATCCGTTGCTTCTTGTCCTGCCTTCAGGTGCTTTGGGGAACAGATTGACTCCCTCTTCTCTGGGGCAGCCCCTGAGATACTGGAAGACTGCTATCCTGTCACCCCTGGTCCTTCTTTTTATTAGACTAGACATACCCAATTCCTGCAGCCATTCTTCATATGTTTTAGGACAGCAGTTTGTACTGCTCTCTAAAGTTGTATTACAAGAAATTTGTGAAAAGTACACGTCAGGAAAAGTGCATACAAAGTGAAATGTGGTTATGATAACTTTTCATGTAAACCAGGTGGAGGAGGAAATTGCCATGGAAATGGGTAAAAAGGAGCTCTTGCTGGAGAGATGAAAAACTGAATCCAACATCCCAGAATAAATATGTCATCCTAGAATGGACCCATCAGGCACGCCACAGGCATAGCCTCGAGCAATTTGTTAACTATACAGACGACAGAGAAGCAAGCGCTGAATTTGCAAGCACGACGGTGGATTTTTCAAATGGATTTCTAGTCAAAATACATGTCCATTTAGATCAGTGTTTTTTTCAAACTTGGAAACTTTTAAGATGTGTGGACTTCAACTCCCAGAATTTCCCAGCCAGCAGAAAAGTTGCCAGTAATCTCTTAATCTCATTTCAAAACGTAAATCCTACCTAAAGAGAGCTAAAAAGTTGTTATTCTTCCTCTAGTGTCTCAGTCCAGTCCAGTCTTGAAGTTCCTATCAGAATCTGACAGATTCTGCAAAAATACAGGAGCTAGAAACTGCATGGCTTTAAAAACAACAACAACAACAACCAATATAGCCTATTTTCCTGAATAAAAAAGAATTTTGAAATTGAATTTTCAGCAAATACATCAGACCAATCTAGGGTAAGTAAACTATTAAAAAGTCCCACCGCTTTTCTTTTCATTTTGAAAACACATCATTATTTTACCTTCACCCTCTCAATGCAAAAGGTCAATTCTGACCACTTTTATTTCCGGAAGTTATAATCATCTCCAACCATAGATCAGATTTTTATAATATATGTCAAATGTTCATGGCTGAAAGCATATTTTAGAGACTGCTAGAATGAGACATGATAAACGACGCCTTCCTTGGGAAATTTATAACCGTGAAGCACTTAATTGCACTGCACACAAAGCTGGCCCATGGTTGTGTGTCAAAAGCTGACCCATTTGCCAAACCACGGCAGCGTTCAAAAATGGAAGCATCTGGCTGGCCACTGTGGGAACCGGGATGCTGGAAGAGATTAAAAATGTGCTAAAATTCCCTCCCTTCCACTTGGCAGAATCATTTGTCTCCTGTGAAAAGGGAACTGGAGGCAGATTTGGGGGGGGGGGGTTGAGGGGGGGGGGAGATGCTTGGCTTGGTTTTTAAAGACAAGGTCACTAAGGATTTTAAAACGCTTCTGTCATTGTTGTGGGCCTTCTAGATTTGAAGAGGCCTTCCGGTGGAGCCATTTTGTCCTTCGGCTTTCTCTTCCTTCTTTGTCCGGCTTCGTTCCTCGTTTCTCAGCTGTTAAATTTTACACAGGTCAAATTCCTTGAGGGAAAGATCTGCCTGCAATCTGTACCCAGCACCAGGCCCCATTAGTGGCGCTGTACAAAAACACACACACAGGTAGTCCTTGACCAGGGGTCTTCAAACTTGGCCCTTTTATGACTTGTGGACTTCAACTCCCAGAATTCCTCAGCCAGCTTGCCTGGCTGAGGAATTCTGGGAGTTGAAGTCCACAAGTCATAAAAGGGCCAAGTTTGAAGTCCCCTGTCCTTGACTTATGACTGACTGCTTAGCGACTGTTCGAAGTTACAACAGACCTCCCCAGGATTCGTTCCGAGGGCCACCGCTCCCCCCCCCCACCTCCGGTCTCATGATTGCATTTTGGGCCCTCAGCCACCGGCCTACATTTATTGCCATTTGCAGTGTCCCACAGTCACATGATCAATGATTTACAATTCTTTTGGCAGAAACCTGTGCTTACTTTCCGTTTTTGGCAAAAAAAAATGCCCAGTGCGGACAATGAATTCACCTAATGATCACCACAAACAAGGTCATAAAATGGGGCACTATCAGGGGGTGACCCACTTAACAGTATGGCTAACAACTGTAATTCCAGCCTCAATTACAGTTATAAGTTGAGGACTGCAGCTAGTTCTCCACATAATGTTTCGTTTAGTGTCCATTTGAAGTTACAACGGCAGTGGAAAATCTGACGTATGACCGTTTTTCACACTTGCGACTGCAGTCCCCCATGGTCATCCCCATGGTCACATGATCAAAATTCAGACACTTGGCAACTGGCTCTCATTTATGACGGCCGCAGGGTCCCAGGGTCACGTGACCCCCTTTTGCAACCTTCCGACAAGCAAAGTCAATGGGGGAAGCCGGATTCACTTAACAACCGTGTCACTAACTTAACAACTGCAGCGGTTCACTTAACCACTGCGGCAAGAAAGGTCGTAAAACGGGGCAAAACTCACTTAAGAACTGTCTCACTTAGCAATGGGACGTTTGGGCACTTTTGTGGTCATAAGTGAAGGACTATCTGTATCTGTAGATATCCATTTAAATACATAAAGAAATGAACAAGCTGCTAAAATGCACAAGGGAAGAAAATCAAGGAGGAGACAGGAGTGAGAAATGAAGATGTCAGAGGGAAAAAAGAAGAAGAAGAAGAAGAATTAACAGGCGCCACGTTTCCTGGCTGTGTTAATTCTTGAAGGTGCCCTCTGGGCTACGCTCCTTCTGGTGGCAAGCATTTTTGCCAAGATTAGAGAGGTGGAAAAGGCATTCGTGAGCACCGGCTGTGCCATCGTTTAAGCCGATTCATCCGACTGCTCGAGGCACATGGACTCTCTGGCCACGGAAACAAATAGCTGCCCAGAAGGAAGGCCATTTTTAACTCTCATCATCCAGGTGTTGTCATCACAAGGTGGGATGATGGTAGGCGAGTTCTTCCTTGTAAATATTCAGACGTATAAAATTGTTCCTCTATTACAGAACCTGAAGAATTTAGCTAACGAGGCTGCGAAGGGCAACAGGATTCAAAGATCCTGGAGCACTGGGGAATTACCGGAGGACTGGAAAAGAGCTGATGTAGTTCCCATCTTCAAAAAAGGGGAAAAAATGGACCCAGGAAATTACAGACCTATCAGCCTGACCTCAATACCTGGGAAGATTCTGGAAAAGATAATCAAACAACGAATCAGCGAACACCTAGAGGCAAACAAAATCACTACTAAAAGCCAACATGGGTTTGTCAAAAACAGATCATGCCAGACAAACCTTATTGCATTCTTTGACCAAGTGACAAAATTAGTGGATCAGAGGAATGCTGTGGATATAATTTACTTGGACTTCAGTAAGGCATTTGATAAAGTAGATCACAACCTACTACTTGATAAAATAGAAAAATGTGGGTTAGACAGCATCACCACCAGATGGATTCGTAGCTGGCTGACCGGCCCGTACTCAGCGTGTGGTCCTCAATGGAACCGCATCTACATGGAGGGAAGTGTGCAGTGGGGTGCCCCAGGGCTCTGTCCTGGGGCCAGTGCTCTTCAACATCTTCATCAACGATTTGGACGAGGGGATAGATGGGGAACTCATCAAATTTGCGGATGACACCAAGCTGGCAGGAATAGCCAACACTCCAGAAGACAGGCTTAAGATACAGGAGGACC
Source organism: Azemiops feae (assembly GCA_023970755.1). NCBI lineage: Eukaryota > Metazoa > Chordata > Lepidosauria > Squamata > Viperidae > Azemiops > Azemiops feae. Next base: position 753,048 of record JALGBA010004087.1, on the reverse strand, counting down.
TGGACAGACTTGAAGATTGGGCGCTATCTAACAAAATGAAATTCAATGGTGAAAAAAGTAAGGTTCTACATTTAGGCAAGAAAAACCAAATGTACAGGTATAGTATAGGGGGTACCTTGCTCAATAGTAGTAACTGTGAGAGGGATCTCGGAGTCCTAGTGGACAATCACTTAAATATGAGCCAGCAGTGTGCTGCAGCTGCCAAAAAAGCCAACACAGTGCTGGGCTGCATTACAGAGGGATAGAATCAAGATCACGTGAAGTATAATACCACTTTACAATGCTTGGTAAGGCCACACTTGGAATACTGCATCCAGTTTTGGTCACCACGATGTAAAAAAGATGTTGAGACTCTAGAAAGAGTGCAGAGAAGGGCAACAAAGATGATTAGGGGACTGGAGGCTAAAGCATATCAAGAACGTTTGCTGGAATTGGGTATGTCTAGTTTAATGAAAGAAGGACTAGGGGTGACATGATAGCAGTATTCCAATATCTCAGGGGCTGCACAAAGAAGAGGGAGTCAAGCTATTCTCCAAGGCGCCTGAGGGCAGGACAAGAAGTAATGGATGGAAACTAGTCAAGGAAAGAAGCAACCTGGAACTGAGGAGAAACTTCCTGACAGTTAGAACAATTAACCAGTGGAACAACCTGCCTCCAGAAGTGGTGAATGCTCCAACACTGGAAGTTTTTAAGAAGAGACTGGACAGCCATTTGTCTGAAATGGTATAGGGTTTCCTGCCTGAGCAGGGGGTTGGACTCGATGACCTCCAAGGTCCCTTCCAACTTTATTATTATTATTATTATTATAACAGCGATGTTGCCCGTTTTGCAAACGAAGGTCCTGAATTTTGCCACAGCTGTTACAGGGTTTTTACAGTGGCTGCATTGTACAGTGTTAAGCGTGCAAGCTCAAACCAGGACAGTTGACGAAAATAATTGACCAACACCAGTTGGCAATACAGAAAAGGGACAACAGAAAACTAATTGTGAAAGGATTGTTTCTAGGCGACACGAAGTCTGGCAAAATTAAGACAAGGAAAATTAAGTTTTAAATAATTGGCTTTGCTTTGAGATATTAGCACAGGAGCCTTTTTCAAGCGAAGAGGACAAGATTTAAATGTATTTACACAAGCTTTAAATAGCAACAGCGTTTTACTCTGACTATGTCAAAGCGGAGACTGAGGTGGCCTTGGGTAAGTCCAGCGATTCTCTGGTGGAAAAGAAAAGGAAAAGAGCAATTTTGTGTTTTTTTTATTTTGACAAAGTGGTACTCTGCAAGCCATCTCTGCAAGCTTCTTTTTGCTGTAAAACTACACGTGATATCACTGTTCCTATGTTAACCAGGAGCCTCTTGCTGACCTTAAATCAGAGCTCCCCAATCTTTCTAGCTTGGCAGCCCGGAAGGAAAGGGAGGAGCAGGGAAGTGTGCGTGTGCAAAAGGCCGCGTGCATGCCGGTGCTGGTGTGTGCACACATGCACAAGCAGGCTCTGCGCACCCACGGTGGTGTGCTGGTGCCCACGCACATGTGCAAACGGGCCGCCGGTGCCCACGCAGACTACTAGCACCCCCACGCATGCGCGAATGGGGCTACTAGCCCCCGCGCGGCAGCGCTACTGTGAGTGGGGAGGCCTCACCAGCTATTCCCACGGCCCGGTGGCTAACAGGCCACGGCCCGGTACCGGGCTGCAGACCATACATCGGGAACCCTTGCCTTAAATGACCCTGAGACTGTCCACATTTTTGAAGAACGTGACCTATGAATTTGAAATCTGGCTTATTCTTAAAAGAATCGTGTAACAGGCTAACAGTTTGGAAGGGACCTTGGAGGTCTTCTAGTCCAACCCCCTGCTCAGGCAGGAAACCCTATACCATTTCAGACAAGTGGCTGTCCAGTCTCTTCTTAAAAATCTTCAGTGTTTGGAGTACCCATAACTTCTGGAAGTAAGTCGTTCCACTGATTGATTGTCCTAATTGTCAGGAAATTGTGTCAAACATTAGAAATCAAATTTGGTGAAAACTTATGTTTTGTGCTGACGTGCCAGTTAAAGCAGGATTAAGCAACATTCCTGCTGCACAAGGCCCCTGGTACCCACCAGCTACCCCTCTCATTTTTCAGGTGGAATCAATTCATTAAAACAAATGGAACGTTTATGACAATGGCACCTTTTTTTCAAGCTCATGTGGCGGCTGGAAAAAGTTGGACCGTTTTACTAAACATTAGAGAGGTGCTGCGCTTGCATAATTTCTGAAGTGTATCTGAGTAGTGTGTGTTCGTGCCCATGTTTTTACTTTTATAAAATAGTCTGGCATGCTGCAAAGAAAAGCAACACCTTCAGAATCATCATTATTTATCAGGATGTCTCTGTGAGTTTCACAAAGGCTACCTGAAACATTAAAAGCACAACTGCAAAGCACTGCAGTAAATAGAAAATATACAGAGATGGAAAGAAACTGTGCAAATAATTCTCCAAAAAGCAAAAGAGAAAAGCAAAATGCAGTAAAATATTCCAGAAGTACAATCATTTGTTTAGTGACTGAAGCACTGAAAAAAGTGACCCCGTACTTAAAACCATACCAGCATCCTCACAATCATGAGATCAAAATATGGGTGCTTGGCAACCAGGATGTATTCATGATGGCTGCAGCATTCTGGGGTGCTGTGATTGCCATTTGCGATCTTCCCAGCCGCCTTCTGACAAGCAAGGACAATGGGGGAAGTTGGATTCATTTAACAACCGTAATGATTTACTTAACAACTGTGGCAAAAAGGTCACAAAATCAGACAGAATTCACTTTGCAACTGCCTTGCTTAGCAACAGAGATTTTGGTTCCAAATGTAAGTTGAGGACTACCTGTATGGATATTGTCAAGAAATCTCAGTGAGCTGAGAATTGTAAGGAATGCTAAATACACCATCGAGGTGTTATTTTTGGGAGTAGAGGAAGAATAGAAGAATAGAATAGAGCTGGAAGGGACCTTGGAGATCTTCTAGTCCAGCCCCCTGCTCAAGCAATAGGACCTATACCATCTCAGACAGGTGATTGTCTGGTCTCTTTTTAAAAACCTCCAGTGATGGAGCACCCACGATTTCTGGAGGCAAAGCTGTTCCACTGGTTGATTGTCCTCGCTGTTAGGAAGTTTCTCCTTAATTCCAGGTTGCTTCTCTCCTTGATGAGTTTCCAACCATTGTTTCTCATCCTTCCCTTTGGTGCTCTGGTGAACAACCTCCCCTCCTCTTCTTTGTAGCAGCCCTTCAAATACTGGAATTCTGCTATCCTGTCTCCCCGGTTTCTTCTTTTCTTTAGACTGGCCAAACCCAAGTTCCGCAGCCGTTCTTCGTATGTTTTGGTCTCCAGGCCTTGGATCATCTTAGTTGCTCTTCTCTGAATTTTTTCCAGACTCTCAACATCTTTTTTGTGATGTGGTGACCAAAATTGGCTGCAGTATTTGAGGTGTGGTCTTACATAACGAATTGTCCAAAACAGCATCCACCGTGCAGGTAAAATTAGGGTTAGGTCTTTGGACTTTTCTGTTCCTTTTACCTTGGTCGCTTAATACAGTTGATAATAATGTCTTAATAATCCTTTCCTACTCTGTTATTCAGTATTAATCTTAATGCAGTATTGATCTATTGTGTTTCCTCTCTCTTGCCTGGAAAACTGTGTGTTTTCCTTCAGCAGAATAAGCATTAGGACGTAATGGGATGCAGTAGTTATACCCGTGTGGAAAGAAAGAAAATGGGTATTGCAAATTATCCAGTTGCATTGGACTCTGACATGTGTTTACTTAAGGAACTGGAATTAGGAGCCAGCCAAGCCTGAGGAAGAAATTCTGCCAGAAAACCAGCCATGTCTAAGGGCTCTTTCATCAGATAATCAAAGTCTGCCTAAGCTACTAAGTCAAGGAGGAGACACAAACAGCAGATTCAACTAGGCCAGTGTTTTTCAACCTTGGTCACTTGACGATGGTTGGACTTCAATTCCCAGAATTCCCCAGCCAGCTTTGCTGGCTGGGGAATTCTGGGAGTTGAAGTCCAACCATCTTCAAGTGACTCAAGCTGAGAAACATTGAAGTTACTAGGGCCAGGAGTAGGCAACCTTGGCTCTTTTATGCTGGCTCAGGAATTCTGGGAGTTGAAGTCCAACCATCTTCAAGTGAGTCAAGCTGAGAAACATTGAAGTTACTAGGGCCAGGAGTAGGCAACCTTGGCTCTTTTATGCTGGCTCAGGAATTCTGGGAGTTGAAGTCCACGAGTCATAAAAGAGCCAAGGTTGCCTACCCCTGGGCTAGGCCATCCAGCAAACAGCAGCATGACATGTATTAGAAACTGTTCATAGACTCCCCAATTAAATTTGATTTTTAAAATTAATGCCCCAAACCTCAGGAAGTTGCCAAATCTCTCAGGTTTTCTGAGTTAAGATCTTAAGGGAAAAAGCCAAACTCTTGCAACATTCTGGACTGTTCATCCCTCCCATTGCATAGTATCACACAGTGTTGTCCCCCAAGCTTGTTACCCCTCAAATTAAACTATCAGTAGAATGAACAGAGCTGGAAGAGACCTTGGAGGTCTTCTAGTCCAGCCCCCTGCTGAAGCAGGAGAACTTATACCATCTCAGACAAGTGACTGACCAGCCTCTTCTTAAAAGTCTCCAGGGATGGAGCGCCCACGATTTCTGGTGGCAAGCTGTTCCACTGGTTAATTGTCCTCCCTGTTAGGAACTTTCTCCTTAATTCCAGGTTGCTTCTCTCTTTGGTCAGTTTCCAACCATTGTTTCTTGTCCTTCCCTCTGGTGCTTTGGAGAATAATTTGACCCCCTCCTCTTTGTGGCAGCCCCTCAAATACTGCTATCATGCTATCAAATACTGCTGGAACACTGCTATCCTGTCTCCCCTATTTCTTCTTTTCTTTAGACTAGCCAAACCCAAGTCCCGCAGCCGTTCTTCGTATGTTTTAGTCTCCAGGCCTTGGATCATCTTAGTTGCTCTTCTCTGAATTTTTTCCCCCAAACTCTCAACATCTTTTTTGTGACATGGTGACCAAAATTGGCTGCAGTATTCCAGGTGTGGCCTCACTAGGGTTTTATAAAGCGGTACTAATACTCCGCGTGATCTTGATTTTATGCCTCTGTTTATACAACCCAGGATTGTATTAGCTTTTTTGGCTGCTGCTGCACACTGCTGGCTCATGGTCAAGTGATCGTTCACTAGGTCTCCAAGGTCCCTCTCACAGTTGCTGTTTTTGAGCCAGGTCTCACCCAATCTGTACTTGTGCCTTTGATTTTTCCTGCCTAAATGTACAACTTTGCTTTTCTCCGCATTGAAACTCATTTTGTTGGGCAGGGCCCGTTGTTCAAGCTTGTCAAGATCTTTTTGGATACTGAGTTTGTCTTCTGGGGTGTTGGATACTCCTGACAGTTTGGTGTCATCTGCAAATTTGATGAGTTCCCCTTCAATTCCCTCGTCTAAGTCATTTATGAAGATATTGAAGAGTCCTGGGCCTAAGACGGAGCCTTGTGGTACCCCAATGCTTACTTCTCTCCATGTGGATGTGGTGCCATTGAGGACTACTCGCTGAGTACGGTTTGCCAGCCAGCTACAGATCCATCTGGTGGTGATGTTGTCTATTCTGCCTCTTCTTGCTTATCAAGAAATAGGTTGTGGTCTACTTTATCAAATGCCTTACTGAAGTCTAAGTATACTACGTCCAGAGCATTTCACTGGTCTACTAGTTTGGTCACTTTATCAAAGAATGAAATAAGAATGGTTTGGCATGATCTGTTTTTAACAAACCCATCCTGGCTACTGGTTATAACTTTGTTTGCTTCTAGTTGTTCACAGATCTGTTTTTTGATTATCTTTTCCAGGACCTTCCAGGTATTGATATTAGACTGATTTGTCTGTAGTTTCCTGGGTCTATTTTTCCCCCCTTTCTTGAAGATGGGAACCACATCAGCCCTTTTCCAATCCTCAGGTACTTCCCCGGTGCTCCAGGATTTATGAAAGATGTGGTGCAACGGTTCTGAGATAACATCTGCCAGCTCCTTCAGAACTCTGGGATGTAATCTGTCGGGTCCCGGCGATTTATATTTGTCAAGGTTGGGTAGGTGTTCTCAATTGAGAGACCTCTTAATAATTGCATTTCTGAGCTCAAGCACAAGATAAGCACCATGACTTCCATGAGGGAGATAAAAAAAGAATTCTGCTCTTTCTCTTAGTCACTTCAGCTGAGTCTGAGTCTCTCAACAGATCTGAGGAATGTAATGTTCCCAAGAAGGATAGATTAATTTTTCCTCCAGAAAACAGAATTTCCCAGATCTATTCGTATCTCTCTTATAGCATCACACCAGCCCCTGGGTCTAGCACAATTAGCCACGGCCACATCGCCATGCGCACTTCACCCCCCTCCCCCCCACGCCTCCCCACTGGAGGGGCTCATCCTTGACTGGCCCTACAGGACTGCTGGGACTGCATCCAATGGGAGGGCAGAGGCCCACACTTTGGCACCTGGGTTGGAACTCTGCATCCAGTTTTGGTCACCACGATGTAAAAAGGATGTTGAGACGTCTAGAAAGAGTGCAGAGAAGAGCAACAAAGACGATCAGGGGACTGGAGGCTAAAACATACGAAGAACGGTTGCTGGAATTGGGTATGTCTACTTTGATGAAGAGAAGGACGAGGGGGAACATGATAGCAGTGTTCCAATATCTCAGGGGCTGCCCCAAAGAAGAGGGAGTCAAGCTATTCTCCAAAGCACCTGAAGGCAGGACAAGAAGCAACGGATAGAAACTCACCAAGCAGAGAAGCAACCTGGAACTAAGGAGAAACTTCCTGACAGTGAGAACAAGTAACCAGTGGAACAACCTGCCTCCAGAAGCGGTGAAGTTTTTAAGAAGAGACTGGACAGCCATTTGTCTGAAATGGTATAGGGTTTCCTGCCTGAGCAGGGCATTGGACTAGATGACCTCCAAGGTCCCTTCCAACTCTCTTATTCTAAATTCTACTTCTGCCACGCTGCACATTCGCCAGGACAAGGGTCCCTTGGCAAATCGCCCGGGACGAAGGCGTGGGGGAGGAGTGCTGGAGAACCACTGGCGGGGGAGGATCGCCAGCACAGGACCTGCTGAGGATTAATGCCCAGGGTGGGTCCACCATGGCAGGGGCCCCGGGGTGGCTGCGGCTAATTGCCCCCTTCCACCAGGGCCTAGACTGCAGCCGGAGGAGAGACACGGCCTTCAGCTCTGCTCACTTACATCAGACGATACACAACCTAATTTTAAACTGGCAGCAATCTTAACCTTTTTACAGGAAATCCTCAACTTACAACCGTTCGTTTAGGGACCGTTTGAAGTTGCAACGGCACAGAAGCACTGGTAGCCCATCACTTACGACCATTGGTTTAGTGATCGAAATTACAATGGCGCTGGAAAAAGGGACACACTTACAACCATCATACAATCCCCATGGTCACGTGATCAGAACTGGAGTGCTTGGCAACTGGCAAGTACTTGTGACAGTTGCAGCGCCCCAGGGCCACGTGATCGCCATCTGGGACCTCCCTGGCTGGCTTCTGATCAGCAGAGCCAGTGGGGGGAAGCCGGATTCACTCAATGAGCATGTGATACACAACAAATGCGCGATTCGCTTAACGACCGTGGCAAAAAAGGTGGTAAAATCCGGCATGACTCGCTTAACAACAGCTTTCCTCTTAGCAGTGGGAATTCTGGTGCCAACTGTGCTCGTACGTTGAGGACTACCTGTACTGTATTCATATCACATCTTTCTTGTAAAAAGTCAAGGGGTTGCACAATAGTCTCTCCCTTCATTGTATCCTCACAATAATTTTGTGAGGTTGGGCTGAGAAAGGTGAGTAGCCCGAGTAACCCAGCAAAGGCCACGATCAAACCTTTCCGGCTCTGTCCGGTGCCTCAGGGCTTCCCTTGGGGGGCTCAAACCAACCTTCCTTTCACTTGTGGGCACTGGGGGAAGCCAGCACAGGAAGTCCTCCATTTACAACGCTTTGTTTAGTGAAAAAAGTGACTTATGACCGTTTTCCACACTTATAACCGTTGCAGCACCCCCCATGGTCACATGATCAAAACTGGGATACTTGGCAACTGACTCATATTTACGACAGTCACTGTGTGTCCCGGGGGATCACGTGATCCCCTTTTGCGACCTTCTAACCGCTAAAGTCAATGGGGAAGCCGGATTCGCTTAACAACCGTATTGGTGGGAAAAAGTGAAATTTTGATTTTGGGCTTTATCAATTAGATAGATTTGATGTTATTGAAATGGCTAGGCCAGGGGTAGGCAACCTTGGCTCTTTTATGACTGGTGGACTTCAACTCCCAGAATTCCTGAGCCAGCCATGCTGAGGGGAAAGGGAGAGGTTTCCAAGCTGAGCCAGGCTGGCTCAGGAATTCTGGGAGTTGAAGTCCACGAGTCATAAAAGAGCCAAGGTGGCCTACCCGTGGTATAGGTAGTCCTTGACTTACAAGCACACTTGAGCCCAAAATTTCTGTTGCTAACTGAGACAGATGTTAAGTGAGTTTCGCCCTGTTTTTATGACCTTTCCTGTCCCCATTTATTAAGTGAATCGCTGCAGTTGTTAAGTTAGCAATACGGTGGTTGTTGTTTTTTTAATAAGAAAGTTTTATTAGTTGATAATATACAATACAATGGAAAGACAAAAGCAAATTGCGGTAAAGACGGGGAAGGGAAAGGAGAGTAGAGAAATGAGGTAAGGGAGAGAAAAAAGGAAAAAAAGGCATTGACTTCCGACTTCCTTTGGTGCAATAGAGTATCAACGTCAAACCCCGACTTTTTACTTTTACAAAATAATATAAACTAGCCCAGGGGTAGGCAACCTTGGCTCTTTTGTGACTGGTGGACTTCAACTCCCAGAATTCCTGAGCTAGCTTGGCTCAGCTTGGAAACCTCTCCCTTTCCCCTCAGCATGGCTGGCTCAGGAATTCTGGGAGTTGAAGTCCACGAGTCATAAAGGGGCCAAGGTTGCCTACCCCTGCCCTATAGATTGCAGAGCACGTGCACGCACACGCACACACATACCCACACAGACTTTCATTGCAATAAGCCTGCCCTTATTGATATTGATAGCAGTGTTCCAGTATCTGAGGGGCTGCCACAAAAAAGAGGAGGGGGTCACGTTATTCTCCGAAGCACCAGAGGGCAGGACGAGAAACAACGGTTGGAAACTGACCAAAGAGAGAAGCAACCTGGAATTATGGAGAAACTTCCTGACAGTGAGGACAATTAACCAGTGGAACAGCTTGCCACCAGAAATCGTCACAGTCACTTGTCTGAAATGCTATAGGTTCTCCTGCTCAAGCAGGGGGCTGGACTAGAAGACCTCCAAGGTTCCTTCCAGCCCTATCCTAAGCCCTTTTTAGACTGCAGGAAGGTCATTTCCATTTCCCTAAAGGAACACTCTCTCGAGGCTTCTGCCTGGGCCAAGGGCTTGCTTCTCCGCCATCTTTTCTACATATTTTGTAGGAGAGGATGCTGCGTGTCATTCCACTCTCCACATTTATTCCTTATGTGCACATAGCTATTGTCAGCTTCAGTTAACGTCGTGCAAGAGGAGGGGATAAGCCGGCATCCCTGCCAAGCTGTCTGGATCGTGCATCCTCTGGCAGGCCCTTCCCCAGGCTGGAGAGCCGAGAGCTGACAGGGTGAGTTAAGAGAGGGAGGTCTTGTGACCGACCCCTGCACATCAGTGGCACCAGCCAGGCTAGACCAAGGCTCCAGCTTCCCGGCTTTGGCATGCTTGTTTCCTGACTGACTGGACATATTTGCTAAGCGGCCAACTCTGTTCCTAGCTGCTTCCCCCCCCCTCCCCGCTCTCTTCTGCAAACCCAATCCCTTTTGCTCCTAGGATCGCAATCTGCACGAAAGGAGTGGCTTGTCCTATCACTTTTAACACATAATTTCAGGCTTCGTAATGTAAACACCATTAAAGGCTGGAGGAGATAGGCAGCTTGCTAATTAGGCTGACATTTCAGCCGTTTTTTTTTTTTGTTTTTTTTTTAAAAGCCTGTGCACTGTTGAGACGGTAATGACCTCAAAAGGAAGAACCTTTTTTAAAAAAAAAAAAAAATCAGCCAAATACGTTTCACGGTTAAATAAATTTCATGTACGTCGTAGGCAGACACACACACCCTTAGAAGCAAATCAGTTCAGCTGCCCGGTTGCGATGATGCCAGTCCACAATGGTGCCACGAGACTAATTCCTTCTGCCAACCCCGTGTCCACTTTCTTTCAAAAACTGTTTCTATAAATGTTTTAATCAGTGGAACCACCTGCCTCCAGAAGCTGTGAATGCTCCAACACTGGAAGTCTTTAAGAAGAGACTGGGCAGCCATTTGTCTGAAATGATGTGGGGTTTCCTGCCTGAGCAGGGGGTTGGACTAGATGACCTCCAAGGTCCCTTCCAACATTATATTATTATTATTATTATTATTATTATTATTATTATTATTATTATTTGGTTTTACTTTGTTTTATCCCAATTTCATATTGTGTCCGTTGTTACTCGCCTTAGAATGACTGACCTTGACAATTAACTCATAGGAAGCTAATACAGGTAGTCCTTGACGTATAACAGTTTGTTTAGTTACAACAGCACTGAAAAAAAGTAATGTATGACCATTTTTCACACTCGCAACAATTGCTCCTATTGCAGCGTCCCTGGGGGAGTCACGCAATCCCCTTTTCTGACCTTCTGACAAGCAAAGTCAATGGGGAAGCCATATTCACTTAACAACCATGTTACTAACTGCAGTGATTTACTTAACAACTGTGGCAAGAAATGTAAAAAAAACTCACTTAACAGCTGTCTTGCTTAGCAACAGAGGTTTTTGCCTCAGTTGTGGTTGTAATTTGAGGACTATCTGTACAAGAAACACATTTTAATAAGTAAACAGGTTCTTTGGCTGAATTATTTTACAAGATAGAAATTCTTGGATTTATTGACATATAGAATAGTAAAACTATTTTTTTCTGAAGGGCTTTAGGACATCTATTTATTATTTCTAGGTTTTATAGGCCAATTGTAACTCTGCAAAGCCTTAATAACATAAGCAATCTGATGTTCAATGTGAAAACTGGAATAACAGAATAACAGAGTTGGAAGGGACCTTAGAGGTCATCTAGCCCAACCCCCTGCTCAGGCAGGAAACCCTATACTGTTTCAGACAAATGGCTGTCCAGTCTCTTCTTTAAAAATTCCAGTGTTGGAGCATTCACAGCTTCTGGAGGCAGGTAGTTCCACTGGTTAATTGTTCTCACTGTCAGGAAATTTCTCCTTAGTTCCAGGTTGCTTCTCTCCTTGATTAGTTTCCATCCGTTGCTTCTTGTCCTGCCCTCAGGAGCTTTGGAGAATAGCTTGACTCCCTCTTCTTTGGGGCAGCCCCTCAAATATTGGAAGACTGCTATTGTGTCACTACTAGTCCTTCTTTTCCTACCCAATTCCTACAACCGTTCTTCATACTTTCATACTGAATTCTCATTTGTGAACAGGGATAGAATTGGGTTGCTATCTGAAGATGTAGAAATATGTTACAGGGGAAGCTTGCAGTATAGTATAGCAGTACTACAGAAGAAGAAAGAAGGAATGTAAATTACAACTTAGAAAGTAATCTTTTGTTTCATTGTTCACTTAATTAGAATGAAGTAATAGGAAAAACCATCACTGCAATCTTTACATGCCAAGGGTAAGTTGCAAGTTGAATTTTGAAAGCTTCCATCTGCCTTAGTTGGCAAAGTTTTCCTCCAAAATCTATTCAATTTTCACTGAATTTCAAATCCATTAATTTATGGTTTAAGATGTCCTCATAACAGGAGAACTCTCCAAAAATCACACATACCATAAACGCAGCTCTTTAATTTTCAGTCATGCAAAGTTCTGGCAAATCAAAGCAGGGCTGAAAATATTCCATCAGGTCATGTGACTTTCAGAAGGCAAAACTTAATGTAATGGATACTGGCAACGGGGATTAAGAATAAAACTAATAGCACGAGCCCAGCTATGCAAACAAAACTTCACATCAAACAAGAATATAAAGAAAAAACAGGAATACACCATTTCGATCCAATAGTCGCAACTGAACTACACTGATTTTTTAAAAAAATAAAAAATAAAAACCACTTTGCTTTACTAAATGCAATTATATAAATGCTGTAGTTGGCTACAAAACACGGGGACAACAGACGGAAATCTGCTGCTATGCAAGGACAAGGTCCAGTAAAAACAACTTAAAATTATAACTATGGAGAAAAATGAAGGAGTTCCTTCATCTGTTGCCACAGAAGATAGAAACCATTGCTGGACATCAAGCAAGGAGGACCTAAGGAGGCGGCTAGATCAGATTGTGCAAGCAGGCAGCAAAGACGTCGCTTTGGCCACGGAGTTCAACCTCCAGGGCAGGATTTACCCCAGATGATTATCCACACCCCACTTGAACACATGCAGTGAAGCAGAATTATCAACAGCAGAAGCCCCCAACCTTTGGGGCACCAGGGACTGCTTCCGTGGGGAGAGGTTTTTCCGCGGACCGGAGGGGGCCTGGTTTCGCGTGCTGCCCACATCCCACGGATGGGGCTCAGCTTGTTTGTGCGGACCGCTTGCTGGCATGCCGCGGCCCGGGACCAGTGCACGGACCGGGGGGTTGGGGACCCCCAATCAAAAGGACCCCAAGAATTCTGCAAAAAAATACAGAGGACAAGTAAGGGAACACCATACAGCAGGGGTGTCAAACGCGCAACGCTACGTGATGTGTCACGACGTATCGCAACTTTTTTGCCATTGCCGGCAATGGGGTGGGCGTGGTTTTGGTGTGACGCATCCGGCCCGTGGGCCAGCAGTTCGACACCCCTGCCATACAGGAAGTCCTCAACTTACAACCACAACTGAACCCAAAATTTCTGTTGCTACGTCAGACAGTTGTTAAGTGAGGTTTGCCTCATTTTACGACCTTCCTTACCACAGTTACTAAGTAAATTGCTGCAGTTAAGTGAGTCACACACGGTTGTTAACTGAATCTGGTTTCCCCATTGACTTTGCTTGTTGGAAGGTCGCAAAAGGGGATCACGTGACCCCGGGACACTGCGACCGTCATAAGTATGAGTCAGTTGCCGAGCGTCTGAATTTTGATCACGTGACCCTGGGGGGGGGGATGCTGCAAGGGCCATGAGTGGCCTCCATCTCAATCTGATCAAGCCCGCCAGCTCAGCTCCTGAAATGCTAAACCGTTTTTCTCTCTCCAGACGATCTCTGGGTCCTTCAACAAAACAAGTTTTCCCAAACCACAAACAGGATCCAAAAAGATGAAGCAAATGCGTTTCTCTGAAGCATTTGATGACTCCAGTGGAACATTTTTTCCCAGTTAGCTGCCTTCTCTTGATATATTTTGTTTTCTTTTAACGTTTTTTTAATCTGTAAGAAGCTCAGAGTGGCTACGGAGTTGGGCAGCCTTAAAAGTTAAATAGTTACAAAGTATGTTTGTAGGACAAAACTCTCAAAACACAGCCAAACAAAATTACGGTCCTATCAAGAGCGCTTTTGTATATACTTTATTAGTAAATACATTTTGAGCAATCAAAGCAGTGGGGCCATTTAAGTCTGAGCAGGAAGAGAATGGAAGCAAGTAAAAAGAATGAAATCGGGGCATCTGACAACTATTCTAAAATACTATCTTTATGAGCGAGGTTTCTAATTAGTGTGGCTGCAATGTTTTTCTCATATGGAAACAGCATTTCTTTAAATTAATTTCAGAAACTAAATGGGATGGGGAAATGAGAAGCTGGCATAAAGCAGGGCTGGAGCCTCTCAACAAAATCCCCTATATTTAGATCCGTCAATCATGTTCCTTCTCTGTTTTCTGCTAAAATATAATGCTTCCTTCTTCGGTCTACCATGCTAATAACCCCCTGAAAAACATGTCAGTAAAATAAAGCAAGTCAAATTATGCAAAATGTAACATTTGCAAGCTGCATCTACAAATGAAAGACGTGAATAAAACGCAGAAACGGGCTGCATTCTAGAGACCGATATATGGAACAGGGCCTTTCCCCCTTCTCATAAACATAATGCACTCCCTTGCCAATTAAAAAAAAAACCTTGACAATGCTGAATAAGGACACTCTGTGTAATAGAATGGCATGAGGCAAATCACAAGAACTGGATAAGTAGAAATGTTTTTTCCATTGTGAAGGGACATCTCAAGATGTCTTCTGTTTTCAAAAAAAACCTCCCTTTCCCCCTTCAGAATTCTAAGTATTTGAGAAGTATGGAAAGGAATTCTGCTCCTCTTCATTCTTTGCCCTACATTCATATTACATCCAACTTTAAAGGCTTGTGTGACTAACCCAGAACTTTAAAACAGATGTTTACAGCTATATTTGCAGTCCCTTGTTTTCTAAAATAATTTTTACTGAGATTTAATAGCAATAGTAAGAGAAGACACAAACTGAACTCGGAGAGAATGAAGGAAAAAGAGAATAAAAGGTCTAAAGAAAAATGAGAAAGGACAAAAGAAATATTTGAGAGACTAGCTTCCGATCTTCATCACAAGTATAAACTTAGTAATTCATCACCTGCTATAGCCCTGCATGCAAATATCTCTTGCGTGCAGAACCCGTCCTTCGTCCCTGTATAAATCCACGAATCGTTAATTTTCTTCCCATCTCAAAAGTCTCTCCAGGCTTTAGCCAACTTTAATCAGAATTATAGAAGTAGACCAGAAACATCAGCCTGGAAACATCTGAGATTTAAATTCTAAGTAATTAGCATCTATTCACTTTGACTTTTGTCATGTTAAATCTCTGGGTTTTATTTGGGATTCTGTGACCTTCTACAGGCCAAGCTCAAGAAGTCAGGCTAAAGAGGACAGAGTTCAAAAGCACTACAAGTTTATTCCATGCTACCTATATATAAGAATCAGGACTACTATTGATCAGCATGAACTGCCTCCAGGTAAAGAGTCGGTGGGCTTCAAGGAGGCAGCTGGCCTTCGGTCTCTTACGGGCATACGGAGATGCTAAACTGATGATGCCTTTGACCCAACCCTTGGGCTCAACCTGGCCATCTCCTACAGCAGGGGTCCTCAAACCCTGGGCTGCAGCCCACTACCGGAGCGCACGCAACTCTATTCGCATGAGCGGGGGGCCGGCGCGCATGCAACTCAACTCACACAAGTGGTGGGCTGGCACGCGCACGTACCGGCCCAATGCTTCCACAGGCTAGTTCCCCTCTACCCCCCCCCACCCCGCTGGGCTGCCAAGCCATAAAGATTGGGGACAACTGTCCTACATCACAAGTTAGAATGATTTTGCAGCCCCCCTCAAAAAAAAAAACACATTAAAAAAGGAAGAGTCCATATATTTTTAAGTAAATTCTACAGACAGGGCAGTCAAATTACAATGTTGGGAAGGCTAAGCTGGAGGGGTTGGTCCCTAGCTTCCCTCTAGACCTTAACTGCTAAGCACAAATTCTTGAGTTCTAACCAGGGCTTATTCTAAAGAATGCATTCCTGTCTGTTTTTCAGCAGAACAGAAGACCAGACCCCCCCCCCAAAAAAAAAAATCTTGGACTCTCAGTAAGCCGTATCAGCAGTGCAGAATTTTTATTTTGGAAATAAAGAGCAAAGTACTATAGCATGACTTGAACCTGGCTCCAGGATTATTCTGAGAAAGAGCAACAGAGCCTTTTGATCTGCCCTGACTCAGAGTTTCATCAACAAAGTTGAAGCAAAGAGCAAGGATGATGTAGCCGGAGGTCTGCTTTATTTCGCCACGGCCGGGGGCTTCAGTGAAGGGTGCCACAGAGGACAGTGTGAAAGGCCACTCTTGAGAGAAACCCTGGCTCAACTCTTCGTACTGTCAATCAAAGGGAAGAGCCAAAAAAAAAAAAAAAAAGGGAAACGATCCCTCGCTGGGTCTTCCAGGGAACTCACAAGTCTTCCCCAAAGGCCTCTTCTGTAGCACTAAGGAGGTTATGCTGCCATTTTCCTCCGGCGTACGGACTGGAACCCAGAGCGGAGCTGCCCACTTGATTAATCTAAAAGGAATGCTGTGGTCTCCGATGGAACGGGTCCATGCAATTCGATCCGGCCTCCGGCCGCATCACGGGGTTCTTTTTGTGAATTGATGTTTGTCTCTGAATCATAGGTGGTGTGCTGGGAGGAGTACCATGCAGGGGCAAGGAAGCTTGGAAACTCAAAGGCCAGGGCTTGAGGGGCTTGTCCAGAATTAACCTCCCGAGACTAATGTGCAAAATGAACGATACGGTCCATCCCAAATACGTGGTTCAGTTACCAGGATGAAATTTTCCACATTGTGCTGAGGTTTTTTTAGGCTGCTTGCAGAAGGAAGGAGAGGGCCCACAAGCCTATCAATAACAACAGAATGAACACAGAACATAGAATAACAGGGTTGGAGGGGACCTTGGAGGTCTTCTAGTCCAACCCCCTGCTCAGGCAGGAAGCCTTATACCATTTCAGACAAATGGCTGTCCAGTTTCTTCTTAAAAACTTCCAGTGTTGGAGCATTCACCGCTTCTGGAAGCAGGTGGTTCCACTGGTTAATTGTTCTCACTGTCAGGAAGTTTCTCCTTAGTTCCAGGTTGTTTCTCTCGATTGGTTTTCATCCGTTGCTTCTTGTCCTGCCTTCAGGTGCTTTGGAGAATAGCTTGACTCCCTCTTCTTTGGGGCAGCCCCTGAGATATTGGAAGACTGCTATCATGTCCCCCCTCGTCCTTCTCTTCCTTAAACTAGACATACCCAATTCCTGCAGCCATTCTTCGTATATTTCAGCCAGTCAGTATCTATTGGTTCATCTGGTGATGAAAGTAGCACATGGAAATTTGTGTCTTGAGTTGAGAGGAATAAATGATAAAAAAACAGATTAACAAATGGAAGAAAAGTGCTGTGTAATATCTATGTATATTTACCTATGTAGTATGACTGTAGTATAATTATTATCCTTCTTATTATCTTCTTTACTAACCCCTCTTATTGGTGCTGTTACCATTATGATTATTATTACTCTGTTGCTTTGCATGTACACTGGGAGTTTTTGCACCGAAGACAATTTTGTTGTGTGTCTAATCACAGTTGGCCAAATAAAGTATTCTATTCAATGCAATGCAATTCAATAGCAGATATATTGAGCATCTGTGAAACTAGGAAAAAAGAAGATTCAATAGAGTTGAAGGAAGGTTGTGGAGTGGATGGATACATATAGGAACGTAAAGCAACAAGTTGAATTCTAAATTAAGTTATTTAGATTGCAGGTGTTTATAAAAATAGGAACTCACAGATTGGTGGTAGCTGCGTGTTACAGACTCCTGGGAGTGATAATGGAACCAACAGGGTATTTACAGCTCAGGGTTGGACTATGAAGTCCTTGGTGTTCTCTGAGATGGGTTGTTTTCTTGCAGACGTTTCATTATCAAACTAGGTAAAATCATCTGGGCATTGCATTGCGCTGATATTATCTAGACTGGTAATGAAATGTCTTCAAGGAAACAACCAAGCTCAAAGAGCACCAAGGAGGCTGCAGTGATGACGGAAGAACTCAGAATGAGCTTTGGGAAACACGAAGCAATATTTTAAATCAGGGCAGTCCAAGGGAATAATAGAGAATAGAAACTGGACAAGAGTCTACATGGGGCCATTAAGCCAGCCAAAAATAATTAAGATGTGGTCATGAAACCCAAGGAAGTGAATGAAATGAAACTGAATGCTCGAGGAAGGACGGGAAATGAAAACAAGAGGGGAAAAAATAAAAGACAGATTAATTATTATTAATTATCCTGGGACACCTGTATTTGCCTTCATTCGTGATAGATTAATTGTCCAACAGAATGAATGGAAAGTGGTCATAAGATGCGGAAGCTGCTTAGAACAGAATGAAAAGAATTATGTTAAAATGTACCATACAGAATGTGTTGAGCTTGACAAAGGATGTATATAGTGGAACATAGAATCGGAGTAAGGAACGGTTAAGTTTAAAAGGGGGAAGAGAGAAGCTGCGGAGAGATTTTGCTGGCAGAAAGCTCCTGGATAGCATGTGGTCTGTAGCAAACAGTGAATTATTTGTCAAAATAAATAAAAATGACTATTTGTTATATGGAAGTGCGAGAGAGGTGTGTGTGTGTGTGTGTGTCATAGAACAATATAAAAAAATGCAACAAAAGAGTGTACTTAAGTAGTACGTGCGCCGGAACAAGAAGGGATAGCATCAAGGTTGAATGCTCGAGAAACAAATTGTTAATTGAATGATCATATAAAATAAAATAAAAAGGGAGGGGGAAAAACTGAATGACTGCTCAAGAAAGTATGCCAAGACATTTTGATCATAATTATATAGACAATATGAATGAAATCCAAATTGCTGAACAATACATGAAGGAAGAACAAATGGGTCCAGAGGAAGGGCAAACCAGAGACAGGGTCATAGTTGAAAAATGAGATCATCCGAAAGGGAGAAGCCAGACGTGAGGCAGTGAGGCAGTGCACAGACACGGTGGAACCAAGAGGGGCTGGCCGAGATAGCAAGATAAAGAGAGCTGCAGCACAGTGAGTGGAGTTGCTGCAAGCTAGATTCAGCTCCTTTCCTTTCCTTATCTTGTAGCTTTACGTTATTGCCACTTCTTACTCCTTTTCTGCACTTATTCTTATTTCTCCATAACACTGCATGCTCCAGAAACAACAACAACAACAATGAGAAGGGTGTGCATGTGTATCAGGGGTCTCCAACCTTGGCAACTGTTAAGACTTGTGGACTTCAGTTCCCAGAGGTCCACAAGTCTTAAAGTTGCCGAGGTTGGGAACCCTTGATGGATAGGACACCCTGGGTTACCATACAGCAGGGGTCCTCAGACTTGGCCACTTCTAAGACTTGTGGACTTCAACTCCCAGAATGCGATGCTGGCTGGGGAATTCTGGGAGTTGAAGTCCACAAGTCTTAAAGAGGCCAAGTTTGAGGACCCCTGCCATATAGATTTGCTGGCTGAAAGGTGATTTTTCTCATGTGGAAGAGACTTCCAAGGGCTAGCTGGATGGAAGCTGCTACAGCCTGTGTACATTTGCTTCGACTAAACGACAAGAGAAAATAATAATAATAATAATAACAATAATAACAATAATAATAATAATAATTAAAAAAAAAACAAAAAAAAAACTAACCAAGTAGGAACGAGAACAAGGTAAATGGTCAAGAGGGCTGACATTTTAGGGTCTCTTTAAAAGGAAATAATGGGCGCAATAAGTTAGTTCTGTGTACCAGGAGCTGCGAAGGAAAGAAAGCAAAAAGAAAAAAGAAAAAGAAATAGCAAGATTCAATTCAAAAAGACACTTAGCGAAAAGAGACAGAACAGACTAAAATGGCAGAAGAATTTAAAAAGAACACAATAGCAGTAGCACTTAGAGTTACATGTCGCTTCATAATGCTTTCCAGCCCTCTCTAAGCGGTTTACAGGGTCAGCATATTTCCCCCCAACAAGCTGGGTCCTCATTTTACCGACCTCGGAAGGACAGAAGGCTGAGTCAACTTTCGACAACCGTCATAAATATGAGCCAGTGGCCAAGCGTCTGAAACCTGATCAGGCGACCCTGGGGACGCTCTAACAGTTTCAAGTGCGAACAAAGGTCATAGGTCATTTTTTTCAGTGCCACTTAAACTTTGACAGTCATTAAATATTATTATTATTACAATAATAAAGTTGGAAGGGACCTTGGAGGTCATCTAGTCCAACCCCCTGCTCAGGCAGGAAACCCTATACTATTTCGGACAAATGGCTGTCCAGTCTCTTCTTAAAGACTTCCAGTGTTGGAGCATTCACCGCTTCTGGAGGCAGGTAGTTCCACTGGTTAATTGTTCTAATTGTCAGGAAGTTTCTCCTTAGTTCCAGGTTGCTTCTCTCCTTGATTAGTTTCCACCCGTTGCTTCTTGTCCTGCCTTCAGTCGCTTTGGAGAATAGCTTGACTCCCTCTTCTTTGTGGCAGCCCCTGAGATATTGGAACACTGCTATCATGTCCCCCCTCGTCCTTCTCTTCATTAAACTGGACTTACCAAATTCCAGCAACCGTTCTTTGTATGTTTTAGCCTCCAGTCCCCTGATCATCTTTGTTGCTCTTCTCTGCACTCTTTCCTCAGTCTCAACATCTTTGTGGAGACTCTAGAATGTATTGCCAAGAATCCAAATTTTGATCACGTGACCGTGGGGATGCTGCAACGGTGGGTCGTGGGAAAAATGGCCGTAAGCCACTTTTTTTCAGCACCGTTATAACTTTGAGTGGTTACTAAATGAATGGTTGTAAGCCGAGGACTATCTGTATGAACCGTTTCCTGAAATTAAGAAGGACCTGGCCTGTGCAGGGGTGTCTCAGGATCAAATGCAAATAGATGCCGTCTGCTCAGTTTGTAAAAGATTCTTGAGAGCAGAAAATTTTGCATTTCCCCCTTTTTCCTGGGCTCTGCCCACACTTTGATGGTAACCAAAAATCTTTACTAATCCACATTTCTTCCTCTGAATTCTTTATCTTCTTCCGATCATGGGGTCATTTTGCTCCATGCTGGTCACCCCCCCAAAAATGTCACCTTGTCCAATTTATGTAGTTGCTGCATAAAACCCCAGCTCTATTTATCTATAATAAATAGACCAATCTGGAAAGGAGGTGATCAAATTTAATCTCTGACAAGTAAGCCATTAGCTTTATCCACACACTGCTATTTTGCTAAGCGGCAAAACACTACTTTAGCCTTACGATAATTTGGCTGGGCAAACGTTCACAGAAGAAGAAAAAATGTTTTTGATGGCTTGTTCGAAAGGAAAAACAGCCGTTTATCAGAGGTTCTACTAAAAAAACCAAAACACCTTGTGTTGGAAACTCGAGCTTGGCAGAGTTGGTTCTCTTAAAACTTTCAGGGGGGAAAAAATAATGTTGCTTGTTATAATCTTGCTAACAGCTTGGCCTAAATTAAAAGAAATAAATGTCAAAGCCAGAGACTTCCTTGCATGCTTAACCTGGCCTTTCCATGTGTAAATAAACAAAAATGAAAAGAGGAAAACTTCTCTCAGACCTTCACATCCAAGGAGGCAAATTAGGATAAATTTCCTCCTTTGTCATGAAGGCTGCCCAAATTCTATCAGAACACTTTTCTTAATACTGACAGTCATTGCCATCTTGCTCTTAGGGAATGTGTTCGTGTGTGTGTGTGTGTACACACACAAAGTAACTCTGCCCATGTGGGAAGCTGCTGAAAAACACTTTCTTGTGACGGCAACTCCACCTCCCCAATTGAATATTTCCAGGAATGTCTGATTCAGCTCAAATGTTTAAAACATGTCTACGGCAAAGACGTGGCGTGCACAACGTTGGAAAGCCTAGTAGGAAACTCACAAAGTTTGGGCTGCAAACTGGGATGGGCACCACTCTGAAGAGCAGACAGCTGGATTAGTGGGGGACCGGGTCGACAGAATAATGTAAACACAAGACATATGAACATGCTGGAGAAACATACATACTCATGTTACTGGGAAGATAAATCTTGTACGTTTATATCATGTGTTAGCTAACATGTCCAAAAAAAAGTCACTGAATCATTCTGAGGTTAAAAATTCCAAAAATATTACATGCAACATTAACAGCCTTCAGACCACGAGGAAACCACTGAGTCACGTCCCTTGGTTAACAGCCCAACATTGGGAGTTGGGTGTTCTTTCAAGATAAGAACAAGTGTACAATCTTTAAAAGATCTGGCTTTAATTTCTTGTGGATAAAGTAACTTATGGCAGGCCGAAAATGTTCTTGCCCTTACTTTCTTCTTTTCTGTTTCTTTTTCCTATTTGCTTGGGAGCAGCAATCCAGACCCCTAAATCCAGTTTGGTTCTTTCTGCTAGCAATATGATCTAGCTCGGGGGTCCCCAAGCCCCGGTCCGTGGACCAGTACCGGGCTGCCGCATGCCAGCAACCGGTCCGCACAAACAAGCAGAGCCCCATCCGTGGGATGCAGGCAGCACACAAAACCACGCGCCCTCCGGTCCGTGGAAAAAC
This sequence comes from Azemiops feae, assembly GCA_023970755.1. Taxonomy (NCBI): domain Eukaryota; kingdom Metazoa; phylum Chordata; class Lepidosauria; order Squamata; family Viperidae; genus Azemiops; species Azemiops feae. Next base: position 730,971 of record JALGBA010004087.1, on the reverse strand, counting down.
CTCTCCCCACGGAACCGGTGATCCCTGGTGCCCCAAAGGTTGGGGGGCCTCTGATCTAGCTAATACCTGCAAGCAGGGTTAACAAAGATATGTGGTGTCAACAAATCAGAACCTGTTACATGACTCAACTTACAACCGCAACGATTTGCCTAATTCTCCAACTGTGGCCACATGGATCTCTTTCAGGTTAGATGTTGTTGGAAAAACTGCAGAAGGTAATTTATTATTATTATTTTTTTTAATGCTAGGATCCTTCAACTGTATTTTGAGTCATTCTACCCCACCAGATACACCACAGGCTCCGATTTCTGTGGGGAGAAGTAAAGGCAGCCTTGCATTTAGTTCTCCCTTCCCCACCCGTTAAATCAAATCCATTTGATTAGATAGATAGATAGATAGATAGATAGATAGATAGATAGATAGATAGATAGATAGATAGATAGATAGATAGATAGATAGATAGATAGATAGATAGATAGATAGATAGATAGATAGATGGATGGATGGATGGATGGATGGATGGAGGATGGATGGATGGGATGGATGGATGGATGGATCGAGAGAGAGATGGATATAGATAGATAGATAGATAGATAGATAGATAGATAGATAGATAGATAGATAGATAGATAGATTAGATAGCTAGATATAGATAGATAGATAGATAGATAGATTAGATAGATAGATGATAGATATATGGAGATTGAGATAGATAGATAGATAGATAGAATGGATAGATAGATGGATAGAGGATAGATAGATAGATAGATGATAGATAGATAGATAGATAGATGGAAGGATGATGAGGATAGAGATGGATGGATGGATGGATGGAATGATGGATGATGGATGATGGTGGATGATGGATGCGAGGATATGGATGGAGATAGATAGATAGAAGATAGAGATTAGATAGATAGATAGATAGATAGATAGATAGATAGATAGATAGATAGATAGATAGATAGATAGATAGATAGGACGGAGAGAGAGAGAGATGGAGATGGATGGAGATAGATAAATGGATAGATGGATAGATAGATAGATAGATAGATAGATAGATAGATAGATAGATAGATAGATAGATAGATAGATAGATAGATAGATAGATAGATAGATAGATGATGGATGGATGGAGAGAGAGATGGGTAGAGAGAGAGAGAGAGGGATGGATAGATATAGATAGATAGATAGATAGATAGATAGATAAACCTTTATTGTCTTTTTTTTTTTTACTGTGGGCACAATGGCACACATTAAAAATGAAATTTAGTTGCTTGCTCTCTTTGACTTATACAAGCTGCAATCAAAGTAGAGTCATACAGTACCTCCATAAATATACGCTAAAATATCCACAGCATACATTAAAAATATATATGAAAAATTACTAACCCCCAATTGCATATAAACTGATCACTAAGCGGTGGTGGTAATTCATGCCCCCAACTAACTTGGCTTTTGTTTCAAAGAGCAGGCAGCCCAACCCAAAATGGCACCTGCTGACCCTCCGCCCCTCACCTGGGCAGAAATGGGGGAGCCCCAAGCAGCGTGACCCCCCCCCCACACACACACAGTTTCTCTGCCTGAAGCGCAAGGAGACCTTCCGTGTGTGTCTCTCCCAGAGGTTTTATTCCAAAGGTGAAAGAGATGCGCTTTTACTGCCTCCATGAGGACAACTGCATGCACTGTCAGGCTCAGTTTCAAACTTCTCTTGTAATTTAACCTGAAACTCACTTTATTTATTTATTTTTTAATTTTCTATTATTACGTTTAATTAGTGCTTAAGAAACATTGTGTTCTCTGGGTTAATTTGTTTGCTTAATAATACAAGTTACATTCTACCCCTTTTTTCCAACCACGGATAAAATAAATTCCATGTCTGAAAATATTCCGTATCTTCTTTCTCTTTGATCCTCAATGTAAGTCTGTCCATTTCAGCACCTGAAAGTCGCTTTAAACACAGCTGGGCAAAGCAATCGCCGAACAGGTTTTATAAAAGGCAGCACTTCACATGAGCAGATGGCAGGTGGTCCTCAACCTACGCCCACAATTGAGCCCAATGTTTCTGTTGCTAAGTGGGAGTTAATGTCGAGTGGGTTTTGCCCCATTTTATGACCTTTACTGCCACAGTCGTTAAGCTGTTAAGTGAATCGCTGCAGTTGTTAAGTCAGTTAAGTTGTTAAGTGGAACCGGCTTCCCCACTGACTTGGCTTGGTTAGAAGGTTGCGCAAGGGGATCTCGTGTGGCCCTGGGACACCGCAACTGTCATAAATATGAGTCAATTGCCACATAATTTTGATCACGTGACCGTGAGGATGCTGCAACGGTCGTAAGTGTGAACAACGGTCCTAGGTCACTTTTTTCAGTGCCATTGAAACTTTGAAAGGTCACTAAACGAACCGTGTTACGTCAAGGACTGTTGGTTAAAGGGGATGGGAGGCTACCTTCACAACGGCCACCCCCTCTCCAGCTTCTTCACCCCAAATCCAGCTCTTAAAAAAACGTCTGCTGCTTTTCCTCCGTAATCCAGCCCCAGGTGCTGATTCCACAGGTGAACCCCGAGAAGGGAACAGGTGCCACAGTAACCCAGAAACCGTGCAATTAAGCAACGTTTGAACAGAAGTTGAGAAATGGCTGAAATCTTGCCTGGTTGCCAAACTTCATGAGATTTTAGATTCATGGTTATTTTAAAAATGTTCTTGCACTGATAGCAGCGTTCCAGTATCTGAGGGGCTGCCACAGGGCAGAGGGGGTCAGGTTGCTCACCAGGACACCAGAGGGAAGGACGAGAAACAGTGGATGGGAACTGACCAAAGGGAGAAGCAGCCTGGAATTAAGGAGAAACTTCCTGACAGGGAGGACCATCAACCAGCGGAACAGAAGTTGCCTCCAGAAATCGTGGGCGCTCCATCACTGGAGGTTTTTAAGAAGAAACTGGACAGTCACTTGTCTGAGATGGTATGGGGTCTCCTGCTTGAGCAGGGGGTTGGACTAGAAGACCTCCAAGGTCCCTTCCAGCTCCATTCCATTCCATTCCATTCCATTCCATTCCATTCCATTCCATTCCATTCCATCCCATCATTATTTACAAGGGAGCACGGAAATTCATGGAAATTCTGTTGAAAGTTTGGCCATTTTAATCATTCGATTTATTTAGCACCAGCAGAACTGCGCAAGACTGTGCGATGACAGTCGCTACCTGAAAAAGGCTACCGATGTCTTGACTCAGATCCTCGCAGCCCCCAAATCCTAGGTCTCCAATACAGGTAAAGTCATCCTAAATGCCATCACGCATTCACAATAAGCACCTTGGTGGAAAATAAAATAAAGTAAGATAACCTTTATTGCCATTTTTACTGCACACTGGCACACATTGAAAATGAAATCCTGTCCTTTGCTCTCAAAGGTGTACGCATACATAACACACACATAGTCACACTATATACATACATATGCATAGACCTAACCCTTACATATAAGTAACATATAAATATTAATCACTGTCTATCATGAATACATAGCGGAAGGTGGAAGCTTGAGAGAGTTCACAAGGTTTATACTGTTAAAAGCTAGCTGAGAATACAGAGAGGAGAATATTGAGCTATTATGCTACAATGTCTAGAATATTTTGCATAATTAGTGAGAGAAAGAATAATATATTCCCAGACCAAATCCTTCAGGGAGCAACTGGAAAGAGATTTTTGAAGGAAAAATTGGGTGTGAATACAGGTAGTCGTGACCGTTCAAAGTCACAACGGCACTCACAACCATTTCTCACATGGCCGTTGCGGCATCCCCGTGATCACATGATCAAATTTTTGATTGCTTAGCAACTGACTCGTATTTATGACGGTCGCAGTGTCCCGGGGTCACGCGATCCCCTTTTGTGACTTTCTGACAAGCAAAGTCAATGGGGAAGCCAGATTCACTTAACAAATGTGTAACTGACTTAACAACTGCAGTGATTCACTTAACAACCGTGGCAAAAGGGTCATAAAATGGGGCAAACTCACTGAACAAATGTCTCTCTTAGCAACAGAAATTCTGGGCTCCGTTGTAAGTCAAGGAATATCTGTAATAGTAAATGCCAAATTATTTGGGAGCTCCTTAAGTGACTCTTTCCAGCATGATAGTCACAGAGTCTCTTTAATAAGATTTGTTGAAAAGAATGCATAAGGTTATAAAAATCCCAGCAATTGAACTATTTCCCATTTAGAACCAAAATATTCCAGGGCACATTAAAGTTTGCAAGCAGAAGTTGAGGAGGGTTAGGGTTTTTCCACTGATAACTGAAAAGCTTGCAGAACCATCTCTTAAATCTTTTAACAACTCTTGCAAGAAATAATACCATTTTTTTTAAATGTATGCACAGATCTCATAAAATTTTCTGGGAAGCTTTCAAGAGACAACCACGAAGACCGTGAAAAACTCAAGCACAGTATTCAAATTCTACAGTGAGCGAGTGATTTAAAGGAATTTTGCTAGCATCATAAAGATGTTATCTGCCACACTTTCATATGGGGCATGGCCCACATTAAGAGGAATCTAAAGTTTGAGGAGAAGGTAACAACAACAACAATAATAAAGACCTCAGACTGTTCTAGAAAAGAAGATGGGATTCACTGATGTGGAGATAGACAAACGGATGAAAAACAACTGGAGAAAATAACATTATATTGTGGTTTACACATCAAGACTGAAAGATTATACAGGAAAAATGGAATGCAACGCCAGTTGCATTGAGCTGTTGGTGCAATACCAAAAGGATTCACCAAACATTTGGAAATTATAAATTTACTGGCCTTAATATGGCTACGTTTGCAAAAGATGAACCCACTTGGAACAACATACATTTTCATGGTGAAACTCTCTAACTCTTAGGTGCCTGGATAGTGCTCAAACCATGGAAGTCAACCCACAGTTGATTAGGCAGCAATGCTCATTTGCCCTTGAAGCAAGGACAAACTTACAAAAATTCATAAAGAACAAGGACATTTCAATGACAACAAAAAGAACAACAACAATGATGTTTTTAACGGAAGTTAGAACACGTATAGAATGTACAGTTCTAACAAGTGAACAATAAGCCAGGTGATCATTACTTTCAAACTTCAAGTTTGGTGACTGTTGCTATGTGTATCGTAGACCACAGCAAAAACCAATCAATCAGTCTGACTGATCCCTTGGGATCTATCTATCTATCTATCTATCTATCTATCTATCTATCTATCTATCTATCTATCTATCTATCTATCTATCTATCTATCTATCTATCTATCTATCTATCTATCTATCTATCTATCTATCTATCTATCTATCTATCTACCTACCTACCTACCTACCTACCTACCTACCTACCTACCTACCTACCTACCTACATGGCCACCCATGACTCTAGGCAGGTATAATAAATGAGATGATAGTCTGCAAATAAAAAATTACACATTTTTGGGCATATGATGCAAGCAAATAAGATGATTATGGCCAACAGACTGGAAGGCAATAAAAGCATAGGGAGACAAATAGATAAAATGGATGGAAGAGGCTCAAAGAGAGAGGCTGCAGAGAAGGATTGTCTGAAAGACCTCTAGGCCATTACTGAAGATGGGTGGAGAAGGAAAAGTTTTGTTCATGCAGTTGCTAGTGGTCAGGCTCAGAATAACAAGAGTTGGAAGGGACCTTGGAGGTCTTCTAGTCCAACCCCCTGCTCAGGAAGGAAACCCGATACCATTTCAGGCAAATGGCTTGTCCAGTCTCTTCTTAAAAACTTCCAGTGTTGGAGCATTCACCGCTTCTGGAGGCAGGTTGTTCCACTGGTTAATTGTTCTAACTGTCAGGAAGTTTCTCCTTAGTTCCAGGTTGCTTCTCTCCTTGATGAGTTTCCATCCGTTGCTTCTTCTCCTGCCCTCAGGCGCCTTGGAGAACAGCTTGACTCCCTCTTCTTCGGGGCAGCCCCTGAGATACTGGAAGACGGCTATCCTGTCCCCCCTCGTCCTTCTCTTCATTAAACTGGACACACCCAATTCCAGCAACCGTTCCTGATATGTTTTAGCCTCCAGCCTCCTGATCATTTTTGTTGCTCTTCTCTGCACTCTAGAAAGAGTCAACTCAATTCAATAGCACTAAAACATCCTATGTTCTTTAACTTTCTACTTGATATTAAAATAACCCAGAGTTGGATAGCATAGAAAACTATTATTATGATAATGGTGATGGTTGGTCACACAGTCATCCAAATATTTAGATTGGATTTGACATTTTTATCCAATTGTTATTCTATTCACAAAAATGTGAAATCACATTTGCCAGTTCTGTAACTGTGTGCTAGCCTTCCTATGCATCACGTTCTTCCTAGGATGTCATAATATATTGGTATAATATATGTGTGGACTATTAATAATAATAATTTATTAACTATTAAGAACGGATTATGTTGTTGTATAAAATAAATACAGAAGAGAAAGAACTGGGGGAAAATAACAAAATACAAAGCAAGCGGAAGTAGAAGGGCTGTGGCAAAAAAAAGAAAAAAAAGAAGCAAAGGTAGTACCAATTGTGATAGGCGCCTTGGGAGCAATCCCAAAACAACTGGAGCACACTTGAGCACCATCAGCCCTGACCAAATCCCCATCAGTCAATTGCAACAGGCAGCTTTGCTGAGAACAGCTTCCATCCTGCGACGACGCCTTTAACACCATCAAAACAACATCTGCCTATCCCAGGCCTTTGGGAAGGACTCAATAGGCGGATAAAAATGCCATATCCAGCCTAAACATCTGGATGATTGTGAGAATCAAAACTGCTCTATTACCAAAGCTACAGGGGATTTTGTTTTTCCCTGTTAACCTGACTTAAAACCAATAATGGCCAAATGTAGGCCTACAGATGTATAATACTTGCATCTCAAGTCATCCAAGACTCTTCTTCACTGCTTTCTATTGCCTTAAGAAAAACATTAAGGATGTAAATATGTTTAGGATTAGCATTTAGTTCATTGTGGGGTCTTTAACCGGGAGGAAGTGCAGACAATTTGGTTTAATTGTTTTTTTGTTGCAGGAGAGCTACACAGAGGGAGGAGAGAGAGAGGAAATAAAACACATATGAAGGTCTTTGCACCACACACAGAGCACTGTGGGGAGGGCTTGTTAGCATTCCCTACAGACATGGAATCGATTCAGACTGAAAATAGATACCCGAGCAAGCTGGCTAAGCCAAATGCGACTTCTGTCGCAAGAGAGGGGAAGGCCGGGCCATGCACTGTGTATCACTGGACCAGACCAGGCAGGTGCCGGCTGACGTTGCGTAGAAAGTAAAGCACAGCTAGCTAGACGTGCAGCTGCTACTGAAATGAAACACAAACTGACTGCCAATGTTCACAAAAAGGTGAACTACAATACTATTTTATGGGATTTACCAAGGAGACGAAAAGGACTGATCTACAGGGCTAAACATAGGGCCAATCTGGTCTAGCGATTAAAGCACAAGGCTAGAAACCAGGAGATGGTGAGTTCTAGTCCCACCTTAGTCATGAAAGCCAGCTGGGTCACCTTGGGCCAATCACTAGGAGACTGTGAATTCTAGTCCCGCCTTAGGCATGATAGCCAGCTGGGTCACCTTGGGCCAATCACTAGGAGACTGGGAGTTCTAGTCCCGCCTTAGGCATGATAGCCAGCTGGGTCACCTTGGGCCAATCACTAGGAGACTGTGAGTTCTATTCCCGCCTTACACATGAAAGTCAACTGGGTCACTTTGGGCCAATCACTAGGAGACGGTGAGTTCTAGTCCAGGCTTAGTCAGGTGTTTGTTGTAGGAAAAATAGGAGGAGGAAGGAGTACAGGTAGTCCTTGACTTACGACTAACATTGAGCACAAAATTTCCATTTCTGAGCGAGATAGTTGCTAAGTGAAATTTGCCCCATTTTACAACCTTTTTTGCTACAGTTGTTAAGTGAATCACTGCAGTTCTTAAGTTAGTAAGACCGTTGTTAATTGAATCTGGCTTCCCCATTGACTTTGCCGGTCAGAGGTTCACAAAAGGGGATCCCGTGACCCCGGGAGGCTGCCACGGTCATAACTATGAATAATTTGCAAAAGCGTCCGAATTTTGACCACGTGACCACAGCTGTGAGAAAGATGGTCACGAGTCAGTGATCTTGTAACTTTGAATGGTTACTAAATGAACTATTATAAGTCAAGGACTATCTGTATTAGTTATGTTCCCTGGCTTGGGTTGTTTGTAGAAATAATAAAGGCGGGATACGAATAAACGTAAAAACACATTACACCTGTTCGAAAGCAAGACGGAACAGAGCAAAACTACGTGGATTCCAGGTAACAACAAAAGAGGCTACTTCTGTTTGTTACAAGCGGGAGAAAAGGCTTATATTGAGATATCTGAGGGGCCCAAAACACACTCACACGCCGACAAACGAAAGCACGAAATGCCTGATGGACAAAGAGGCCGGCAGCCGTAGCACCCATGCAACTCACTTGCTACTCCTGACGCGATTCCGTATAGTAGTCCCCCTCCTTCGGACTCCGGCTGGAAGGCATGGGAGCTGGGAGGAGGGCTCCGCTCTTGACGGATGAAGTTGTACAGCAAGGTTTTCACCAGTCGGCTGGTGTACGCGAGGCTGGCGACACAAAAGAGCCAAAGTTTTAGGGGGGATTTTGTGACTCCGCTGGAACCAACTCAAGTCATTCCTTTCATTTCACTCTATTTTGCAAAACTGTCTAAAAATGCCAAAGTTTAAAAGTGCTCTTTTAAAAGTGAAAATGGATCACTTGAGCTTTGCTGGCTGAGGAATTCTGGGAATTGAAGTCCACCAGTCTTAAAGTGGCCCAGGCTGAGGACCCCTGACTTAAGAGATACACCTCAAGTTAAAATTCAACGTTTCTTAAGCTTGGCGACTTCCAATTCCCAGAATTCAAATTCAAATTCCCCAGCCAATTCTGGGAATTGAAGTCCACGCATTTTAAAGTCGTTAAGCTTGAGAAACACTGTTCTAACGGGATGTCTTGCTAGGTACTCTTAACTCTTCTGGATTTTGAAAAAGCGAATATATGTTAAATGTGTTAACAGAGGGGCTAAAAATAAGGTGCTAGTCTGCACACTGTGAAAATAAAGACAAGTTTCCCACGATCTTTTTATACATTCAGAAACCATTTCAGAAAATAAAAATATTTGTTCTATTTGTTCTGTTACAGGGAAAGTGACACAAAAGACTCACAGGCACAGAGCAATGAAGGCAGGAGAAATTTGCGTATCTGGGACAGCCTGCTTAGATCCTGGTCCTAGTATACTCAAAATACTGAAATGCCCACTCTCTAGAGATTCACAGAAAGAAAAATGATAAATGATTCCCTGCGAACTAAAATTTTAGGCTTGGTGCATTCTAAATATTTGAAATATACAGTAGTGGCCAAAATTGTGGAAACCTTTTGGTGTATTTTGGGAGGCTGGATGGCTAATAACACCACTTTTGGGGGGGGAGTAGTACCATAAAATTATATATCAATGGAAAGATCATTTAATCAAGAATGTAATGCAACAAAATTTGTTCAATTATCTGTATCGTATTCTATGAAACGTTATAGCCAAATAACCAGAAAAAGGAAGCACAACTTGCTTAGGTTGATCTCAGGTAGCTTTCCTTCCTCTGATTGTAGCCAATGAGCATGAGTGTTTAGAGAGCCAATCAGGTGTCATCTTGTTTTGGCAATGAGCCAATCAGATCACAGTAGGATCCGGTTATCGATGTCCTGTATTGAAGCCGAGAGGAGGACATTTGTCAGTGTGTTATGTGATGGCTATCAAGTCGGTTGGGGTTTTTGGTGTTCTTTCCTTTAGTGAGCTTGTAAAACGTAATAAAATTAAAGTGATGGTGCAAAGAATTGACTGGTTGCCCAGAAAGCGATGTAAAATAGTCTTATTAAGTGAACAAGGCTACAGCTATAAAGAAATTAGAAGAAAAATGGGTGGAAACTTAACCAAAGGTGGCATTTCTACTGTACACTTTTCCCAAAAGGTTTCCACAATTTTGGCCACTGCTGTAGTTCCCACAAACTCTTGCCGTTGGCCGTGCTAGCTTGGATTTAGGGAAGCTTGCTGTAAAAAACGCAGAGCCCTCCTAATTCACTCCATATCCTAAAAACTATGAAGTGGAAATGCACACAACCGTTTCATCTCAGTGTATTTATTTAACAACCTGTTGGTTTAGGTGAGATAAAAATAATTCTTATCGCCCAGAGAGTCAATCTGTTATCAGCCTGGGAGATCTTTCAGGAGCACAAATTAACCTGCAGCTAAATAAAAGTATTTGCTTTGACAAAGTAAATGCCAGTGCCTTGCTCATTAAACTGGGGAATAAAAGCTGCCTGCTTATAAAGTAGACCTGCAGTCTGTCCTACCATCGGCCGCGCATGAGATACTGATAAATGATGCTCTTCCGCAGAATTTCCTTGTGGAAAAGCTGACAGGACAGAAAAACGACCAGGGTTGTCACAGCCTCCAGTGAAATGCCGTATGTAATGTCTCTGCAACACATGAAGACATAAAGTATTAATCAACACCAATGAATACATATTTACTAGCAGTCTTTCTGCACATTATATGCAAATATCGGCTATCGTGTTTGCAATGAACCTGGCTCGAAAAAGTCATTGGCAAAGAAACTTCCCCAATTCTCATTGGCGCTAATCCACAGATTCTCTTCCTTATGTATTTACAAATAAGAAAACCCTGAAAGGGGAAAAAACCCCCAAGAAGATAACCAACTCAAGGCAAGAGACCTTATACATCTCGGTCAAATTGCTGTCTGCCTGATGCCTTAACCCAGGGCTAGGCAACCTTGGCCCTTTTATGACTCGTGGACTTCAACTCCCAGAATTCCTGAGCCAGCCATGCTGAGGGGAAAGGGAGAGGTTTCCAAGCTGAGTCATGCTGGCTCAGGAATTCAGGGAGTTGAAGTCCACAAGTCATAAAAGAGCCAAGGTTGCCTACCCCTGCCTTAACCACTAAACCAAATTGGCTTTTTCCATCCCACAAAAAAATTAGAGAAATTTACACATATGAAGAAGGGTTGTAAGAACTGGGCATGGCTAGTCTAGTGAAGGGAAGGACTAGGGGTGCCATGATAGTAATATACCAATGTTTAAGGGGCTGTCACAGAAAGGAGGGGGAAAACCTCTTCTCCAAAGCATCTGAGGGCAGGACGAGAAGCAATGGATGGAAACTGGTCAAGGAGAGAAGCAACCTGGAATTAAGGAGAAACTTCCTGACAGTGAGAACAATTAACCAGTGGAACTACTTGCCTCCAAAAATCGTGGGTGCTCCATCACTGGAAGTTTTCAAGAAGAGACTGGACAGTCACTTGTCTGAGATGGTATAGGTCTCCTGCTTGAGCAGGAGGTTGGACTAGGGTCCCCAACCCCCATTCTGTGGCCCCATGCCGGGCCCCAATTCATTCAGAACCGGGCCATAGAAGTGGTGAGCGAGTGCACAAGCACAAAACTGCATTTGTGAAAGCGGCGCAAAACTGCATTTGTGAAAGCGGCACGTGCATGCAACATCATCGCTCTCCCCCTCCACCGCTGCCAGTCTGCCGAGCTACAACGGTTAGGGAGACCAGTGGACTAGGCCAGAGGCCCCCAACCTTTGGGGCACCAGGGACCGGTTCCGTGGAGAGAGGTTTTTCCACGGACCGGAGGGTGCCTGGTTTTGTGTGCTGCCTGCATCCCGCGGATGGGGCTTTGCTTGTTTGTGCGGCCTGGTTGCTGGCATGCCGTGGCCCGGTACCGGTCCACAGACCGGGGATTGGGGACCCCTGGACTAGAAGATCTCCAAGGTCCCTTCCAACCCTGTTATTCTGTTTATGTTTCTGAATTTGTCCCTGTTTTCCTTTAAAAACATCTGCATGGCTCTCCTTTCCCATATTTCTTGAAAGGTAAACTCTGCACTTGGTGAGGAGTCCCAAATCTCTGTGTGAAGTTTCAAGAGGGTTGAAATCCAAGTCTGGATTTTACCTGTGTCCACCGTGCCATCTCTTATTTAAAACTTTACAAGCAGTCCTGTCTCAGAAGCAATTCCTTTTAATCAGTCTGGCTGCCCCGTTTTGTACCTCCCACTTAACAGCTCCTTAATTTCAGCCATTTGTGTGGTAAGTGCTTTTTATCTCAGGCTTTTCAGCCTCGCTGATCTGCGATACCGAAACGGCATCAAGGCTTTGCAATGTTTATACCAGCGGTTCACAACTTTGGATGCCCAGATGTTTTGCGCTGATAAGAGCGGCAGGATAACAATATTTGGGTGCCCTTGCTGGGAATCACTGACCTATAGACTTGTCCCACGTCAGCTTTTCTGAACAAAAGCCACTTCTTACTCTTCAGCTCCTAACAAGTAAAATTTCACCGGAAGCATCCGAGGTTAAAAGTTCGCTAATTTAGGAAGGTTGCCAGAAGAGACGGACTCAAGCATCAACGTTCAAATAATAAAGGAAGAAGTCTTGATTGCCACACTTCCTGAGGGTTGACCAGAAAGGTGGAAGACAACTTGCCAAAGATGCTGAAGCCAGTTCAGGATACTGAGAGGCAAAGGCCCATGTTTGGTGATCTTTGGGGAACAGGATCTTTCCTGTTGGCAACGCTCTCCAAATTCTCATCCACTAATAGCAAACATGCATGCAAAGAACACACTAGTGATAGTTGTTTGAGAAATGTTTAGGAAGCTTCTCAGTTTACTTCTAAAAAATAATTGGAAGCCAAAACCCAACAGTTGACCTCTCCTGCCATCCTCTATTTAAAAAGAAGGAACAGGAAATATTCCCAGTTAATTCTTCCACCTCCATAGAAAGGAAGGGAGGGGATTCAGCAGCTACAAAAGGGAATTAAGATCTCTTTGCTCGTGAGTCATTCCCTGGAATGCAGACAAACCTCAGACGCTCAACACTTCCATTTCTCCTCCTACCTATGTTTATATTCATCCATAAAAATTAAAACAAGAAATATCTATTAAGCCACGCAAAATTACATTCAATCGCTACCATTTCCACGCTTGTACCAAGTCAGCCATTCTATAAAATAAATAGAAATATCTCTTTTCAACAGCAGGATCTGCTTATACCAGGGGTCTTCAAACTTGGCAGTTTTAAGACTTGTGGACTTCAACTCCCAGAATTCCTCAGCCAGCCAGGATTTTTAGGCTTTGACTTAAGGCAGGGGTCTCCAAACCTAGCCACTTTAAGACTTGTGGACTTCAACTCCCAGAATTCCTCAGCCAGCCCTGAGGGATTCTGGGAGTTGAAGTCCACAAGTCTTAAAATGGCCAAGTTTGAAGACCCCTGGCTTATACAGACCGGGCACTTTCAGATGGAATATCCAAGTATAGCTTGCTCTTAGGAGCGAAAGCCAATTTAATTTGCACGTTTCTATCTTCCTCTTTGTTTTTAAACAAGGGAGGAAATTGGAAACTTTCTTGCTTGGGTCAATGAAAAAATACACCTTGTAGCTATATCTTCATGGGGAGCATACAGCCATGTGGAAAACACTGTCTGCTGAATTTAGATACAACAAACTATGGTTTGCTACTCATTCCGATAGGAAGCTTCTAATCCCCTCTCTTTCCGAGGGAGGACGAGCATCTAAAATTAAGGCAACTTGTGCTAAAGCAATTTTGCATTTATAGTATAGAATAGATTTCCAAAGTTGCAAGCTGGTGCCAGATACGGTTTTTAAAAACCAGCTGCTATATTGTTGGAGAAAGATCTACTCATGCTCTTTAATTCAGTTCTGTAGGATATATATCTTGAAAAGTTGCGAGTTCTGTTCTCCAGTGGTTTCAACACATAAGGGACTGTAAATAGAACATAGAATCGGGGCTGGAAGGGACCTTGGAGGTCTTCTAGTCCAACCCTCTGTTCAAGGCAGGAGACCTTATAGTCCATCCCAGTTAAATGGCTGTACAGTCTATTTTTGAAAACCTCCGCTGATGGGGCGCCCACAGTTCCAGGAGGCAAGCTATTCCGTTAATTTTTCTCACTATCGGAAAATTTCTTTTTTTACTTCTAGGTTGGTTCTCTTTAACAAGCTTCCACCCGTTATTTCTTGTCCAGCCCTCTGGTGCTTTGGAAAATAAGTCAATCCATTCTTCTTAAGGCCTGGAAAACAGTTATCTTGTTCCCCCCTAATCCTTCTCTTCAGTAGGCTAGCCCAGGGGCCTGCAACCATGACAACTTTAAGACTTGTGGACTTCAGCTCCCAGAATTCCTCAGCCAGCTATGCTGGCTGAGGAATTCTGGGAGCTGAAGTTCACAAGTCTTAAAGTTGTCATGGTTGCAGGCCCCTGGGCCAGACATACCTAATTCTCTGAACTCTTCATCATACGATTTAGCCTCCACACGCTTATCATCTTTGTTGCTCTTCTCTGCACACTTTTTAGGGTCTCAGCATCTTTCCTATATCCTGGTAACCAGAATTATAGGCAAGATTCCAAGTCTGGCCTCCTTTCCCCTTGCCATATCTGGCTGACTGTGCGATGAATAATAATAATAATAATAATAATAATAATAATAATAATAATAATAATAATAATAATAATAATAATAATAATAATAATAATAATAATAATAATAAAAAAAAAAAAATAATAATAATAAAAAAGCTGGAAGGGACCTTGGAGGTCATCTAGTCCAACCCCCTGCTCAGGCAGGAAACCCTACACCCTATACTATAATAGACTTCAGATATTAAACTAAATATGTGAAATAACAAATCCTCATAGCTTTTTCCTCAAATTCAAATGTAATATATTAAATTATTTGGCACAATCCAGAACATGCACAACGTATTTTCGATAGTTTCCCAAATTTTCTCATTTAATAATTCTATATCTTAGATGGATTCCTGGACACTGTCCAGTTTTAGTCTCCGACTGAAAAAAAAAGATCCCTCTTTGGGAATTTTAATTAGAGAAAAGTGCTCATTTGGACCAGCAAATGGCAACCCAACCAAATCATGGTTGGCATGAATTTAATTAGGAATCAAAATTCACTTTCAGCTTTGAGGCAGAGCCTATCCCAGGGGTGGGCAACCTTGGCTCTTTCATGACTGGTGGACTTCAACTCCCAGAATTCCTGAGCCAGCATGGCTCAGCTTGGAAACCTCTCCCTTTCCCCTCAGCATGGCTGGCTGGGGAATTCTGGGAGTTGAAGTCCACCAGTCATAAAAGGGCCAAGGTTGCCCACCCCTGGCCTATCCCGACATGAGAAACAGAGAGGACAATTTCCCATTAGTTTCATTTGCCACATGAACCCAGCAGGAAACCATCATCTGTTTTGTCTGCTTTTTCACTTAGCTTAAACAATAGTTTGCTTTAGTGCAATAAATCCTAGCTAGCGATTGGGCTCAGTGACCATACCTATAGCTTAGCCTGATGTGAACATTCAGTAGGGACATAGGTCTAGTTTGGGTTTTGCATGCTGCTCAAAGCTCTTCATGAACCCATCAGGATATACGGTACGAGTAGCTACCATAGAAGGAAAAAGAAGCCTGAGGAATTGGCCAAGCAAGCCATGATTACTTTGTCGGCGTGCAAGACAGAGGGTTGAAATGAGGGGTCCTTGGTGCTCTCTGAACTGGGTTGTTTTCTTGCAGACGTTTCATCACCCAAACTAGGTAACATCATCAGGGCTAGTCAGTCAATAGCACTGATGGTGTTACCTAATTTGGTAATGAAACAGCCCAGCTCAGAGAGCACCAAGGACCCCTCATTTCAACCCCGAGCTACAAATATTCTCCTTTATTGGTACAGGGTTGATTAACAAACAAGCCAATGGTTTAACGTGATTTGTGTATTTAAGGAAGACACACAAGACTTGATGTTTAGTGCAAAAAACAACCGCCTCATATCTACTTCTAGAATATATTGTTCTGCAATGGGGCCTCTTTTTTTGACAGGATAAGGCACTCCTGGTCAAGAAACATTAAAGCACAGGCTTCTGAAACCAATTTTATAGAATTCTCGATCCTGGCTACTGATTTTATAGGAGTGAACTCTGGTTGCAGACTATTTAGGTATCTGCTTAATACTCAACTCCATATTCTCCCATGCGACCATTATTTATTAATATTTTTATATTATTATATTCTCTATCTTTTCTTGCCATCTGCCACGGGCAGAAGTTATCACTGTTGCAGGAGGTACAGACGAGGGCTCCTTGCATTATCTAAAGTCGCATCACAAATTCTTTACGCAGCCACGGCCCTCCGAGTTAATGAACTGGCGGCAGAATTAGGCTTCAAGAGCAGAGTGCTCCCAAAGGGAAACTGCCGTGCCTTTATCAGGACGCTAAAGGCTTGCACAGCGTCGGAGGGGATGGCCAATCAGCAGCACAAAATATGAAAAAGCTGCAAGAGAGAAATCTGAAATCCAAAGGCTAACTCAGAAAAATAAAACCTCAACACAAGTCCTGTCCACTTGGGTAAATGTCTATGGAGATTCTCAGTCATCCAGGCCATCGTTGTCTCGAAGGTGCTTTTTTCAAAAGGCAACTGGACCGTTTTTTCTTTTTCTTTCGAGGAAGAAGAAGAAGCTTCTTCCAAGCTTCTTGGATGAGAAGTGAAATTTCAAAAAAAAAGAGTCCTTTGAAAAAAGCGCCTTTGAGTCCACTTTGGTAGAAAATTATGCACTTATATAAAGAGGAGGCAACAAAAATCAAAAGTAGCTATCAGGCTGGTTTACTGAAGGTTAAGGAAAAGTCTCTCAATCTATAAGGAAGAAGAGAAAGAAAGTTCTAAGGCTGCCAAGGGCAAAACCCTGCTAAGACCAAATTCATTTCTTTGCACTTCGCTCTTCTCCAGGGCCACACAGTAAAAATAATGATTGTGCTAATCCTGAGACACATGCAAACAATATTTAATATTTCCCATGATTTTGCACAAAAGAACACTTCAAGCCACCTGTTATCAAATGGGGCATGCTAACACCATTTTTTAAATCTCATTCCCTAACCTGCTCTTTCTTGTTATCTTTTGCAAATACTCTTTTGAACGTAGCCTAAACATTCAGAAACAGCTCCTGACATTACATTTAGTGGATCCAACAGAAATAAAAAAAAAATCTGTTTTTTTGCCTATTACAAATCTGGTTATTGTAATGTGGACTGAAGTGTAACTATGGAATTCTAGGAGGAGTCTTTCTTATTAAAAAAGGAGTTAAAATACATAGCCTATAATCATTATGTAAAATGGATATCTGAATTTCCAATTAGCAGGCCAGTTTTTATTTTGTCAGACTTATTTCCTGCTTTTTCTTCAGGAGGTCAGGGTAGAATAGAATAGAATATAGAATAGAATAGAAAATATAGAATAGAATAGAATAGAATAGAATAGAATAGAATAGAATAGAATAGAATAGAATAGAATAGAATAGAATAGAAAATGAATAGAATAGAAAATGAATAGAATAGAATAGAATAGAATAGAATAGAATAGAATAGAATAGAATAGAATAGAATAGAATAGAATAGAATTTGAACGGACCTTGGAGGTCTTCTAGTCCAGCCCCCTGTTCAAGCAGGAGAACCCAGACCATCTCAGACAAGTGACTGTCCAGCCTCTTCTTAAAAATCTCCAGTGATGGAGAGCCCACGATTTCTGAAGTATGTGGGGGCCTCCCTTTTTAAGGCGACCATGAGGCCTGGGAATTGTGAGTACTGGAATCGAAATGCATCTGGAGGGAAGCCAAAGGGAAACAGAACATTCAAAATCTACTTACAGAAGAGGAACCTCAACAATCAGCTGAATGAGGCAGCAGAGTAATTCTTCCATAAGATCTTCATATTCAGATTCTAAAAGAAAATAAGGAAATTTTATTGGACATTTCAACATTAGCATAGAAATCTTTCTTCCAATCTTTTACAGGGACAAATTTCATCCAACTTTCCAGTTACCAAAGTTTAAACTTCAATATCTTTTTTGTAAATGGTGCATTTTTAAAAATGGCTCAAAAACAGCAGGTTGAAATACAGGCTAGCAATTGGATTCAAATCAAAAATTCCATTTTTTCAGATTGTTACTATTACACCTCCTGAATGGCAAAAAAAATAGTTCTACTTATCTAGAAATTGGTTAAAAGCCTATATCATACAGAAATTAAACTTTAAGGAAGGAAAGGAGCTTATGAAAACATTTTGGGTAGAAAAAGAAGAAAATGAACAGAAACTTAATCTATAATTCTTTTTGCTTTGTCATTCAGTTCCATTCAAGCAAGTATTATTCTTTGCAGAATTAATAAATCAAGGCTTAATTATCCAAGAAAATTTGCACAAGGCCAATTTTGGTCTTGTTTCCAGTCACTATAATTCCCAATCAACAAAACAACTGCTTTGTAGTTTATTCAGGCTTAAATACTGCAGTACATAACTACTCAAAATAAGTAAAAGTTTCTTTGCTCAGTCCAATATAGGTATCAGATGATGTTGACTCCCTTATATTTTAGTGTAAATCTACAGAAAAACAGATTGTGGCATACCCTGATTTCAGGTTACTGATCTCAGCATACAGAGTTGAGAGACTTAGATAAGAATGATTGATTTAAAGGAGTGATTCCCTGATTCAAAGCAGTACAATTTGTTTCCCCAGGACAAAAACACCAATCATCGGAATAAATTTCTTTTGTAACAGACCAAGGGGGCAAAAACACAATTTAGATAAGGAAGTTGAAAAGAGGATAGGCTAAATTTGCATTGCATTTGGGATACCCAAACTGACCACCTTCCATTTCCTTCCATCATCCAACACGCCAGGTGACAGGCTCAAGATCCAGACCAGGGGTCTTCAAACTTGGCCCTTTTATGACTTGTGGACTTCAACTCCCAGAATTCCTCAGTCATAAAAGGGCCACGTTTGTAGACTCCTGATCCAGAGGGATCTTGACAGACTTGACACTGGGCCCTATCCAACAAAATGAACTTCAGTGTAGATAAAAGTAAGGCTTTACACTTAGGGAAGAAAAACCAAATGCACAGCTACCGATTAGGTGAAACCTGGCTCAAAAGCAGTAACTGTGAGAGGGATCCTGGAGTCCTAGTGGATAATCCTTAAATATGAGCCAGCCGTGTGGGTCGGCAGCCAAAAACGCTAATGCAATGCAACAGAGGGATGGAATCAAGATGGCATGAAGTATTAGTGCTGCTTCACAAAGCCTTAGTAAGGCCAGACCTGGAATACAGCATCCAGTTTTTGGTCACCACATTACAAAAAAGATGTTGAGACTTTGGAAAGAGTGCAGAGCCTAGCAACAAATACGATTAAGGGCTTGGAGACTAAAACATATGAAGAATGGTTGGGTGTGGCTAATTTAATGAAAAGAAGGACTAGAGATGACATAATAGCAGTCTTCCAGTATCTCAGGGGCTGCCCCAAAGAAGAGGGAGTCAAGCTGTTCTCCAAGGCGCCTGAAGGCAGGACAAGAAGCAACGGATGGAAACTGACCAAAGAGAGAAGCAACCTGGAACTAAGGAGGAATTCTTAACAGTGAAGACAATCAACCAGTGGAATGGCTTGCCTTCATCAGTCCTGAGTGCTCCGTCACTGGAGGCTTTTAGAAGAGACTGGACAGCCCCTTGTCTGGAATGGTATAGGATTTCCTGCCTGAGTAGGGGGCTGGACTAGATGACCTCCAAGATCCCTTCCAACTCTGTTATTCTGTTACTCTGCTTATCACAAACTATAACTAGGACACGCCCCAACATGGAAGAAGTCACTAGTTAACCTTTGTAAGGTAAGTAGGGATAACATTGAAGAAAATGAACATGTATTTGCGTGAAAAAAACCCTCTATGATTCATAAATAAATTAGGTTCTATGTTTCCCTTCGTCAAGCAAGGCCGGGGCATCAGAAAGGCAAAGATGGCTGACCACTGGCCAACCGAGGTGCAGTTAGCAATTCTTCCAGCTCAGCCCTTCCCCACAGAATTATCAGCGTTGCACAGCTGACAAAATAAGCTTTGAGAAATGCCTTTCCCTCCAGCCCAGTCCTTAAGCCAGGGCTCTTCCAACTTGGCCACTTTAAGACTTGTGGACTTCAACTCCCAGAATTCCTTAGCCAGCCCTCAGGCAGTTGAAGTCCACAAGTCTTAAAGTGGCCAAGTTGGAAGACCCCTGCCTTAAGCCAAAGCCTAAAAATCCAATTGCTTTCATTTGTCTGCTTCGCTGCATCCCTAAACATCCAGATCCTGTTTTTCCCTCTTTTACCTTTTGGCTACTTGGGAACATCCTAGTGGTTTGCACCTACAATATTGACACACTTTGGGGGAGCTTTTCAGTGCAAGTTGAGTTTACAGCATTGTGTCCTCACACAAAGGGAAGGTTATGAGCTTCGCAACATCCCGAACAGAGGAAATAATTCCAACTTTACAGAAGGGAAAACTAAAACAGGAAACAATCAACTGGCAGAAGATCAGAGTGCAGCCAGATCACGCCAAAGAGGAATTCCAATTTCCTGGCTTCTGGGTCCTGCTCCAAAGCAACAGACCACACACACACACAGGCACCTTCTTTTTCTGTGTTCAAAGATTGTTCGTTAAACAAGGCAAAAAAATATATATTGTCACTTTCTTCAACCAACTTAGCACCGGATGGTTTTGCTGCTTTGAATAACAGGAACAATTCTCTAAGCGTTTACTTGCCTGGAAGAAAATAATATAAATATTTCTCAATGACTGGGGAAGGGTGTAGTGACTCTCTCCCAATCCCAGTTGGAACTGGGAGATGGGTAAAGAAAAACCATTACAGGCAGTCCTCCCCCTATGGCCACAACGGAGCCCAAAATTTCTGTTGCTAAGCAAGACAGATAATAATAATAATAATAATAACAACAACAACAATAACAATAATAACAATAACAACAATAATAGAGTTGGAAGGGACCTTGGAGGCCATCTAGTCCAACCCCCTGCTCAGGCAGGAAACCCTATACCAGTGATGGCAAACCTTTTAGAGACCGAGTGCCCAAACTGCAACCCAAAACCCACTTATGTATCGTCTGGTGCCGGGTGGGCGTGGCCCATTGAGTGGGCGTGGCTGCGGTGGTAACGGCAGACTGGGTGGGACTAAAAAGTTCAATCAATCAATTCCAACTTTGCAAGATCTTTTTTTTTCCCACGAGAAGTTGAAATTGACTGATTGAACCTTTTTTTTTTTTTTGCACACAGCAGCAGAGGCCTAAAGCGAAAAGGTTTTATAAAACCCAGCTGAAGGCCTAGGACTGGGGCAACGGCACGCGTGCCCACAGAGAGGGCTCTGAGTGCCGCCTCTGGCACCCGTGCCATAGGTTCGCCACCACTGCCCTATACCATTTCAGACAAATGGCTGTCCAGTCTCTTCTTAAAAACTTCCAGTGTTGGAGCATTCACCGCTTCTGGAGGCAGGTAGTTCCACTGGTTAATTGTTCTAACTGTCAGGAAGTTTCTCCTTAGTTCTAGGTTGCTTCTCTCCTTGATTAGTTGTTGAGTTTTGCCCCGTTTTATGACCTTCCTTGCCACAGTTGTTAAGAGAATCACCACGGTTGTTAAATTAGAAACAAAATTAAGTGATTCTGGTTTCCCCATTGAATTTGCTTGTCAGAAGGTCGCAAAAGGGGATCACGTGACCCCCCCAGGGGCAATGCGACCGTCATAAATATGAACCAGTTGCCCAGCGTCTTGAATTTTTTTATCATGTGACCCTGGGGATGCTGCAATGGCCGTAAGTGTGAAAAACGGTCATCGGTCACTTTTTTCAGTGCTGTTGTAACTTGGAACAGTTCACTAAGTGAACTGTTGTAAGTCAAGAACTACCTGTTGTCAATGCTGCTAACCTCGGATGTTTCTGCATTGACAACAGAGGGAAATGCAGCCCTCTTTTACCTTTTGCTTTTAGAGTTAGATGATGCTGGGAGGGGAGATGTGAAGAGAGTCCAGCTAGACATAACAACACTAAACCTAGGGTGAGAATCAAGGTTATTGAGCCCAGAGCTGATAAGGAATTGGCGGCTGGAGAACTGGACAGGAAGCCCATGCTTCAAGCTAATTGGGGAATGTGATTTATGACTGTTAATTGGAGGAGGGAATTGTGATTTGATACTATGTGCTCAGGGGAGGGGAATTCAGTTTTTGGCTTGATTATGCACTGCCGATGCTATGCTACTCAAAATAAAGATTCTTTAAGGTAAACAATGCCTCGAAGTTCTTTTGAAGAGTTTCATCTGTCGGAACCATGACACCTGTATTTGTGCACTATAAATCCGGGTGAGGGGTGGGGAACAGAGCTACGTGCCATGCTGGCTAGGAATTCTGGAAGTGGTCATCCCAACACATTTGGAAGATGCCAGACTGGGGAGATTCCCAAAATTAAGGACAACTTTTAATCTCATCTGACATACAACCCACCCTTGAATTTCATTAGCATGCCTGGGTTTCTCCCCAAAACAGCCTTCCTCCCGAGTCATCATCCATCTCTCGTCTGGGGTTCAGGATTCCCACAAAAGAGCTTCTACGGATGGGAGCCCTGGTGTCACAATGGTTAGAATGCAGTTATTGCAGGCCCACAGCCTGGAGTTCGATCCTGACGGGCTCAGAGTTGACTCAGCCTTCTGTCCTTCCGAGGTCGGTAAAATGAAGATTCATATTATTGGAGACCATATGCTAAAATCTTTGTAAACCACTGAGAGGGTGCTATTGCTACTGATGATCTGGTTTTCTTTCCCAAATATTTTCTGGCTTCAAAAGTCAAAACCAAAATGGGTCACAATTGTTCCCCAAGAACCGGCTTCATACGTCCCTGTTGGCCATCCCACTCAGCCACCTTTCCTCTGTGGTGCTGTGGGATTGTCCACTAGGACTCCAAGATCCCTCTCGCAGTTACTGCTATTCAGCCATCGCTGTATTACTGTTGCGAAGACAGCCAGAGTTGAGCTATAGTGGAGATTAATTAGACTTCATTCTTTATACATACCATTGTATGCAAAAATGTGGGCAGCCCTAGTCACATTACATATTTCAAAGAATCCCTAACAAAAGCTGACACAATCTCTGCTCCATGGTACAAAGTTAAACGTATTTATTTGCAAGCTTCAAACCATTTTATAAGCAGTTGTTCTCAGCTTCAGACTAAGAACAGCACAGTGTCCCTGGCCAATATCGGGGTTTCAACACCCTTTCAGTCAGTGCTTAATAACAACCTATGGCAAAAATAACGGGTAGCAAAGATGTTCTGCAGCCGGCTAAGAGCACTTTTATTCTAACCCTAGAGATTTCCCCCCAAACTTCCTGTACGACGCTTCCAACTCAGAAATACTCCTGGGTCTCCTTGCATGCGCTGATTACACCCCACAGATTTGCAATAATACTCAGGCCTGGGGACTGTGAAGGCCGTTCTCAAACCTTGCACTTTCTTCTCTATAAGCCTTTCATGGTAGGTCACAGAATAACAGAGTTGGAAGGGACCTTGGAGGTCATCTAGCCCAACCCCCTGCTCAAGCAAAAAACCCTATACCATTTCAGAGAAATGGCTGTTCAGTCTCTTCTTAAAAACCTCCAGTGTTGGAGCATTCACAACTTCTGGAGGCAGGTTGTTCCACTGATTAATTGTTCTGACTGTCAGGAAGTTTCTCCTTAGTTCTCCTTAGGTTGTTTGATGAGTTTCCATCCGTTGCTTCTTGTCCTGCCTTCAGGGGCTTTGGAGAATAGGTGGAACCCCCCCCTCCTTTGTGGCACTGATCTTGAGGGGGTTTTGTGGCAGCCCCTTAAGAGCAGTTTTTTTTCCGATCAGGGTTTTGCCGCAATACCCAACTCCTTTTCCGTTTCAATTTCTTCCTGTCTCAAGGGACCCTGGAACATCCATTCTGACCAGGGACGCGTCACCTTTTGCATACAACTCTGTTTAGGATAAAATGAGCGATGGACGACGTATTGTGAGACGCCAACCAGGAAGCATAAGAAGGAACGTTCTGCAGAAAGATAAACCTTTTGGCCATCTGTTCTCTGGGAATAATTCAATATTTACCGTAGGAGCCTGGTTTTTTTTCCTCATAGGTGAAATGAATCTGCAGTTCCTCTTCTGGCATCCGACAGATCAAAACTTTCAGCAGGCAGCAAATAAGGAAGAGGGCGTTCTGGGCCTGCCAGATGAAGAGGTGGCTGGAAGAGAAACGGGGGTTTCAGGAGCCTGAACACCAAACACAGAGCCAGAAGATAACCTTCGAGATACAGGCAGCCCTTGGCTTACAACCGCTCGTTTACTGACCGTCCAAAATTTCAACGGCACTGAAAAAAGTGACAGAGGGCCGTTTTTCACACTTGCGGCCATTGCAGCACCTCCGCAGGTCACGGGATCGAAATCTGGACGCTTTGGCCCCCAGCTCCGTATTTTGGATGGCCGCAATTGCCCGGGGGCCGCCTCACCACTTCCCACGACCCTTCAACACGCAAAGCCAACGGGGAAGCCAGACTCAGCTTACAACCGGGTTACTAAGAGCGGCAAAAATAATTCACTTATGAGCTGAGGCAAGAAAAGCCATAAAATGGGACAAAACTCACTTAACGACTCTCTCGCTTAGCAACGGGAATTTTGGGCTCAGTTGTGGTTGTAAGTCAAGGATCTGCATTCATCACGATATGTTCATGACATGAAATGCTCATTTATTATATCCATTCATCCCTCTATCTATCTATCTATCTATCTATCTATCTATCTATCTATCTATCTATCTATCTATCTATCTATCTATCTATCTATCTATCTATCTATCTATCTATCTATCTACTTTTTTATTTGTTTGTTCATATCGCAACTTACTATTTTTATAAATATCTCAAGGTGGTGAAAACAGCTAATATTCCTTCCCCTCCTACTTTCCCCACAACAACAACCTTGCACGGTGGCTTGGGCTGAGAGAGAAAGAGAAGGACTGGCCCAAAGTCACCCAGTTTTCTTCACACTCTCAAGCAGATGTCAGCAGATTGGAGGAGCAGATTCATTCCATAAAATTAGGGAGGCCAAAAGGTGGGATCTGTCTAACCCTGATCTAAGCGCACCCCCAGATCCTGCCTTCTGTATGTGTGGATCCCCAGGCTTCGGGCTTCGGGGCTCTTCTCTCTTTCCCCCTTTTCCCTGCCCTGGTCAGAGCTGCCCGCCTGAGGATTGCTGCCAGCCCTGCCCGGTTACAGACAGGATTTTCCTGCTGTGAAAAACAAAGATTTCCACCTCACCAGCTTTGATCCTTCTGGGTAACAACCAATTTGTGAGAATGCTTACAATGGGCTCTCCAAATGCCTCGGCCTGCCCCAAAACGTTCTGCCTTCTTTTGAGTCCTGTTTGGTTAAAACACGCAGCTTGTTCTGCTGGAGAGGAAAGGACTGAATCCCAGACAGTGCGTGAAGGGCTACTGGCTGCAGTTCCAAACCTTGACAAGTACGAAGCATGGGTATAATTTCATAATATTGTACAATGTTATCAGCTTGTCCCTTGCAAGTCGCGTTCTATAATCCATTGTCTATCAAAAAAAAAAAAAAATCTCCCCGAGAGTCACCTCCTTTCTGTGGAACTGCCAAGCAGAAAAAGTCCCGTGTCTCTAACTCTTTTCATTACTGACGTCACTGGATGCAATGTGACCTGAGCAACGTGGGGCAGTCAGAGTAGTTAACAGCGTGCAGAACATATTGTAGTATTAGTCAAGCAGATACAATTTTAGAGGCCAGCAACTCCATTTTTGGAAAGCTACATCCCCAGATGTTGGGAGAATTATGTAGACTATGTTTGATCGTATCAGACAGATGGACAGAATCAGGCAGGATGGGATGACAGAGTAACAGAGTTAGAAGGGACCTTGGAGGTCTTCTAGTCCAACCCCCTGCTCAGGCAGGAAACCCTACACCATCTCAGACAAATGGCTGTCCAGTCTCTTCTTAAAAACTTCCAGTGTTGGAGCACCCACAGCTTCTGGAGGCAGGTCGTTCCACTGATTAATTGTTTTCACTATCAATAAATTTTTCCTTAGTTCTAGGTTGGTTCTCTCCTTGATTGATTTCCATCCATTGCTTCTTGTCCTGCCTTCAGGTGATGGAGCATTTGATTTATCTACCTTTTTTTTAAAAAAAAGAGAATTGGGGGATACCCATTTGGCCTTTCCTGGTTTTAGAAAATGTTACCATTAAATCAATGCGTGTGCTACAGCCTTTGTGTGTTTCCTGCCACAAAACAGTAGGAAACCTTATCGTCGCCTCCCAGCAATTTTGATGGAAAGGTCTTTGAGACCATTAATGAAGGACTCAAGAGTTCATAAAATACAATTTAGCTGTGCTCCTGAAGCGATCAGCCGGCCCCCTCAGCAGCAACTGTGTGCACTTCAGCCATGGCTGGCTTTGGTATTTGGGTTTTGCAGTAACAAAAATCAGCAAGTAACACAACACACTTACTTCTGACATTCTGCTGAAATCTGTAATTCTTTGGTTCTGGAAAGGAAGACTTTAATCAGCGAAGCAAGGTTTCCTGTCCGAGGATTATTCTCCACTAGGAAGAAGATCAGGAAAAGTTAGGTCATGATTCAGATTGCACAAGGATTCTATCTAGTTTAAACATGAGGTTGGCATGCCTGGGTCCTCTTACCAGGGTAAACTTAACACTCAAACTTAACAAAGAATTTACCTCTTTCTTTGTAAATTTGTTCAGCACATTTGCCGAGCTGGTATGCTCAGCCAGGCATAGCAGGAGATGTTTAGCCATCAAAGAAGCCTCAAGGTGCCATATCTCAAATAGATGAGACAACATGCTTTAAATGGGGAAAAAGGAGAATTCAAGACGTCCCAAAGGTGCTTTTTCAAAAGGCAACTGGACTTTCTTCGTTTTTCCTTCAAGACGTTTCTCTTCTCATCCAAGATGCTTCTTCAGCTCTGGATGGTGGGGAAAGGAAGGATTTATACTTCTTGCAGACAGCTGGTCATTTGCCTTCTTTTAGCACGTCGTCGTTGAGGCCACTTGGAGGTTTACCTGTGTCCTCAGGGTCACCTGAGTGGTGCAAATGGGTGTGGGGCCTTCTTGGAACTGCTGAAAGGACTGTGTTGTAGACTGGAGACAGATGATGTCGGATCCCAGTCTACAACACGGTCCTTTCAACAGTTCCAAGAAGGCTCCACCCCCATTTGCACCACTCAGGTGACCCTGAGGACATAGAGATAAACCTCCAGGAAGCCTCAACGACCCTCTAAAAGAAGGCAAATGGCCAGCTGTCTGCAAGGAATATAAACCCTTCCGTTCCCCAGCATCCGGTCAGAGCTGAAGAAGCTTCTTGGATGAGAAGCGAAACGTCTTCAAAGAAAAACAAAGAAAGTCCAGTTGCCTCCTGAAAAAGCAGCCCTGGGACCCCCGTGACCTGGAGGACTGAGGGTCTCCATAGAACATTCAAGATGGAGCTCCTGAGATTAACCCTCTCATTTCCCGTCTCTAATTCTTACATTTCAGATAGTTTCATAAAGTTCAGGCAAAGCCACAGATGGCAGTTTCATAAAATTCTGACCATGTCACAGAGCTCAAAAACAGATTCATCTGGATCCAAATACTGCAGCAGAGTTCGGAAAGCCCATTGTTTTGTTTTGTTCCTGTTTGAATTGCAGGGGGATTTCAGACAGGGTCAAAAGGCAGCAGTTTGAAGAAGCATTTGACACCAATTATCAAGCACTTTTCATGTTCCATTTCTGCTTTTATCTCCTACACATATTTTCTTCTGAATATATGCATTTAAATCCTTTTTCAAAAGAGAGAGAAGAAAAACAACCTGTTCCACTAGAACGTAATATAACTGCACGCAAGCCACTTCCTGTGACAGCCTGCAACACAAAGCAAAAACCTGTGAAAACGCTTGGTTCAAATAGCACATGCGGGTGCAATATGACTGCTTCAAGCCCTCAAAACAAAGCGTGGTTGTTGTTTTTTTAAAAGTCTCGTCTGCAGACCACAGATGGGAGACATTAAATGCATCACAAAGACAAAGGGCAGAAGAAGAGCAATTTGCTAGGAAAGCTGAGGGCAGCACGGAAAGGAAGGCAGGCCAGGCTGGATGCAGCCTCTTACCTAAAGACTTGCAGACAGACACAGAAGCTTCTTCCAGAAGTTTTAGCTCGGCACTGAAAACAAAAGAAAAACGTCCATTAGAGCTGATGCTGATGTTGATAATAATAATAATAAAGTTGGAAGGGACCTTGGAGGTCATCGAGTCCAACCCCCTGCTCAGGCAGGAAACCCTATACCATTTCGGACAAATGGCTGTGCAGTCTATTCTTAAAAACTTCCAGTGTTGGAGCATTCACCGCTTCTGGAGGCAGGTAGTTCCACTGGTTTAACTGTTCTCACTGTCAGGACAATTAACCAGTGGAACTACCTGCCTCCAGAAGCAGGTTGCTTGGGCAAATTCACCATCCATCATCCATGGTGAGGTTTTGATGAAGAAGGAGAGTTGTAGCTCCAGGTTGAAATGAGGGGTCAGAATAACAGACTTAAAGGTCTTCTAATCCAATACAGGTAGTCCTCAACTTATGACCACAATTCAGCCCAAAATTTGTGTTGTTAAGTGAGACATTTGTTAAGTGACTTTTGCCCCATTTTACCACCTTTCTTGCCACGGTTGTTAAGTGAATCGCTGCAGTTGATAAGTTAGCAACATGATTGTTAAGCGAATCTGGCTTTCCCAATGTCAGAAGGTCGCAAAAGGGGATTGCCTGACCCCGGGACACAGCAACGGTCGTAAGTATGAACCAGTTGCCAAGCGTCTGAATTTTGACCACATGACCCCTGGGGCTGCTACAGAGGTCGTAAGTGTGGAAAAGGGTCATAAGTCACTTTTTTCAGGGCCGTTGCTAAGCGAGGCAGTTGTGTCGGTTGCCCAACGAGTGAATTTTGATCACGTGTCCACGGGGATGGTGCAAAGTCAATGGGGGAGACAGATTCACTTAACAACCGTTTTATTAACTTAACAACTACACTGATTCACTTAAGCACTGTGGCAAGAAAGGTCATAAAATGGGGCAACACTCAGCCAGTGTCTCACTTAGCAACCTAAATTTTGGGCTCCCTTGTGGTCGTTAAGTTGGCAACTACCTGTATGAGGACACAGTTTAGATATGAGGAATGACAACTTGTTCAGTATCACTCTGACCATGGCTAATAATAATAATAATAATAATAAAGTTGGAAGGGACCTTGGAGGTCATCTAGTCCAACCCTCTGTTCAGGCAGGAAACCCTATACCATTTCAGAGAAATGGCTGTCCAGTCTCTTCTTAAAAACTTCCAGTGTTGGAGCATTCACAACTTCTGGAGGCAAGGAGTTCCACAGGTTAATTGTTCCGACTGTCAGGAAGTTTCTCCTTAGTTCCAGGTTGCTTCTCTCCTTGATTAGTTTCCATCCGTTGCTTCTTGTCCTGCCTTCAGGGGCTTTGGAGAACAGCTTGACTCCCTCTTCTTTGGGGCAACCCCTGAGATATTGGAACACTGCTATCATGTCACCCCCAGTCCTTCTCTTCATTAAACTAGACATACCCAATTCCAGCAACCGTTCCTTATATGCTTTAGCCTCCAGTCCCCTGATCATCTTTGTTGCTCTTCTCTGCACTCTTTCTAGAGTCTCGACATCTATTTTACATAGTGGTGACCAAAACTGGATGCAGTATTCCAAGTGTGGCCTTACCAAGGCCTTGTAAAGTGGTACTAACCCTTCAGGTGATCTTGATTAAAGTGAGTGTAAACTGAGGTCTTCCTGCCAGACAGGCAGAAGATCAAGAGAGTTGGAGATCTGTAGCTCAGGTCTGACCTGTGGGCTCTTCTGAGCTTGGTTGTTTCCTTATAGATGTTTCATTATCCAAATGGGTAACTTCATCTGGCACTGATGATGTTGCCCAGTTGGGTAGTGACACGTCTGCAAGAAAATAGCCAAGCTATAGGCAGGAGAATGACAGATACCATTAACTTAACCACCATCGCCATCACGGTTTCAGCACTTTCCTGGTTTTGCCCATTTCAACACAGTTCAAAAGACCGACTTAATTTGTCCCACATCTTCCTCAAGGCTTTATTCTGAAGAGGCTGGTTTTAAGGCTGTCATCCTTGTTGCTCAATAAAGCCAATACTATTTAACACAGAAATACTAGTGTGGCTAAAAGCATTGCTCCTTCGACCAAAAATCATTGCTTCAGTGTTGCTTGTTGTTTTCAGGATTGTGCAAGTTTGCAATAAATTACTTTATCCCCAAAAAGTGTATCTCCCCAAGATCCAGGCCCTGCAGAAAGGCTTTCATGAAAGCAATGTGCTAACGGATAGCGGTTGCTTTAGATTCTATCTTGAAAGAAGTCAGAACACTTTCCCACAAAAAAAATATATAGAAAAAAGGGCCCCAGAACACAGTATCAAATAATAGTAAGATGTTCTACTAACATGTAAACATGTGGTAAACTTCTGCAAACAATTGTATCTCGTTTCATCAAATCTGAAAATGCTAAAAAAAATTAATGCATTTATAAAACAGCTGTGCAAGCAGCAACAATATTATCACTGAGCAAATTTTAGCCAATTCTGGTAACCGCCCATTATGTGCTGATGTCAGGGCCCAATCTTTTGTTTTATATGATGTCCCCAATGCTTACTTTCCTAACAATAGAACTCAAACATCTGAGGAAAGATCACTTATCTGTTTGTATGGAAATATATTCTCTGTTTGAAAGAAAAAAAAACAATCACAGTTTTATTAAGCTTTATTGTAAGATAAAATATACAAACAAAAATTAGTAAAGTTAAAAAGAGAAAGCTGCAAACAGGCATAGAAAAGAACGAAAAAAGTGACTGCTGACATTTTTCATTTCAACAGAATACAAAAGGAATCACAGCTTCCATCATTCCCTTTACATATCTAATTAGTTCGAGCCACTTCTATAACAGCAAAGTCATTCTAATCATCACAATCCAAAATTACAGTTTCCTTTTTTCCCCAGTTTCGAGTTCAAAATCCAGAAGTGGTTTCCAAATAGAAACCAAACTAGGTAAGTTCTTCTCTTTAGTTAAAACAGTCAATTTTGCCATCACCTTAATTATCTGTTCCTCTATTAGCCTTCCCTCCCATCTTTGTGCATGCAGATAGTCCTCAATTTATGGTCAGTCGTTTAGTGATCGTTTGAATATACAGCAGCACTGGAAAAAGATACCTTATGACCGTTTTTCACACTTACGACTCTTGCAGCATCCCCAGGGTCACGTGATCAAAATTCAGACGCTTGGCCACTGACTCACGTTTATGACGGTCGCAGCGTCCCGGGGTCCCCTTTTGCGACCTTCTGACAAGCCAAGTCAATGGGGAAGCCAGATTCACTTAACAATTGTGTTACTCACTTAAGAACTGCAGTCATTCATTTAACAACTGTGACAAGAAAGGTTGTAAAATGGGGCAAAACTCACTTAACAACTGTCTCACTTAGCAATGGAAATTTTGGGCTCAATTGAGGTTGTTAAGTTGAGGGCAACCTGGGTAAGATTCTCGCCACTGTTAACACATCTAGTCATAAAATTCCAAATGTCCATCAAATATACAGGTATAGTATAGGTGGTACCTGGCTCAATAGTAGTAACTGTGAGAGGGATCTCGGAGTCCTAGTGGACGATCCCTTAAATAGGAGCCAGCCGTGTGCTGCAGCTGCCACAAAAGCCAACACAGTGCTAGGCTGCATTAACAGAGGGATAGAATCAAGATCATGTGAAGTGTTAATACCACTTTACAAGGCCTTGGTAAGGCCACACTTGGAATACTGCATCCAGTTTTGGTCACCACGATGTAAAAAAGATGCTGAGACTCTAGAAAGAGTGCAGAGAAGAGCAACAAAGATGATCAGGGGACTGGAGGCTAAAACATATAAGGAACGGTTGCTGGAATTGGCTATGTCTAGTTGAATGAAGAGAAGGACCAGGGGGGACATGATAGCAGTCTTCCAGTATCTCAGGGGCTGCCCCAAAGAAGAGGGAGTCAAGCTATTCTCCAAAGCCCCTGAAGGCAGGAGGAGAAGAAGCAACGGATGGAAACTAACCAAAGAGAGAGGCAACCTGGAACTAAGGAGAAACCTGACAGTCAGAACAATTAACCTGTGGAACTCCTTGCCTCCAGATGTTGTGAATGCTCCAACACTGGAAGTTTTTAAGAAGAGACTGGACAGCCATTTGTCTGAAATGGTATAGAGTTTCCTGCCTGAGCAGGGGGTTGGACTAGATGACCTCCAAGGTCCCTTCCAACATCATCATCATCATCATTATTAAAGCTAACAGGAAATCTTCT
The DNA here is from genome assembly GCA_023970755.1 of Azemiops feae. NCBI lineage: Eukaryota > Metazoa > Chordata > Lepidosauria > Squamata > Viperidae > Azemiops > Azemiops feae. The sequence continues at coordinate 698,636 of JALGBA010004087.1, read as the reverse complement.
GGTTTACATTTCTTTGAAGGATCTTCTGAATTAGGAGAAAAATCTGATTTCCGTTCTTCTTCTGCTTCGTCAGAAGTCCACCAGAGAGGGTGGCACAAATGCCCTCTTCACAATTCTCCAGCTGCCCTTAAGTCCTTTGAAAGACGAGGCCGTGTGCTCTGCCCCAAACTCTCAGGAGGTGCCCGAAGAAGTCCGGGTGGGCGGCTCTGATTTTCTCACCCAGAACCAAACGAGGGACGGGCATTATTCCTTTCGTTTTCACCATCACTTGGAGGGTTAGGCGGGAAGGTATATTGTGTAACACGCAAGTGAACATCGGGGGAAAACATTCATGGTCACCCACGGCCATTTTCCTTGAGTGGGCCAAGAAACTGCGGGCGACATTTACGCTTACTCTATTATGGCGCGACACACCATTCTCTATACAGAGTCCTTGACTTATGACCACAGCTGAGCCCCAAATTTCCGTTGCTAAGCGAGACAGTTGTGACATGAGGTTTGCTCCATTTTAGACCTTTCTTTCCACAGTTGTTAAGTGAATCACTGCAGTTATTAAGTTAGTAACACGGTTGGTAAGTGAACCTGGCTTCCCTGTTGACTTTGTTTGTCAGAAGTTCGCCAAAGGGGATCCCGTGATCCCCAGGATGCTGCGACCGTCATAAATATGAGTCATTTGACAAGCATCTGAAATTTGGTCACGTAACTGTGGGGATGCTACAATGGTCATAAGTGCGAAAAATGATTATAAGACACCTTTTTTAATGCGTTGTAACTTTGAACGGTCGCTAAACAAATGTTTGTGAGAGGAGGGGTGCCTGTACTTCAGGTTTTGCCTTCACATGTGTTGCATTTTTCCTACCTGGAATCACCCTGCCACGCAAATCTGGAAAGAACCCTTCGTGATTTTTAAAATTATTGTCCCAAGTCACATCAGGGTCTTTCCTGCTATAAACACCGTTACTTTGCTACTAGGATTGTTCCCAGCAAGGGGAGACCCAGCGCCAGAAGCTTCTTCCCAAGATCAGGATAAGTTGTTAGCCACCCACTTTGTGCAATCAAAACCACCGCAAAAGGTCAGAGTGTGCACAACAGCAGAAATCCACTCGAGAGCTACCCCGAAGCTCAAGTACACTCACACAATGATGTTTTTGTACATTCCCAGCCTGCCTACTCATGGGATAATTATATACCATCCCTCCATGTCCTTGATAGGCTCCCATACTGGTTAGATCTACTTGATGCGCAGGCTGAGGTTCAACCCTCTAGAGATCCACGCAGGAAAGCAAATTCATTCCAGGGTGGTCTGGTTATTCCACTACCCTCAAAGCAAAGCCTTGTGGGAATAAGAGTCAACAAAGTGATGCTTCCAGGAACCATACTTGATGGGACCTACACTAGTGTCCAAAATAGAGAAGAGGAGCACACAGTGCTATGATACAGAAATACGTATATTCCCACACACGTAGAAACCCGCTCAGCCTCAAGACTGTTTTGGTCACCACGATGTAAAAAAGATGTTGAGACTCTAGAAAGAGTGCAGAGAAGAGCAACAGAGATGATCAGGGGACTGGAGGCTAAAGCATGTAAGGAACGGTTGCTGGAACTGGGTATGTCCAGTTTAATGAAGAGAAGGACGAGGGGGGACATGATAGCAGCCTTCCAATATCTCAGGGGTTGCCCCAAAGAAGAGGGAGTCAACTTATTCTCCAAAGCGCCTGAGGGCAGGACAAGAAGCAACGGATGGAAACTAATCAAGGAGAGAAGCAACCTGGAACTAAGGAGAAACTTCCTGACAGTCAGAACAATTAACCAGTGGAACTACCTGCCTCCAGAAGCTGTGAATGCTCCAACACTGGAAGTTTTTAAGAAGAGACTGGACAGCCATTTGTCTGAAATGGAATAGGGCAGGGGTAGGCAACCTTGGCTCTTTTATGACTCGTGGACTTCAACTCCCAGAATTCCTGAGCCAGCTCTGCTGGTGTGTGGAAGCTGTGCTGGCTCAGGAATTCTGGGAGTTGAAGTCCACGAGTCATAAAAGAGCCAAGGTTGCCTACCCCTGGTCTAGGGTTTCCTGCCTGAGCAGGGGGTTGGGCTAGAAGACCCCCAAGGTCCCTTCCAACTCTACTACTACTACTACTACTGTTGTTGTTGTTGTTGTTGTTGTTATTGTTGTTGTTATTATTATTATTATTATTATTATTATTATTATTATTATTATTATTATTATTATTATTATTATTATTCTGAACCGTGGATGACATTAAGATAAGAACAGAGGGGGATTAGACCTTCCTTTCTACCCCGTAGTTATCCCTGAAAATGTTCTCTGGCTATCCTGATATTTCCTTCTCTTTCAAGCTAGAGGAAAAAAAGAAACGACAACAAAGACAGACCCTCCCCAACAAAAAGGAACATCACAGAGTTTTGAGCAGAAGATCTAAAACCCTTTACAGGTAATTCCTCAACTTACAAACATTTGCTCAGTGATCGTTCGAAGTTACAATAGCAATGAAGAAAGGGACTTATAACTGTTTTTACACTAATGACCACTGCAGCATCCCCAGGTCATGTGACCAAAATTCGACCGTTTGGCCCCCGGCTCAGGTTTATGACGGTCGCAGTGTCCCGGGGTCACGTGATCTCCTTTTGTGACCTTCTGACAAGCAGGATCAATGGGGATTACAGATTCACTTAACAACTGCTAAGTTACTAGCTTAACTGTAGCGATTCACTTAACAACTGTGGCAAGAAAGGTCATAAAATGGAGCCAAACTCACTTAACAACTCTCTTGCTTAGCAACAGAAATTTGGGACTCAATTGTGGTCATATGTCCAGGTCTACCTGTGCTATTGGTCACCAGGACTCTGTCTAGTGTAGGGCTCCTTCCAAGTTTGGCGACTTTAAGACTTGTGGACTTCAACTCCCAGAATTCCTCAGCCAGAAAAGCTGGCTGAGCAATTCTGGGAGTTGAAGTCCACAAGTCTTAAAGTCGCCAAGGTTGAGGAGCCCTGGTCTAGCAGGCCCAGTTACAACCAAAGGCAACATATCTCAGATTACCTTCTACAAAACGATGAAAAGGACCAGGCTTGGAACCCAACTGTCCTAGTCAAACCAACTCAATGACCATGTATGTTTTAGAAGACCACGATGAAGCAGTTATCCCTGGAAATCTTTGGTAATTCATGTTTATATGACAAACTAATCATTTTGTGAGGGACCTGTGAAGTCCAGCGATTATGATGTTGGACTAGAAAACTCAAATCTCTATTTGACCACTAAGCTCACGGGAGACTTTAGACCAATCAGTGCAGCGCAAGGCCCCATCTGCATTGTCGTTATAGATCTTTTTTAAAAGTATGCCTTCAAGATGTCAATGTCACGGTTCCGACAGATGAAACTCTTCAAAAGAACTTCGAGGCATTATTTACCTTAAAGAATCTTTTATTTGAGTAGCATAATATTGGCACTACATAATCGAAGCCAAAAACTGAATTCCCCTCCCCTGGGCACATAGTATCAAAGCACGATTCCCTCCTCCAATTAAGAGTTATAAATCACATTCCCCAATTAGCTTGAAGCACGGGCTTCCTCTCCAGTTCTCCAGCCCGCCAATTCCTTATCAGCTCTGGTTACAATAACCTTGATTCTCATGCTAGGTTTAGTGTTGTTATGTCTAGCTGGATTCTCGTTCACGTTCCCCCTTCCCAGCATCATCTAACTCTAAAAGCAAAAGGTAAAAGAGGGCTACATTTCCATCTGTTGTCACTGCAAAAACATCCGATGTTAGCAGCGTTGACAGTCAACCTTTGTAAGCCAACCCATCCCTATGGGTAAGGAGGATTTAATTGTCCTTAAACCACTGATCCTGAATAAAATGTTCTTTGAGGAAGAAATCTTCACCTTGAAGTTCTTTTAATTGGTTTCATCTATCGAAACCAAGAACTTCAAAGCTTTAAAAAAGGACCATGAAATATAAATGTAATATAATACATAATCTGTTGGCCTCCTCATCATCCTCTAATTCCTCTACATTCAGTATGCATGTTGGTTTTGGAAAGAGCATTAAAGCTCGCCTTTTTTTTTATTAATTTCATTTTTGTAAAACCGTTTTTAAGTGACAAGCCATCAACAAAAACGGGACTTTTATTCAGACACATTGACAGGACAGACAGACAGATAAATTTAGCTGACTTAGTGGTATCCTTCGAGTGTCTTTAAAAATTTTGCAAGGTTACAAAATGCTGACTGGGGAATCTTGGGAGTTGAAGTCCATACATCCTAAAAGTTGCCACGGTCGAGAAATGTTGCCCCAAAGTGGAAGGCAGGATATCAAACCTCAAGCTGTGCCATTTTCTTCTGTCTTTTCAGAAATATTCAGGCATGTGGGATGGCTGGAGAGCACAGCAAGATCACTAGAGGAAGAATAATGCCTCTTTGGGTCTGCTGAGCACCGCAGATATTATTTATTGCAAGTCACTGAGAGACCACAGGAATTCACACGGCATAACGCCAATAAATCTAGCATGATCCCGAAAAACCATTAATAGAAGTATCTGATCATGCAAACCCATTTGAGAGGAATCACTCCACGTTAAGGATTATTGTTTTTCTCTCACACTCAAACACACACGCAGGGCAGAAGCTACGGGGTGGAATAGGAACACAAAGCCAGGAAGTCTAAAACATCCTATTGATTACACGCAAGAAGTGTTGAAGCTTCATCTCCTAGGTGGTCCTTCTCCTTAACTCAAGAAGCAGACAACTATAATTAAAAACAAATGGCAAGAAGAAGGAAAAAGAAAGAGAAGGAGAAAAAAAGAAAAGGAAAAAAAAGAATTGAGCATGCATTACAGTCTCCTCAATGTAAAAATCAGGATTTCCCTAATTCGCTCCACATTTTAAAGCACTCTAGCTGGCTTCTGGTGATTAAGATGTACTCCAAACCCAGAATAATTCAACTAACCAGCATCTCTGGGCACACTTCAGAAAAGAAAAATAGCCTTTTCTGTCTTCTAAGAATAAAAAATGAATATATGGAGACTCAAAACCCCTGTGGCTATTCACCAGCAGAATTTTCCTTCTGGTATTTTCTGGTTCAAAAGACCTGGGAACACCGCTCAAAGAGTTGCAGTCTTTGTGGGAATGTAACAACCAACCTGGTTTTAAAGACAAGCTGGCTCATAAGAAACTATACAGGTAGTCCTTGACTTATGACCACAATTGAGCCCACAATTTTGGTTGTTAAGTGAGACATTTGTTCAGTAAGTTTTGCCCCATTTTACGACCTTTCTTGCCTCAATTGTTAAGTGAATCGCCGCAGCTGATGAATTAGTAACACGGTTGTTAAGTGAAGCTGGCTTCCCCATTGATTTTGCTTGTCACAAGGTTGCAAAAGGGGATCACGTGACCCTGGGACATAACAGCGGTCGTAAGTATGAACCAGCTGCCCAGCATCTGAATTTTCATCACATGACCCTGGGGCTTGTGAAAGGTTGTAAGTATGAAAAATGGTTGTAAATCACTTTTTTCAGTGTCGTTGTTAACTTTGAACGGTCGTTAAATGAACCGTTGTAAGGACTACCTGTACTGGCACCAACTTGGGTAATACAGCAGGATTGGAAAACTAACCCTTTAGCGTGGAGGACGCCAGCTGGTGGCAACAAGCCAGGATAGAAGATATAACGCCCAAAGACAGAATATTCTCTATTGGCCAAGTGTGATTAGACACACAAGGAAGGAATTTGTCTCCGGTGCAGAAGCTCTCAGTGTACGCACAAATAATAAAGTATTACGACCACAAGATACCAATAGGAGAAGATAGTAGGGAAGACGAGGCGGGCTGGAGTGGCCTGCGGGCAGAACAGATACTTGTATTAGATTAACTGATTACTGAAATATTGTGCAGCTTTATTGCTTTATTATCACTAAGATATTAGCAGGTTTCTAAATGTCGTTGTTGGAACTGCACAACTGAGCCCAAAGCCTCCACTGCTAAGCAAGGCAGTCAAGTGAATTGTGCCCATTTTATCATCTTTTTGCCGCAGATGTTAAGTGAATCTGGTTTCCCGCATCCAATTGTGGGTTTTTGTGTGTGTGTTGTCGGAAGGCAGCTGAGAAGGCTACAAGTGGTGAGCACACAACCCTAGGACAATGCAACGGTCATAAATACATGTCAGCTGCTAAGCACTTGAGTTTTGATCCCAGGACCCTGGAGAGGCTACAGTGGTCGTAAGTGTGAATACTGGCCATTTGTCCCTTTTTTCAATTAGTTCATTTAGTGACCATTTGAAGATACAGTGGCACTGAAAACAGGGATTTACGGCCATGTTTCACACTTATGACGGTTGCAGCACCCCATGGTCACGTGATTTACATTTGTATGTTTGATAAGTGGTTCACATTTATGACGGTAGCAGCGTCCCGGGGTCACGTGATCCCCTTTTGCAACCTTCTAACAAGCAAAAGTCAATGGCGTAAGCCAGATTCACTTAACAACCATGATGCTAACTTCACAACCGAAGCGATTCACTTAACAAATGTGGCAAGAAAAGTTGCAAAATGGGAAAAAAATTCAGTTAGCACATTTCTCACTTAGCAACATAAATTTTGGGCTCAATTGTGGTCGTGAGTCGAGGACTCCCTGGGCATCCCCAAAACCCAAAGAATTACTAGAAGGCAGGAAACACCAACTCAGTACAGAGACCGGGAAACCTGAACGAGAGGACTCCTAACCACCTAACCAAGAAAGAGCAAATCACAAAAAAAGAACAGTGGAGGTTCACAAGCAGCCACTCATCTCCTACATCCCCTAAGACTGCCTCTTTGTGCGATTATATTGTTACCAGGGACTCCAACATAAAAATAACCAAAGAACTTATAAAATAGCTTGGGCATCTCACAGAAAGAAAAATCAAAGACCTAAAAATACAAGAAAACGAAATTATGGTTTGCTGTCAGAGCACCCTTTACCTCCGCAGACCCAGGAGTGGAACGGAACGGAACGGAACAGAGACTAGAATGGAATATTTTGTTTGGCCAAGTGTGATTAAGACACACAAGGAATTTCTCTTCAATAAGATAAGATAAAATGAGATAACCTTTATTGCCATTTTTTACCGTGGGCACACTGGCACACATTAAAAATGAAGTTCTGTTGCCTGCTCTCAAAAGAAAGTATATATCTCCATCCATATACATATATAACACACATACACACATGCTATATACACACACACACACACACATAAATATTAATCATTGTCCATTTTGAACACATAGCGGAAAGAGGAAGCTTGAGAGTTCACAAGGTTGATGCTATATAAACAAAACTGTGACTAAATCTGGATGTTCTGCTTCGGATACCACGAAGCCCCCTCCTCCCAGAAGGTAACAAGGAAAACAGGTTGTGAAGGGGATGTGTAGTGTCCCAGACAATACTGTGCACCCTGCTCACACAGCATTTATATGCCACGTCCTGGATGGAAGGGAGGGAACTGCTCATGATCTTTTCTACCGTCCTCACCACTCTCTGCACCGCCTTCCCGTCCGAAGCAGTGATACCTCCAAACCAGACTGTGATGCTGTGTGACAGGATGCTCTCGATCGTCCCCCTGTAGAAAGTGGTGAGGACAGGGGAAGGAAGATGTGCTTTTCTCATGTGACGCAGAAAATGCAGGAGCTGCTGTGCCCACTTCCCCAGTGTCTCGCTGTTGAGCGATCAAGCTAGCCTACTCGTTAGCTGCACATCCAGAAATGTGATGCTGTTAACCACCTCCACAGGTGAATCATTAATACACAAAGAAGTGTGGCTGTGTCTGCCTTTTCTGAAATCGACAATGATCTTTTTTGTTTTTCCAATGTTTAAAATGAGGCTGTTTTTATTACACCAGTTCACCAAACCATCAACCAGCACCCTCATTGTCATCCTGAATAAGGCCCACTACTTCACAATATGGTTGGTGGCAAACCTTGCACAACAGTCATGGATCAACAGGGCAAACAACCGCAGACTTAGGACGCAGCCCTGAGGAGAACCTGTGCTCAAGAAAATGGTGTTAGAATATTAATCCCAACTTACATATACTGGGGCCTATCAATAAGAAAATCAAGAATCCAGTTGCACAAAGGAGTAGTAAAGCCTAAAAGGCCCAGTTTGTCTACCAGATGCTGAGGAACGATTGTATTAAATGCCGAACTGAAGTCGACAAACAGCATTCGCACATGAGTATTTCTATCCTCTAAGTGCACCAAGCTCAGATGGAGAACAGAAGAAAAAAGAAATGCAGAAGCTCTCAGTGTACATGCAACATAACAGAGACAATAATAACAATTTTACCAATAAGAGGGGATAGTAAGAAAGAAGATAAGAAAGACAGTAGTACTGTAGCCATGTTACATGGGTAAATATCCTGAGGCATAAGACAGTGCTGTGGGAATTAGGTATTCAGCAGATGATGGCTTGAGGGGAAAAACTGAACCCATGTCTAGTTGTTTCAGCATGCAATGCTCTGTAGCGCCATCTGGAGGGGAGGCGTTGAAACAGTTTATGTCCAGGATGTGAGAAGTCTATAGATATTTTCTCGGCTCTCCTTCTGAGCCACCCAATATACAGGTCATCTGTGGACGGTAGGCTAGTTGAAATTGCAGTGAAAAGTAGTGAAACAATCTACTGCAGCAACACAACATATCCAACCTAACCAAATGCACTAAAATTGAAATACTGTACCCAGAATCATGGACCTCATCAACCTTTTAAAAATCACAAATAAGAACATACATTATATACAGACATCCTTCACATTCTATTCATCATTGCGCTGCCCCTAATATTGCACTTCAATGTTCTACTATGTGGGATAAAAACTATTTTTCAGCCTATTTGTCTTTGTTTTTATTATCCTGTACTGTCTGCCAGATGGTAATAGTTCAAAAAAAAAAAAAGAATGTCTGGGATGAGATGAGTCTTTAAGAATATTTTGAGCTTTCCTAAGACAAAGGGGAACTGTACAGTTCGTCCAGGGAGGGAGGAGAGGGCAGCCAATAATCCTCTGGGTGATGGTAATGACCCTCTGGAGCACTTTCCTATCTGCTATTGTGCAGCAAGCAATTATTATTATTAACCTCTGCCTTACTACCTTCTTTCAGTCTGATGGACAAGTACACCAACAACTCAGAGGGATATTCGTGATATTGCCACTCTCTGGACTCACAGCAAGAGCTATAATGCAGCATCTAGAAACTAGAACATTCCCGCACATACAGCTAAAAATATAGATCCAGCATGTCGATGAGGAACCACTAGAGAAGATGCATGAAAAAAATCAACACCACCTTCAAAGGATTAAAATTCAGAAGGGAAGAAGAAAACAACCTACTATCCTTCCTGGATATTCTCATCAGCAGAGGAAACGGCGGCAAATTAGAAACACAAGTCTGTCAAAATAAGACCCACACTAAGTGCTGCACTACAAAATTAACCCAACCCCCCATAAGAACATTATTCAGATGAGCACAAATGCACTGCAGCAACCCAGAACACCACATGCAACGTCTTCCAACAAAATGGATACCCGCGCAACTTTTTCAAACAGGGCCTGGCCACTGAAGCCACTGATATGTATGGAAGGGTAACACTGCTATACACCAAAAACATCTCAGAAACGACCAACAGACACGTATGACAACCCCCCAGCATCACCGTAGCACGCAAACGAACTGAAGTCTTCCAAATCATATTAAGTAAAGCAAAAGAGCCAGTAGCCCAAGAAGAAACAAAAAACAGTGGTCACCTACAATTTACAATCTAAGGACTATAACAGCAATTATATAGGACAGGCAGGCAGAAGGCATGCATGGATACCAACCAGAGGTCGGAACACACAACGGAAACTCCTTAATTTCGTAATACATGGCTAAACTCAGGCACAGTTTCAACTGGGAATCCGTGAGCATCCTAGACTCAGCTAAATCACTCAGGAATTCCTGGAAGCTTGGCGTTCAGATAAATCAGTTATCATTATACACAGATGTAAACCATATTTACATACACTTCAAGAGCCTGAAAAGGCTAAGAAGGAAACAAAAACATCAGAACACATCCTCTGTAGCAGCCAACACCCAGATATGCAGGGATTGACACCGGACAACCAAGCAGAAAACAATACCCTAATCAGGGAACTACCAAGGAGAAAACCACACCCTCCCCAGTGCTGTTGGAGCAAGCTACTGTATATGTCAGGGCTCTTCCCACTTGGCCCTTTGATGACTTGTGGACTTCAACTCCCAGAATTCCTCAGCCAGGCACGCGTGCCTGGCTGAGGAATTCTGGGAGTTGAAGTCCACAAGTCATAAAAGGGCCAAGTTGGAAGACCCCTAGTATATATAAACAGGGAGCAAACTCCAGACTCACTAACATTGATGATGTTACCTAGTTGGGTTATGAAATGTCTCCAAGCAAAAAAACCATGCTCAGAGAGCATTAAGGATTCCACAAGGACAGCCACAGAATACTGGGAAAAGAAAACACATTTTCATGGAAAAAAGCAATACAGCCAGCAATTAAATACCTAAATGTCTTTTTAAAAACTGTACAACTTCATCTTACCTTTAATAAAGATTAACCTCATTTCTGAATATTATTTCAAGCGCGTAAGTGACACAATACAATCAGCCATAACTGTTATGGTTTAGTATGTTTAGTTTGTTGAATAAACTGTAGTTAAATCAGGGCTTACTGATATCCTATCTGAACCCAATCAATGGCTCGGATCTCCACAGTACAATATTATTGAGTACAGCTGGATCCAAAAATTAGCAAAGCATATACAGTATCCAGAGTCCTTTCTCAGAGTCTTATACATTCAAACATATTCCAGATTCTCCCATATTCATTTTTGGCATGTTGAATTATTCCTATTTTCAAACAAAGGTAATAATAAAGACGAAAAAAACATTTTAATTCATTATTTAACCGAAGAGTGATATTTAAGAAAGTTATCAAGAGGAATGCATTTCATCATAATAGCTTCCAATAAGGTATAATCATATACCTTATATATATAAGGTATAATCATAGTACCTTCCCATAAAGTTGAGAGGGGCTTGATTTAATAAAAGAGAACAGGGAAAGGGAATATAGAATTTTTGAAAAGGAAAAGATTTAAAAAAGCAAAACAACAGCATTGTATATACAAAGACTTATCGAACATGTCTACAGGATTATGGTTTTACAAAGCAGTTTACATAATAGATGACTCCAGTTACTAAGACTTAATGTTATTAGCAACCTATTATGAATGATTTACACACATGCAGATTATATGTGGACAATTAACATGAAATCGTTTCCCACTGCTAAGAGCTGGATAACTAACCTTTCAACAACACACAACTGTCTCGGGGAAACAAAGGTAAACTTTCCAAGTCAACCGTCATGCGATAACAATGGCTACATTTTGGAAGGGAGAAAAAAAGGTGTGTTTGATTTCTGGGAGAACTACAAAGGCAAAGATTTTACCTATTTGGACAGAAAATAAGCCCGTGTGTCATCTACAAAGATTCACGAAGTGACAGGAAAGCAGCAAACTTAACACTTCATCTTTATTACATTTCCTGTGCATTATAACCCCTACAAAGAAGGCACTGCTCAATTGAAATGAACCAGTACCAAGCAAAAAAAACAAACAAAAACACAAGTTTCTTCAGTATAGGTCCTTTTCATTAGTCCATAATGGGGCACTGTTAAACTTCAAGCTGCTTTCTGAAATTTCAAAAATTTACTGGCTACAGGGGGTACATGGTATTTTTTCAAGCACAGGAGTGTATTTAGCCGAGATACAGCTGACTTTAAAAAAAAAAAAACCACCCAGACTTAAAAACTAAAGACACCTTATCAGTGATTGATCCATATGAAGTTTTGAAAGCAGGAAGCGTAAATATCTGCTCCAACAGGAGACCCTAGCAACATTGACGGAAAAAGAAAGACACTGAGAAACGAACTTTTTGGATTCCTCCCAGGTAACTACCATAGAAGGCAAATAAATTATTTGTCCACTCGCTGGCAGAGTTCTGAGCTGCCAGTCAATTCTCTTACTGGGAAAATAATGTCATGTGGGGTCCTTGGTGCTCTCTGAGCTGGGTTGTTTCCTTGCAGACGTTTCATTACCCACCTAGGTAACATCATCAGTGCTAGTAGGGAGTGGGGTTTGCTCTCCTTTTATCTATTCGTGGCTTGCCCTGTCAATGTCGGTGGAGGATGGTCTTGATGGTTCCTTGGTTGGGCTGTTGCTCACCGTTAGCTTGTTTGTCTGAGTTGATAGTTCCCTGTGTGGAGTCTTGTGTACTTCCTGATTGTTGGTCCAATATTAATCTTGGTGTTAATCTCATCTTATCTGGGTGTTATCGTGAGTCGTTTTGCTGTTTTTGTTTCGTTGGCTTGTGGATGGTCTCTTTTGAATGGCATGTAGATGTTCTTTATCTCAATGTGCCAGTTGATGGCCAATTTGTCTGAGTGCCAGGCTTCCAGGAATGGACTTGGCTCGGTCTACTCTAGGATGTTCAGTTTCCCAGTTGAAACTATAGTTAAATCTGTCTGTGTGTTCTGAAATTAAGTAGTTTTCATCACGTCTTCTGACGGCTAGTTGGCATCCATCGATGCCCTGAGCACCAACTAATGGCAAGGCTTCTCTGCCTGGACAGCAGAGAGCTAAAAATGTTTTCCTATCCCAGTGATGGCGAACCTTTTAGAGACCGAGTGCCCAAAAACTGGCCCCGCCCCTGCCCCACCCCCTGCCCCGCCCCCACTCTGCCCCACCCCGCCTGCCCGCAGGGCCACTCACCGCCTCCAGGGCCCACCGCAGATCGCCCAGGCAGCCCAGCAGCGCCATGTCAGCCATGCCCTCTGCCCGCACCCTGCAGCATCAACTGTGCGTGTTGGGGCGTGAGGGCAGAGTCTTGTCTACGCTGCCTGGCTGCCATGTCCTTGGCTGCGCTGCTCCGCATGGGCCACGCTCGGGGGCGACTCTCCTCCAGGGGGGTTGCTGGTGAGGAGGGGTCGCGGGCGGAGGCAAGGCTGGGCAACGGCACGTGTGCCCACAGAGAGGGCTCCAAGTGCCGCCTCTGGCACCCGTGCCACAGGTTCGCCACCACTGTCCTATCCTGTCATAATCGGCATGACTTTAAGGATAACGTTAAAAGTGTCCTGACAACATACACAGAAGTAGAACGGAAAGGATTCCAACATCCATCCACAGAGTAGTGATGCTTGTTTACCAACGCAAGAGGTGGCCTAAAAGACAGTTTCCAAAGGATTTGTGTTCTCCGCTGTGTACATTACACACTTGCATTCTTTCTGATAAAGTCATTCTTAGGTTAACTGAGGGGTGTTTCCTGCTGCTGCTGTTTCTTGGGAAATCTTTGCAGAGTTTATGATAACTATTATCTTACAGAGTTTCTTAACATTAAATGTTTCACAACATTTAGCAGCAGAAAATGACAAAACGGTCAAAATGAGGTTGAATTAAGCAAACTTTTAATTTGCTTAAACTGACACCAACATTTTTGCTTTGCCTTGCCATTTGAAGACTTTTTTTCCCCAGAGTGAATTGAACAGTTTGGGGACATAGGTTTGAATAAGCTCAAATCTGCCAGTTAATATCGAAGTAAATCTTTAATCAATAAATGACCAGGAGCCCCGGTGGCACAGTGGTTAGAATAAAGCATTGCAGGCTGACTGCCCACAGCCCGGAGTTCAATCCCGACGGGGCTCAAGGTTGACTCAGCCTTCCGTCCTTCTGAGGTCAGTAAAATGAGGACCCAGATTGTTGGGGGCAATATGCTGATTCTGTAAAATAGCTTAGAGAGGGCTGTAAAAGCATTATGAAGCGGTATATAAGTCTAAGTGCTATTGCTACTTATCATTTATCAAAGCCCAATTAAAATATTTTGCCTTCTTTGCAACAAAATGTCACCAGACAAAATTTTAGCATCTGTTTCTACACAAATCCAGACAAATAATGTTCCTATATTTGAGGGGTTGTCACAAGCACCTGAAGGCAGGACAAGAAGCAACGGATGGAAACTAACCAAAGAGAGAAGCAACCCAGAACTAAGGAGAAACTTCCTGACAGCGAGAACAATCAACCAGTGGAATAGCCTGCCTCCAGAAGCGGTGAATGCTCCAACACTGGAAGTTTTGAAGAAGAGACTGGACAGCCCTTTGTCTGGAATGGTATAGGGTTTCCTGCCTGAGCAGGGGTTGGACTCGATGACCTCCGAGGTCCCTTCCAAGTCTGCTATTCTGGTACGTTCTGTAACCCCCTCCTCATCTCAAAAGCCTTGTCCTTTTGCTGGTTTGTTCCAAGTATTACAAGGCTGGGACCGCTCCTTCCTATTAAGTTTTTTCAGTCAAAGGGGGGGGGGGAGAGAAAAAATGCCTTCGGCCATCTCCCACTATCAAGGCAGGAAAAATCCATTTCCTCATCCACAGCTAGTCAATCATTTCTGTCTTCTAAGATAAGTAGGCACAACAAACTTTTCTATTATCTGTGGACTGTCGTAAAGGAAACAGTTCTGAATCTTTTCATCCAGAAGTCACAGTTGAACTCCCTGTGACCCCTACACAACTCCAGACCCCAGCGGACAGCCACCCAAGCCTCTGACGACATCAACATGTGCAGCCACTCTCAGCCCAGCATCAGGCCTTTTAAGACAGGCAAAGACAGGGGTAGGCAACCTGGGCTCTTTTGTGACTGGTGGACTTCAACTCCCAGAATTCCCTCTGCCAGCATGGCTCAGCTTGGAAACCTCCCCCTTTCCCCTCAGCATGGCTGGCTCAGGAATTCTGGGAGTTGAAGTCCACGAGTCATAAAAGAGCCACGGTTGCCTACCCCTGGGCATGGGGTGACAGCCAGCAGGGCCTCCGGATACAAATTGCCTGGATTCAGCTGATGACCTTTTGATAATTAAACCTTTCATCGTTTTTTATATCTTCTGGCAGACACACAAACACACACACCTCCTGTTTTGGGTTAATAATTTTGTTCTAGGCCAGGGGTAGGCAACCTTGGCCCTTTTATGACTCGTGGACTTCAACTCCCAGAATTCCTGAGCCAGCCATGCTGAGGGGAAAGGGGGAGGTTTCCAAGCTGAGCCATGCTGGCTCAGGAATTCTGGGAGTTGAAGTCCACCAGTCATGAAAGAGCCAAGGTTGCCTAGCCCTGGGCAAAGAGTTTCTCAACCTTGGCAACTTTAAGAAGGGTAGATTTCAATTCCCATGGCTGGCTGGGGGATTCTGGGAGCAGAAGTCCACCCGCCTTAAAGTTGCCAAGGTTGAGAAACCCCACTGTATGTAATCCCCCTTAGTAAAGGACATTTATTAAGTACTTTGTCTGTAAAAAATAAATTAAATACCCCAACTTATTTTTAACTCTAGACTTACCTTTTAGTAACTTCGTGAATATTATAGTGCTTTAATTATACCTTCCTTATGATCTTTCACACACACATACAAAATAATTGCCCTATTCCCTACAGCCGTATTATGAAATTATACAGACTATTATCAACTATCCGCAGGAAAATAACAATGAAATGCGTAAGAACTACCAGTAATTTATCGCATTCCCTTTCTTTAAAAAAAAAACCCTGTATTCAAGCAACATGAAAGTTAGCTATTTTTATGATTTTCCATTAAGGGGTCAGACGTCCTGTTCTTCAACGTTTGTAAAAACCCAAGGGGAAAGAACAAAGTGAAACAGAATGCATTCAGGGAAGCATATTGTTTTTTTAGCAAATTCTGTTTTAGATTTTGATACTTTCCAGCAAGAAAACAATACACACATGTGTCAGAGCAAGTATGCCATAAAAGTAATCAAGACCCAAGGAGCCTTAACTATGTCCTTCCTCCCACCGTTCATGCACGGTGAGCATATGTTGCCTTGAGAACGGAAATAGAAGGACAGCCGTAAAGAAAGCTTCTTGCCCATGTATACTTAAAGGTTGGGCTCCACTGTTCAATGAAGTTCACAAATTAAGCACAGGTCCCATCAGAAGATCAGGTAGGACAGAAAACATTGTCACCACTAAAGATAAGCAGAAGCTCTGTGTGCAGGGGAAACGGAGACCACTTGATCGGGCACAAAGAATCAGGGCCGCCTGTGAAGTTCTAGTTAAGCTGATTTATTGCTCACGCTCATACATAAAAATCGGTCAACTAACGGCCAGCATTAAATTGGCGCTTGATAAGAATCAAGAACACTTAGACCATTCGTTCATTCATTCATTCATTCAGATTTAGACCATTTACTGGAACCAGATTCCAGGCTGATTCCTCTCTTGACTCCACCCCCAGGTTCTGTCTGTCATTGTCCTATAGTACCATTTTAAAAATTGCAATTCTGCATTAAAACAGGTATGCTACTTTCATAAAAGTGATGCAGGAAAAAGCGGGAGGGAAGCTCCCCACTTGGAGGAAAAGTTCTCCTCCAGGATAGTTAAGTGGCCAAGTGGGAATTAAATGAATCCTGATTAAGTTTCCGGGTGTGAAAATATCTTGACACGGTCAATTAATTAGTATCTAAAAAAATGGACCTGCCACAAGACAATTTGCTCTTATCAGCAAGTTAGTTCTTTAAAAAAAAAAAAGAGTTTTATTGTTGCAAGGGAGCCTGTTTTGTTTTGTTTCGTTGGTCTTCAAAGTGTATCCCTATTCACGCCTTCAGCCCTCAAAACAAAACTGGAGTATCAGAAATTGGAGGAAGACGGGGGAAATTCATTCCCTCATCCCTGATACCATGGATGGATAGAGTTGCCCTTGTGGAGATGGACGGCATGCAGGATGGATGGATGGATGGATGGATGGATGGATGGGTGGATGGATGGATGGATGGGTGGGTGGATGGATGGGTGGGTGGGTGGAAAAGCTAAGGCACTGTCAGACAGGAGTCCTATCCTGCCTGTATTGTATTGATTCATATAAAGCAGACTGTGTAAAATAGATTCTTCTTCTTCCTCTTCCTCCTCTCTCTCCTTCCATTTTATTACTGCATTATATTTTTATCTCGCCTTCTTTAACATATATTTGGGCAACTTATTATCAACTTATTACCAGCTAAGGCAGAAAGCAATGTGACTGGAATTAAAAATAGAGCGCACACAGAGTAGGCAGAAGATTAATCTAAACAATGAACGAATGAATGAATGATTACTGTTATGAGGCTAGATGCTTCCAGCAGGCACTAAAGGAAGTTTGTTGATGGCCAAGAAGGCTTGCTTAAGCTTAGGATTATGTCGGGAAACCATTACTGTTTAAGCAAGCTCACTTAACAGGGAGGGTTCCCACACGTACAGCGCATCATGCAGCGTGATAAACATAATCATTGATAGCAGAGCTTTGGAACCTTCAGGAAGACAGAATAATAAAACGGAGTGACTCAGATGGAACGCCAAATCCTGATCCCGAAAAAGGATGAGCGACCGTTTGGCATCCAGAAGTCCCAGGAAAGTTCAGGAAGGAGCCACGGCTGCTGTGAATGCAGCTGTAACACTACCAAAGTCTGCGTGGGGATGGAGGAAGAGGAAGGCTCATCTTACCCCCCATCCAAGCCCTGCCCCCCCCCCATGAAAAACAGTGGGACATTAGGCACCCGTTTCTGGCTGGTTGGTTGTTGCAATTTTAAAAGCATGCAAGGAAAAAAGTCTGCAGAATCTCAGGTTGAAAGCTTTCTTCTGGCTTAGTGCCAGGTAAATAAACCTCACATTCCTAGGTTCCCATCTTTCTCCGCCCTGCCACATTTTCAGGTGAGGATAAACTGTGATCTGCCTGCAGGATGAGTCTACAAACCATTCAGATGCCACAGCACGGCTGGTTCTAAAGCCAGAAGGATTTGGAAGAGGTAAGAAAGAGCGTCTGTATCTATTTCATAAGGAATGTGTGTGCTGAGAAGATATCCCAGCTTGAGCACAACAGCGAAATGCACACATCGTATACGACTGCCATTCTCGACAATGTTGTGGTATTTCATCCAGGAAACAATTTACTACGTTTGAAGTATCTTAACTGGGCCATTGAAACATCCTCTCCAAAATTAAATTATTCAGCTGCCGTACATCAGCACCCTCTGCTGTTCAAAATATTTCTGAGACCCTTTTTGACTCTCAGGTTATGTTTAAACACAATAAGTATAATTACAATATAAAAAGTATTGTTAAATACCTACTGAGCACTGAGGTGTGCTGACACTGAACACAAATATTTGTTTGTTCACAGCATAATAAGGAAGATTAAAAAAATAGGACGAAAGCTTCCCATGTCAAGAAAAATTATCAGGGAAGCGGGAACAGTCCGAATTAAGAGCAAATAGTAGATTAACATTAAACAACACACATTTTAAAAAGTAATGACCCCAAAAGGGAAAAAATTAATTCTAATATACAGGCAGGGAAGATCGAAAAGGATTGGGTGTCACGGTTCCGACAGAGGAAACTCTTCAAAGAACTTTGAGACATTGTTTACCTTAAAGGATCTTTATTCGAGTAGCATAACATCGGCAGGTACATAGGCCAAGCCAAAATCTGAATTCCCCTCCCCTGAGCACATAGTATCAAAGCACAATTCCCTCCTCTAATTGACAGTCATACATCACATTGTCCAATTAGTTTGAAATGCTGGCTTTCCCACCAGTTCTTCAACCAGCCAATTCTAATCATCTCTTATTTCAAAAAGCCCTGATTCTCACCCTTATACAGTATTGTTATGTCTAACTAATCTCCCATGCACATTCCTCCTCCCCCCCCCCCAGTATCATCTAATTCTAACTCTAAGAGTAAAACATAAAGTAAAGGAAAATGGCTGCATCTCCATATGTTGCCAAAGCGAGAACATCCGATGTTAGCAGCGTTAACATCGGGTTCACAGGTAGTAACCCTCCTCTAAACTGCAAGTGGGCTCACATTTTTGGTCATGACAGTCTTAAAGTGGGTCACTACCTCACTGTGCCTGATTTTATGACTGTCATTAGGCAAATGCAACAGTCATAAAGTGAGCACTGCAGTCGTTAATCAAACACTGCAGTTGTTAAGAAAACAAAATGCCAGTGTCAACACTGCTAACATGGGATGTTTTTGCTTTGACAACAGATGGAGATGCAACCATTTTCTTCTTATGTTTTACTCTTAGAATTAGAGCTAGAGTTAGATGATGCTGGGGGGGAGGAATGTGCATGAGAGTTTAGCTAGACATAACAACACTGAACCTAGTGTGAGAACCAAGGTTATTGAAATAAGAGATGATAAGAATTGGCGGGCTGGAGAACTGGAGGGAAAGCCTGCATTTCAAACTAATTGGGGAATGTGATTTATGACTGTTAATTGGAGGAGGGAATTGTGCTTTGATACTATGTGCTCCGGGGAGGGGAATCCAGTTTTTGGCTTCGATTGTGTTAGTGCTGTGCTTCTCAAATAAAGATTCTTTAAGGTAAACAATGCTTCGAAGTTCTTTGAAGAGTTTCATCTGTCGGAACCAGGACAGCCAGTTTCTAGCAAAAACACGGTGAATTGTGGTCATATGATTGCAAGACCCTGCAAGCAGCCGTAAACATGAGCCAATTGCCAGGTACCCAAAATGCAGTCATGTGACTGGGGGGGGGGGCTGAACATCAGAACCTTGTACCTGGGTTGTGAGTGGCTTTTTCGGGATCCATCATAACTTCGGCCACTAAGTGACTGGTCTTTAAGACAAGGACTACCCTGTAGTTAGCACCTAAAGCAGGCCTCCTAAAATGTGGGGGAGGAGGAAGCCTTTGAAAGAGGGCTGCAGACTTGCTTCCCGGAAACCCACGATCTGCAGGCTGACGTGTAATCAACTCCCCTCCTATACACTTCAGTGATCACACAGAACGACTTTGAGCCTGGAAATTCACAAGCTCACTGAGCATCATGTAAAGAAGTCCTTCCTTCCATCGGTCCAAAATCTTCCACTAACCATTCACAGGATGAATCTGGATTCTAGTATTAGGAGCAAGGCAGGAAAACAAATATTTCCAATTTCATTTATCTACATTCATCATCCTTTAATGCAGGGGTCTCCAAACTTGGCAACTTTAAGACTTGTGGACTTCAACTCCCAGAATTCCTCAGCCAGCTTTGCTGGCTGAGGAATTCTGGGAGTTGAAGTCCACAAGTCATCAAAGGGCCAAGTTGGAAGACCCCTGCTTTAATGCAAAGAAAGGGATGGCGAAGAGCAGCTGTAGGGACTGTTGTGGCAGGGATATGCAATCGTGGCAATTCTTACAATCTCACCTTCTTGATGGACCGGCGTTTCCTGGTCTGAAGAAAGTCATTACAGACCTTGGGGAGAAGAGACCCTCTTGGACCCCCCAAGAAAAACAGGCAACATTTGTTCGTTCTAATGTTAGTCAACTTATTCAACTACAATGGTACCGTGGTACTCAACTACCTTGAAACTCACTGGTTACTCAACGCATTTGGACGTGGAAATTTTGTCCTGCTGCTCACGGTTTGTTTGGTACTCAACGCACAAGCTGGAACTTGTCGGTATCAGCTGCCTTGTGACTCACTACATTAGAACAATTAACCAGTGGAACAACCTGCCTCCAGAAGTTGTGAATGCTCCAACACTGGTAGTTTTTAAGAAGAGACTGGACAGCCGTCTGAAATGGTATAGGTGGTTGGACTTTATTGTTGTTGTTGTTGTTGTTATTACTATTATTATTATTATTATTCCTTATGGGAAAAATGTGTTTGGTACTCATCGTTTTCGGTACTCATTGTGCCTCCCGGAACCAACTAATGAGGAATTCACTATGGAGAGTGCCGTGACAGAGCAATCCTCAATTTACAACCATTCATTTAGTGAGTGCTCGAAGTTTCACTGGCACTGAAAAAAGGGACTTATGACCAGTTTTCACACTTACGACCACTGCAGCATCCCCATGGTCACGTGATCAAAATTTGGGGTGTTTGGCAACCAGCCTGTATTTATGACAGTTGCACAGTCCTAGGCACCTGTGATCACCGTCTGTAACCTTCCCAGATGGCTTCCAGCAAGCAAAGGCACCCGGAGAAGCCAGATTCCCTTCATAACTGCAGTGTTCCACTTACCAACTGTGGCAAAAAGGTTTCAAAATGGGGCAAAACTCACTTAACATCTGCCTTGCTTAGCAACAGAAAATTTGGGCTCAGTTGTGGATCTAAGTCCTTCCAAAAGTGTTTGTAAAGATGTCCACCTAAGTTAGGGCAAGTATATTTGGTAAGCACGTCAAGTTAACCAACCTCCTTCTGTGATGGTCTAAATTATGGTAAGCAGCAGAAAGGAGAATCCCACTGCTCTGACCAGCCAGTTGTAGGGCTTCTACCCAAGAAGAGGCTTTTTGCTCAACTAGCTAGGAGACCTGAGAATGTCATTAAGATTAATATAACCTTTATTGTCATTTTCCTGGCGCACCTCGAAATGAATTTCCGATGCGCCACTCTCAAAAGGAGGAAAGCAACCAAGCAAATAGGGTCACCATCCCAAGGATAACAATAATATAATAACAGCAGCAGCAGCCGCCCAAAGTGCCAAGTTACACAAAAATGACACCAAAACCCATATGCGTGTGTGCATCACAGTATATTTTGAATCATAGTGGGGGAAAAGAGTCTTCAAAGTGAACAAGGCACAGCGTTATTACAGAATCTGCTTGTTCTGTTTCCATTACTAAATATTATTGCTCAAGGTGTAACACTTACCTGTTTGTGGGGATGGTGAAGCTAAAAGAAAGCAACTGATTCCAAAATGGGTCATTCTCAGAGATGGCCTCTCGTCCTGTCAGTTTCTTTAAATATTCGTTTTCTGGAAGGTCCTGAATGCTGCTGCTTGCTGCTCCCATCTTCTCCTCAATCCAGTCTGCACTTTTCAGGGTTTCATGTCACTGACGAAAAATCTGCAATCAGATGGAGGAAACTGAGAATACAATAACGTCGTCACCTACAGCGTGTCTGGAAATATATACAAAGTGCTATAAAAACAAACGTTATAAAACCACAAAGCAGAGCACCAAATCAGAAATTCCAAATCTGGAAAAAAAAAATTAAGGTCAAGTACTTAGCAGAAAACATGAAAGGCAATAAAGGAAAACATTTGTATCTCAGGGTTGAAATGAGGGATCCTTAGTGCTCTCTGAGCTTGGTGGTTTTCTTGCAGATATTTCATTACCTGACTAGGTAACATCTTCAGTGCTAGAAGGGAATGAAAATTGGAGGAGGAGGAGGAGGAGGAGGAGGAGGAGGAGGAGGAGGAGGAGGAGGCGAGGAGGAAAGGACTGTAAGGTCCTGGGTGTCTCTAAGCTTGTTTTTTCTGCAGATGTTTCATTACCTGACTAGGTAACATCTTCAGTGCTAGAAGGGAATGAAGATTGGGGAGGAGGAGGAGGAGGAGGAGGAGGAGGAGGAGGAGGAGGAGGAGGAGGAGGAGGAGGAGGAGGAGGAGGAGGAGGAAAGGACTGTAAGGTTCTGGGTGCTCTCTGAGCTTGTGGTTTCTTGCAGATGTTTCATTACCTGACTAGGTAACATCTTCAGTGCTAGAAGGGAATGAAGATTGGAGGAGGAGGAGGGGAGGAGGAGGAAGGAGGAGGAGGAGGAGGAGGAGGAGGAGGAGGAAAGGACTGTAAGGTCGGGTGCTCTCTGAGCTTGGTGGTTTTCTTGCAGATGTTTCATTACCTGACTAGGTAACATCTTCAGTGTTAGAAGAGGAGGAGGAGGAGGAGGAGGAGGAGGAGGAGGAGAAGGAGAAGGAGGAGGAAAGGACTGTAAGGTCCTGGGTGCTCTCTGAGCTTGGTGGTTTTCTTGCAGATGTTTCATTACCTGACTAGGTAACATCTTCAGTGTTAGAAGGGAATGAAGATTGGAGGAGGAGGAGGAGGAGGAGGAGGAGGAGGAGGAGGAGGAGGAGGAGGAGGAGAGGAAAGGACGTAAGGTCCTGGGTGCTCTCTGAGTTGGTGGTTTTCCTTGCAGACATTTCATTACCTGACTAGGTAACATCTTAGTGCTAGAAGGGAATGAAGATTGTGGGAGGAGGGAGGAGGAGGAGGAGGAGGAGGAGGAGGGGAGGAGGAGGAGGAGGAAAGGACTGTAAGGTCCTGGGTTGCTCTCTGAGCTTGGTGGTTTTTGCAGACGTTTCATTACCTGACTAGGTAACATCTTCAGTACTAGAAGGGAATGAAGATTGTGGGAGGAGGAGGAGGGGGGGAGGAGGAAGAGGAGGAGGAGGAGGAGGGAGGAGGGAGGGAGGAGGAGGAGGACTACTGTGTGGTCCCTGGTGCTTTCTGAGCTTGGTGGTTTTCTTGCAGACGTTTCATGACTCAGCTGCCCAACGGTACTGATGATGTTGCCTAGTTTGGGTAATGAAACGTCTGCAAGAAAACAAGCCAGCTCAGAAAGCACCAAGGAACCCTCAAATACGAAAGTATAATTTTTCCTTACTGTAATGTGTGGTTTTAGTGACACAAACTGTACAATTTCATGAGAAATTCATTTTGTTCGCTAGCAAGGGTGACCCCTTGGAAGACGCTGTCTTCTACTGCAACTGACAGTTATTAACTCGAGTTTAGCATAATCTGAAAATGACACTGAACGGAGCGGGATCGCTGATGAATTGGAAAAATGGTGAAAAACAGAACCAGCTTGCTGTACAACGGTTCCCCAACTTACAACCGTTCATTTAATGACCATTCAAAGTCACAATGGCCCTGAAAAAAGTGACTTAGGTCAGTTTTTCACACTTACAGCCGTTGCAGCGTCCCCCAGGGGGTCACGTGATCAAACTTCGGCTACTTGACAGCTGGCGTGTATTTATGGCCGTTGCCGTGTCCCAGGGTCACGTGATCAGCTTTTGCGACCTTCTGACAATGGGGGAGCCAGAATCACTTAACAACTGTGGCAAGAAAGGTCATAAGATGGGACAAAACTCATTTAACAACTGTCTTGCTTAACAATGGAAATTTTGGGTTCAACTGTGGTTGTAAGTCAAGGACTACCTGCACAGTAGAAAACAGGGGAAGCAAAACTATATTGCTATATTGGACCAGTAGGCCTACAATAATTGAAATAATTGAAATTTAAAGGAGACAAGTGTGAGGTTCTACAGTTAGGCAACCAAAAATAAAATACACAGGCATGGGATGAAAGTTAATAGCTGGCTGTTAATGTTAAGGATGTGGAATTCAGCAATAATAATAATAATAAAGTTGGAAGGGACCTTGGAAGTCATCTAGTCCAACCCCCTGCTCAAGCAGGAAATCCTATAACATTCCAGACAAATGGCTGTCCAGTCTCTTCTTAAAAACTTCCAGTGTTGGAGCCTTCACAGCTTCTGGAGGCAGGTTGTTCCACTGGTTAATTGTTCTCACTGTCAGGAAATTTCTCCTTAGTTCATAATATATAATAACTATTATAATACTTGATTATAAACTGAATATGAGATAGCAATGCAAAATGAAAGGAAGAGCAGTTTTAGGCTGCATGAGCTGAAATCACTCCTGCCATATCCCGCTTTGAGGATGGTGCCCAGTTCAGGGCAGCACAATTTAAGCAGGATTCCTAGAAAATGGTTCAAAGTACAGGTAGTCCTTGCTTAGCGATTACAATCGGGACAAGCAACTCCATTACTAAGCGCCACGGTCACTAAGTGGAAAATCATGTGACTGTGACAGCCTTCAACATTACTTCCTATTCAGGCATTAAAAATGAATAACCACAGTTTGTTAAACAAAACATCCCACGACTGCGACTTGTGATTTTATTTCCACTCTTCATTAACTTTACTGGTTAATGCAGTTAAACTGTTAAGCTAATGCGGTTCATTACAAATCTGGGTTTGTTTGGGAGGAGCAAACCAAGATCTGGGTTCCAGCAACACAATAAGCTAACCGTTCTTGGTGAAATTTCAGTGAGGGGCAATTTTCACAGCAAGCTGGGAATCCTGGTTTATCTTTGCAGGTTAATTTTTGAAACAGAAAACTACTGGAAAACTAGGAGCTACTATTCAGGCTAGTGTACATTTTAACTACCGGTAGTATTCCAGGAATTTCTTCTGACAGGCCTTTGGGTCCGCGGGAAACCTTGCAAAATTTTTAACTGTTGTCGAAAAGGAGAACACAGCCACAATCCTCCTTTCATTCTGGAGGCCATTGCTTGATATATAACAATATATCGATATTAGGAACCGCTAAGCAAGGCAAGGGCTACTTGAGTGAGTCGCGCCTTATTTTATTTCCAGCATGATTGTTAAGTGAGTCACTGTAGCTGCTAAGGGGTTTGTGTAGTTGTTAAGTGAATCCAGCTTCCCCCATCGACAATGCTTGTCAGACGCTAGCAGGGAAAGTCGCAAATGGCAATCACAGGACTTAGGACGCTGCAACGTCATAAAGGAAAGCTGGTTGCCAAGCACCCAAATTTGGTCCACGTAGCCATGGGGACGCTGCCATAGGCCGTAAGAATGAGGCCCGGTTGTCAGTTTTCTCAGTGCTGTTGTAACATCAAACAATCACTAAACAAGTGCTTGTAAGTCAGCTCCCCCAATTATCATCTTTGTCTTTTGCTTCAGTTCTGTTTAGTACAGGGGTAGGCAACCGTGGCCCCTTTATGACTCGTGGACTTCAACTCCCAGAATTCCTGAGCCAGCATGGCTCCGCTTGGAAACCTCTCCCATTTCCCTCAGCATGGCTGGCTCAGGAATTCTGGGAGTTGAAGTCCACGAGTCATAAAAGAGCCAAGGTTGCCTACCCCTGGTTTAGTACCTTCCCCTAACTTGGTGTTCTCCAAATAATGTGAGTTTCGGCATCACGCAACAAAAGACCTGCACATGGATTAGGGAACAAACGAAAGTATACGACACCATCAAAAGAGTAAAAGAATTGAAATGAAAACGGGCTGGGCGCATAGCAAGGAGAACCAAGGAGGGCAGGTGGACCGAGGCGGCCACAGAATGGATCCCACTTGATAAAAAGCATCCACAAAACAAGATGGAGCGACGACATCAGCAAGTATTTTGGGCCCAACTGGCAAAGGAACCATCTTGGTTGGAAACACGCGGAAGAGGCCTTCATCCTGCAGCGGACCGCCAATGGCTAGAACAATGAATGTGAGTTTACAAGCAGCATGCTTAACCATCATGTTTCCAGTGAATTTAGGGACTCATAATCCCAAAATATTTGGGTTGGGGGAGGTTGGTCTACATGTAAGTATCTGGGAATAATCTCACTTAAGTTAACGTATTTCTGGGTAGGTAGAAACAGGACTGCATTGTTAATGAACAAGACAGTGCCTATATAAAAAAAAATAAACAAAACAAAATAAAACATATTTTATTCGGAGATGGTTCATGTCAAATGAAATTAGCATCTCATTGATAGAGTCAAATGTGCTGCTTTCTCACTAATAAAATCTTATACTATTCACAACAGAGATTCTTAGTTGTCATTTATGAATACTAGTCTAGTATAAAAGAGAACAAAAGCTTGTCATATTTAATTGAAATTTAGAATGTGTGTGGATTAAAAAAAGAAACAGAGATCGTACAATTAATCTCTACCCATCAGTCAGGAATCTACACCTCTGTGATATGCAAGCACTTAACTAGATTAGCTAACATTCTCTGGCAGACTTAGAGACGTTTCCTGAATTATTCTTTAAAAGATCTGAAGTTCCTAAAAGCATGAAACTGATGGAAATGCAGCCCCCCCCAAATAATTCCTAGAAGGTTATCATATGGATTTTATATCCAAACCAAGCACATGTGTTGCAATTCTAAAAAGCTTGTGTATTTAACATAATGTCAGTTCTAAGAGCATGGTTGTCATCTGTTAAATCATAGAAGAATCAAACATACAGGTTTTAATCTCAATGTCTGGTTGAGATCATCCAAGGAAGAAGATTCAATACTATGATATTCAATAAATATTTAATAGAGGCTTATTGGTCTTCACCAACACAAATTCTCTTGGAAAGGAAAACAAACAAAAAAATTAAGGCACAAAGTGCCCGACTTTCAATTAAACATCTATTTAGAGGCTCTATTCTGCGTTACTCCAGTGCCAATAGGCCATACGGGGCACCGTGGCCTAGCAGTTAAGACCCTGGGCTTATTGATCGAAAGGTCGGTAGTTCGAGACCCAAGCATCGCACAATGGGATGGGCGCCCGTTCCTGCCCCGCTTCCCGCCCACCTAGCAGTTTGAAAGCATGTAGGTAAATAGGTACCACTTTGGTGGGAAGGTAACAGCGTTCTCTGTGCCTCGGCATGTAATTATGCCGACCACGGAGGAGTCTTCGGACATTGCTGGTTCCTCAGCTAGGAAATGGAGATAAGCACTGCCCCCCCCCCGAGCAAATACGACTGGATAGGGGTAACCTTTCCCTTTACACATTATGCCATACAGTTACAGTCTGTGTAATTCTCAAATTCTTTTCCATCTAAAGCAGGGGTTTTCAAACTTGGCAACTTTAAGACTTGTGGACTTCAACTCCCAGAATTCCTCAGCCAGCGGAGTTGAAGTCCACAAGTCTTAAAGTTGCCAAGTTTGAAGACCCTTGATCTAAAGCAGGGGTCTTCAAACTTGGCCCTTTTATGACTTGTGGACTTCAACTCCCAGAATTCCTCAGCCAGGCATGGAATTCTGGGGGTTGAAGTCCACAAGTCATAAAAGGGCCAAGTTTGAAGACCCTTGATCTAAGGAAAGCAAATAACCAATATGAGTTTCTGTGCAGGAATAAAGCCAAGGGAATAAAGCTTTGCTTCTTCTTTTAAACGGGACACAGAGATAAGCAAGAGTTGCTGTATTTTTCTCATCATGTTTTGGGTGAGGTTCAAAGGAAGCAAATATTTGAAGTTAGAGAAGATCACATCTGGAATGATGAGGGAGAATTTTAAACCACTTTGGGACCCAAATTAATCATAAGGGTGTACAAAAACCTTACAAACAGCAACACTGTGGCACACCTCTTGAAGCATACGGTTAAACTTAATACTATTCCAGCAGATTAAATTAACAGAATTGTTTGAGAGAATATGAATGAGAAATTCACTTATTTGCTTTCTGTAAAGTATGATATGACCAAAAAGGTGGCCGGGCTATTAAGAACAGAAAACCAACAATAAATTTGCAAAGCCCGCAAAAAGCAGGAAAGCAAATGTTTAATTTCAACAGACACCTTAAATATACTATTTTATTGGTATGTTTCAACGTAGCAATGGACAGATGTTTCTTATACAAACATCCTATTTGAATATCATAAAACTTTTATATATACCAAAACCCCCACCCTTCTTACCTTCTGAACTTCAAATTGTCTTGCTTGATGAATTTCAGTCTTCCTGTAGAAGAGAACAACAACAACAACAACTATAAGATGGGTATTATGGAGTTAATCAAGCAGCAAGGTCAAGCTTTCACTGTTAATTATTTCAGTCAACAAACCATCCACAATTGCTAGATGGTTAATGAGTAACTTTTTTTACACTCTAATGCATCCTGATGCAAGCAGTTTAATGCTAATGCAAACATCCGCCATCAGCCACCCATGTGAAAGTGTTAAGAGACCTTTTGTCAAGGTATATAAAAGAATTCTAGAAGCTAATTTAAATAACGTATCCACTGCAGTATCTCTACATCTCCCAAACTGTACAAGGAAGTTGTATTGCTTGGGCATATCCACAGGAGAGCTGCAAATAAAATTACCACACAGGCAGTCCTCAACTTACAAGCATTTCTTTAGTGACCGTTCAATGTTACCATGGTGCTGGAAAAAGTGACCTATGACTGTTTTTCACACTTACTGGGGAATTCTGGGAACTGAAGTCCATACATCTTAAAGTGGCCAAGGTTAAGAAACACTGTTTTAGACTTCAAGCCCAAAATCTTAATTTTACAGCCCCAAACTTGCTTGCTAAACCACTTTGCAAAATTAGTTTGTGAGCAATAGGCTGCCAATCCCTGGAATGGAGGGTGAACAATGTTTACAATAAAGTGATTCTACCTTTCTGAAAAAAAAAATAGCTTGGTGATTGAAATGTGTTGGTTATCCAGCATCTTTTAACTCTCCTCTTTGCTCCGTGGTACCAAGAAATACAACCTCAGGCCAAAAAGAAAAAAAGAAAAAGCTTCAAAGAGTTTAGTTTAAAATGTACAGCAAGAACTATTGAATATATATTACAAATTGAATCCAAATTACACACCTAGAATTGCAGGTTAAATTTTGTAAAGAACACTGCATCTAAAACCTGTTCTAGGAGTTTATGCATTTAGCATTCTAGATGCCGTATATACCAGGGATTCTTGGCCATTTGAAGAGGTGTGGACTTCAACTGCTTTGCTGGCAGGAGAGTTCACACACACACACATTATATATATGTATGTAGATAGATTAGATTAGATTAGATTAGATTAGATTAGATTAGATTAGATTAGATTAGATTAGATTAGATTAGATTAGATAGATAGATAGATAGATTAGATAGATAGATAGATATAGATTATAGAGATATAGAGAAATAGAGATATTGATAGATATATAGATTAGAGAGAGAGAGAGAGAGAGAGAGAGAGAGAGAGAGAGAGAGAAACACCAGTTCTGTTTTGCATATAAGGAATTACTGCAATATCACACAGATGCAGGCAGTTCTGATGCCTCTTAGATTCATTATATCAGCCACGATTGACATATTTAAATATCTTGAATACCATTTTTACAGATCTGCAAGTGTGAATGTTATTTTTACTGATAACTTAACATTTGATTATGGCTGAGTTAAAGAACTAAATACAGGTTGTCCTCAACGTACGACCACAATTGAGCCCAAAATTTCTGTTGTTAAGCGAGACATTTGTTAAGTGAGTTTTGTCCCATTTATGACCTTTCTTGCCACAGTTGTTAAGTGAATCACTGCAGTTACTAAGCTGCTGTAGTCAAGTTATAGAAGCGCATTCCTGAACAAGCAATCCTTAAATAAAAAGTGCCACCTTGAATCAATCAGCACTTCCTGTCATGAATCCCATTTCCTTCCTTTGGGATTTATTTCTTTTTTTTAAATTCAGCATAGAAAGCATGTTGCTGCAACAAGATCTCCTGTGGGGTATTTTGGCCGGGCACCCTTGGCAACCAGCTGCGGGGTCTGTGGACGTCATGTCTGCCAGAATGAGTGGAGGGTGAGAGGGAGGATTTATTCATCCAATGTTTAGTCTCTAAAAACTTTATTTACAGCAAATGGGGAATGAACATTTAGGTCTGTGGGCCACCAAGTCTCAGTCACTTGAGGGAACAGGGGCGCGGGGAGGCTTCCCGTGGTTTCCATGGCTTTGCTAACAACTTTTAGGGCAGCAAGGAAAGTACTACGTCAGGGGTCTTCAAACTAGGTCCTTTTATGACTTGTGGACTTCAACTCCCAGAATTCCTCAGCCATGAATTGACACCTGTCTCGCCTCGCCGGCCCACTTCTTCTGGTCCCCCGGCCTGCATTTTGCCGTCAGAGGCCTTTCCGGAAGGCCTCTGCAGCCGAGAAGCGAGCTATGGATTCAATCCGTAGCTCGGTTATCGGCTCCAGTGGCCTTCCGGAAAGGCCTGTGATGGCGAAATGCAGGCGGGGGAGCTCCCTTCTCAGCTGCAGAATGCAGCTGCTCCTTCGGTCGTGGAAGAAGGGGGCCGGCTGCTGGGGGGGCTGGCGGTGCCGGAGGTGAGTGGAAAAGACACCCCCCATCCCGAAAACAAGACCTGGTGCCTCTTTTGGAGGCAAAAAAATAAAAATAAAAATAAGACCGGGTCTTATTTTCGAGGAAACACGGGTAATAGTAAGCTGACAAATGTTTAGATGTTTCCCATTCGATTTATAAACTGTACATAGCATTATACAATGCAAAGCTTTTATGCACCACCCTTAACGACGTGGCCCAATTTTGCCACTGGCTTCGTCGTTCTTAGATTTCAGCTACTGTATTAGATTTCTTCCAGTTATCCTGGTGTGTCGTTTACAAGTGGAAACGCCTAGGGCAGGGAATATGATCCTCACAATAATCCCCCAAGAATTGCTGTTTAAGGCAGGGGTCCCCAACCTTGGCCACTTTAAGACCTGTGGACTTCAACTCCCAGAATTCCCTAGCCAGCCATGCTGGCTGGGGAATTCTGGGAGTTGAAGTCCACAGGTCTTAAAGTGGCCACGGTTGGGGACCCCTGGTTTAAGGGCAGTGTCTTTAAAAGGTAACATGTAGAAAGCATCCGGCATATCTCCCGAAGTTGCTTTTCAAAATGCAACCAGACTTTCTTGGGAGGTTTTTTACCTTGAACACGTTTCGCTTATCATCCAAGTTCAGAAGAACTGAAGAAGCTTCTTGGATGAGAAGCGAAAGGTTTTCACGGACAACTCTCACCTGGATGATTGAGAATTTCCACAGGCATCCTGGCATCTCCGCCATTTTGTATGTAAAATAAAAGGCATTATATGAATGTACTAAGAAGGCATGTTCTATACCAGGGGTCCCTGACCCAGGGCCAGGCTGCAGCCCGTTCAGAACTGGGCTGAGGAAGCGCTGGGCGAGCACACACGGGTGCAACGCTGCGTTTGTTAAAGCGATGTGCACACACACACAAAACCGTTCCCTCACACACACA
Organism: Azemiops feae; assembly: GCA_023970755.1. NCBI lineage: Eukaryota > Metazoa > Chordata > Lepidosauria > Squamata > Viperidae > Azemiops > Azemiops feae. The sequence goes on along the minus strand of JALGBA010004087.1, from coordinate 666,980 downwards.
CCACCCCCTGTTGCTGCCACCTCCAGGCTGGAAAGATTGGAGATCACTGTTCTATATATTTCCACATTGGAAATTAATTCTAATTTCTGATTGAATCAATTCATTTTCAGCCATCATGAAAGTACAGGTAGTCCTTGACTTATGACCACAGTTGAGTCCAAAATTTCCATTGTTAAGCAAGACAGTTGTTAACTGAGTTGCACCCCATTTTATGAGCTTGTTGCCACAGTTAAGCAAATTACTGCAGTTGCTAAATGAATTGAGCCGTCCTTAAGCAAAACTGGCTTCCACCGTTGACTTTGCTTGTCAGAAATCAGCCGGGAAGATTACAAACGGCGATCACATGAATCAGCTGGGAAGATTACAAATGGGGATCACATGAACACAGGCCACTTCAACTGTCATACACGCCAGTTGCCAAGCGCCCAAATTTTGATCCCATGACCACTGTGAAAATAGCTGCATATGTTTTGTTTAATCAATCTAATGAAGCTACTGGCGTAATATGAACTTGTAAGGATTTCATTATACGTAATCCTGCATATCAGGATTCTAGGTAAATGATAACATCATTAATCTAAAATGCAATGCTATTTTTAAACAATTCACAACCATAATTGCAAAAGAATAAGTCTCATAGATGCCACATGCAAAGTTTTAACCATGTTAAAATCAGATACCTTTTCTGTTTAAACTAATTATCAAGTGACTAAGATAATTCTTTCTTTGCATAATCTGTTTTTGGAACAGATGATATAAGACTGTAAGGACACAGATGTCACACCTTCTCCTAAGGGAAGACATACTGTATTCATATTAAACCTCGTGTTTAAATGTTAAAATAAAGATTTCTAGAAAGAATCTTAAAGAAGGAACTGGCAGCAACAGAAACATAGCAAGTAGCAGAGAATGAATTATAGAAAACATTGAAAATATTTGTTAAAGCAGCCTTGCGGTTTCTGGGGCTATGAAAACGGTTTTATATTTTCAAGCCTAAATGAGGAACACTTCACTAGCCATCTAGAAAAAAGCATTAGGTGATCAAGGAGAATTTTAAAAACTAAGCACAGCAGAATTCTTGCTTTTTCCAACTATTAAGAAAAACAGAAGAAATACTACAGAACAGAAAATATTACATACATGAGTTGGCATATAATTCGTAAAAAATCTGTAGGTATATGGATTTGGAATATGGGACACAGGAAGACATATAAATGCCCCCCCAAACAGGCTTTGAACCATCACATCAGCAATGGTCAACCCTGAATAGGATTCGCACCTGACAGGGCTGAGACCCTCTGTATAAAGGGGGTGTATAGCATCCTCCCCTCAGTGTGACTGCGGGTGCCACATAAAACTATAGAGCACATCATGGCCACCTGTATGTTTCTTACCTGATTGGAGAGGGAGACTAACCAGTTTGGTCTACTGATCAAGGCATCAGGTTAGAAAGGGGGGAAGATGGTGAGTTCAAGTCCTGCCTTAATCATGAAAGCCAGCTGGGTGATTTGGGGCCAGTCCCTCTCTCTCAGCCCAACCCACCTCACAGGATTGTTGTTGTGGAGAAAATAGGAGGAAGGGGGGTTGGATATGTTCGCCACTGTGAGTTATTTTTAAAAGTAATAAAGGCAGGATACAAATAAATACATAAAAATAAAAACAACAGGAAGATAAGCCAACCAGAGGTTTGACACACATGTACCTATTTTGTGCAACAAACTCTTAAACATTCAAGGCCACATATCGGTTCCCTAAAATTCTTTTATGGTAAGAAAAACCCGATTCTGAGGTAAGGGATCTTCTCTCAACTACATTTCAGAAGGAAGCAAGAGGATGATTTCTCTGGTTAATCATGGCTACCTATTGCCTTCACATTAACTTGGGGTTAACTAAGTTGATCTGCATACCAGGATGGGAAATTAAATCTCCCACAGCCTCAATGACTCAATAAAACAATTTTTTTTCATACCTGAAACTAATTCAGGTTTTCAGAATTAGTTCAACCGTCCAGTTATTTTTTGAGTCATTGAAAACATTTTACTCTATATGGCCTCAGTCGTGGATTATTTCCACATATCATATCTAGACTTTTGAGACCTAATCTAGACCTAATCGCCATGAAAATCTCTTTTCTCTGGAGTTTTAGTTGCACACAGAATACTCAAAACAGCATGAAACGAGGCCACAGTTCCACAGCGGTTATTCTATTCTTAGGGTTGATATAGGACTTCCCAGCTCCAGGTGGATGTTGCTTGGAGAAAAAAACTAGCATTTGAATTCACACTTAGCATTAACTGGGTCCACAAAGAATACTAAACTAGTGGGCAGGTTTGAAAACCGAAATTAAACAGTTAAATTAACCAAACCATACTAGCCATATATAGTAGGTTAACTTCAAGCCAACTACATTTTAGCGTATTATGCAAAAGAGGCCCCTAACCTGCCTCACAGCCTTGCCTTAGTTGTGGCTTCCGATTCCAAACTCAACTGGCCATTTAGCTGGCCTCGATATGGCTTCTCCCCAAAGACCATTAATCTGGGATTGATGATGATGATGCTTACATTCCTGTGATCTTTAACCTTTCAGAGGCAGTGAGATCAAATCCCAACGGAACCGATTATAGCACTGACAACTGTATCTATGGAGGTTCGCAACCAGGTCATGGTTGTCCCAATGGTGCTTTTCCAAAAGGCGACTGGACTTTTGTTTTGTTTTTTCTTTGAAAACGTTTTGTTTCTCAGAACTGAAGAAGCCTCTCGGATAAGAAGCGAAAACGTTTTTTAAAGGGGGAAAAAAACCCAGGAAAAGTCCAGTTGCCTTTTGGAAAAGCACCACTGGGTCAGTGACAACTGTGTATGGCTTTGAACCCAGCACCAGGAGAACCCAGAATCCACAATGAGGATCAACCTAGGCTGCCATTTTACTCCAGATCAACTCCAAGCTACCTGATCAACAAACCCAGTTAAATGATGGTTTCACCATGGATGGTTTCCTCAATTTCTATAGCTGCCCATCTCAGACAAGTGATTCTGGAGAGTGAACTTATATTCATATAAAAACCATTAAAACCAGTCCAGGTACCATACCTATATACATATACATACCTACACACACACATGAATTGATATTTGATCTCTAAGCCAAGAAAAATTAAGACCATAAATATCAACAAACCTAAGAAACAGGGCCCAGGCTTCTAGAATAAAGGGTTGCCTGGCTTGACCCAGCACCCCAAGGGAAGTCAAACGCACACGTGGAATCGTGCAAGGTGTAACGGAAGCATCACCTCCTCCACCCCGGGGCTGCCCTGCACTGCAGGGGGAGTTTGTCTCGCCCCCTGGGCACTGCTGGGTGGAACAGGGAACGCGTCCACACGTGCTAAAAAAACCCAAGCTTTCCTTCACCGCGGTTTAAGCTCACGTAGCACACGCAGCACTGAACGCGTGTCGGCCAAGCGTTGTCTGGACCCGTACCGGGGTTTCTTCCCCTGCCGCAAGCGGGTTTGCTATCCCGGGTCTCCCTGACTCGCTGCCTTCTCCCCCGAGGGTCCGCCTTCCCCCGCCCCACCTTTTCACGGCTAGCGGGGCGAAAAGAGGAGCGCACCGGCCCCCGTTAGCAACCCCTTCCGGCGGTACCGACTCACCGGCTCCGGTTTCCCGGGGGAAGGAAAAGGCGGTGCACCCTGCGCCCCCCTCTCCGCGCCCCCCCGGATCTCTTCTGGGACCTGCCGCGCGTCCCCAACGCCGACGCCCGGATCCCGCCCCCTCTGCGCGCGACCGTTTCTAGCCACGCCCTCCGCCGGCGATCTCCATCTTTTCACGTCGTCACCACTTTTCCCCTCTGGGCGGGAAGAGTCCGCGGAGATCACGTGCTCGAAGGCCCCGCCCAGGCATGCGGAACCGAACCTGCGTGTCGGGAAATGAAGTCTTCGTGAGCTCCGAGTGCGCAGGCGGGAGTTGGAGCGATTTGCCTCCCTCCCCGTCTCCGAGGCTCCCTGCAGAGCTGAAGCCGCCTGTTTCGACCCTTCTGCTCCCCCTGGTGGTTTGCCCCGGGAGGGACCGCTGGCGGCTTGGTTTTTCCCAACGCACCCTCACTTTTTGAAACACGTCCCAGGTGAAGCCCATTTCACAGAGGGGCAAGCTGAGGCGACCCCAAGACAAGTGGTTTGCCTGCAAACGAACACCACACGGAACGTGACAACCCTGTGGGGTCCCCAAAGGTGCTTTTCAAAAGGCAACTGGACTTTCTTTGGGTTTTTTTTTCCTTGAAAATGTTTCGCTTCTCATCCAAGAAGCTTCTTCAGTTCTTCGACGAGAATCAAAATGTTTTCAAGGGACAAAACCAAGAAAGTCCGGCTGCCTTTTGAAAAAGCACCTTTGGGACAACCATCACCTGGGTGACAGAGAATCCCCGTAGACCAGGGGTCTGCCACCTTGACCACTTCAAGACTTGTGGACTTCAGCTCCCAGAATTCCTCAGCCAGCTATGGAATTCTGGGAGTTGAAGTCCACAAGTCTTAAAGTGGTCAAGGTGGCAGACCCCTGCCGTAGACAGCTCTGTGGGATCAGGCTGAAGCTGCTATCCCGGAGTCAAATGACCTAAATATATGCTGGTTGCCCTGTGCCCGAAATTTTGGCCATGTGACTGTGGGGATACTGTGACAATGGTTAAGTGCAAGGACTGGGGTTTGTTTCAGTGATTTATATTTTTGAATGGTCATTAAATGAATGGTTGTAAGTTGAGGACTGCGTATGTGGTACAAATTTGAGCTCTGCCATGTCTTAACTCACCTCCCAGCCGGCTTGCCCAGCTCCTGAAATGCCCATTATATCTGCAGCCAAGCCAGCTATTTTGCATTACTCAGTATAGGGCCAAGGGCAAGGCTTCTCAATTTTGGCAACTTTTAAGATGTATGGACTTCAACTCCCAGAATTCCCCAACCAGCATGAGTTAGAGCAGGGGTCTTCAAACTTGGCCCTTTTATGACTTGTGGACTTCAACTCCCAGAATTCCCCAGTCAGGCATGCTGGCTGAGGAATTCTGGGAGTTGAAGTCCACAAGTCATAAAAGGGCCAAGTTTGAAGACCCCTACATTATGTGATGCCACAAGGTAGAAGACCAGGTTGGGGACAAAGCATAGCTGGCTGGGGAATTCTGGGAGTTGAAGTCCACACCTCTTAAAATGGCCGAGGTTGAGAAACACCAGTTTAGCTCTTTCTGAGTTAGCATTATTTCCCCCTCACATTATGTCAGGGGTCTTCAAACTTGGCCCTTTTATGACTTGTGGACTTCAACTCCCAGCATGCCTGGCTGAGGAATTCTGGGAGATGACGTCCACAAGTCATAAAAGGGCCAAGTTTGAAGACCCCTGGGTTACAGATTTATGCCATTATTGGCACAACAGCACAAGATGACAACAAGCTCCCCTTAACTGGTGTGTTGATAACCTAAACTGAATGTTTAATTTTAGTATGCAAAAAAAAAAAAAAAAAAGAGGGGGGAGAGAATTGGGACTCAGCACATAATACATATATTGCTTTCACATTTATTCAAATTCTAAATCAGTTAAATTTGCATTTTTCCTAGGCACAGGGTTGTAGTCTCCTTATTCACTAAAATAGATCTCAGAAAAATAATAAACTCTCTATCCCCACCGAACTTTTCCCAATCACGCACCTGTTCTCCGTAAAAATGCCTTAAATTGAAAAGGAGTCCTGGGCATATTTCTAAGGTGTAATTTTTACATCACATGGGAGAAACAACTTCCCTATTCCTTTATGAAAAACACACATGGATTTTAGAATGCACCAACTGAAAATCTACATTGCAGATAAAATAGTATAGTTACAACAATAACCAGTAAGGTTTATTTGCTATGGTGGCCTTGGGTGTTATTCTAATTAGGGAGGTAGACATGATCAACCAAAATACAGGAATTTGCATAAAGAGTTGTGTTTATCAGCTTTACCTTTTTTTTTCAGCTTTAGAAGCTCAAAAACATAAAAAAAGGACATTTCCCCTTTGTGGCATTGAATTGGTATTGTTTCCTCCATATAATATCTGCTTTTTAAAAGTTTTTCTATACCATTGTGAGGAATCGGCAATAGGGCAGTTCTGCAGATGCTAATTTAGAAACAGCAAATTAGTAGCTATCAATATTTTCACCATTAGTATTCAAATATTTACAATGCTGCTTTTTTTTTAGCTACTGTGGGTATGATCTTTTGCTTAAAAAAACAAACCTATGAGTCATCATCAATGAAGGATTTCAGGAATTGTTTTGAAACAAGTAGCAAAATTGACAGTTATAGTTTTAATAAAATATGGACACTAAAATTGTTAACACTCTCCAATTGCACTGCACATTAGGGTTCCAGCCACCCCAAATTTTAACAACAGCAAGACAATATATTAAAACTATTTTCAAGGACACAGCTAGAATTATTCCAAGTCTCCCCGGGTGATGGGTGTCTATACATATTCCAAATTTCCGTTCAGATAAATGTGCAATCAGTAAAATATCCAGGTGGGGACAACACTGTGAGTTCATTTCTTAATAACAGCCTTGACCCCACAACGGAAGCATAACTAATCCGTCTTTTTCTCGGAATCTTCTTTGGGCCCAGTTCCAGGAAATCCATTTGCAATGCCATTGCTCTTGGCCTGAAAGACAGGGAGGGAGGGGGAAAGAGACTTTTTTTTTAAAAATGCACATTCATTCCATCAGTTTTGAAACAGAAAAAACAAGACTGGCGACTAGATGACCCTAAGATGTTTTCCCTGATCCTAGAAAGATCCAGTTCCTTTTAGATCAGCAGTCCCCAACCTTTTTGGCACCAGGGACCGGTTTCATGGAAGACAACTTTTCCACGGACGGAGCGGGGAGTAGGAGCGTGCAACCTAGTTCCTGTGCATGTGCAGTTTCATTCGCCCACCGTTCACTTCCAGCTGTGTGACCACGGACCGATACTGGTTCACAGCCCGGGGGTTGCGGACCCCCGTTTTAGATCGTGCGCAAGGCAGCCTTATGGACAGAAGGGAGGCGAGTTGGATACATCATTGATGAGAGTCATAACTTTTTTTTAATTGCATGATGCTTATTTACAGGTCCTCTCTTAATGACCGGTTGCTTAATGACTGTTCCAAGTTATGACAGACCCTTCCAAAAGGTACCATTATGGTGGCAAACCCACAACCGCATGACCACATTTCAGGCTCTTGGCAACTGCCTAACCTTTGAGGTCAGTTGTAGTGTTCCATGGTTACACAATGTGATTTATAATGTCTCTTGCCAGCAAAAGACACCTGTGGGGATGCCTTGACTTGCTTAAGGACCAAAGTTTGCTTAACAACCGCTGCATTCGCTGTACGGCCACAACATTCTCTTAACAACCAACACCAAAAAAGATTATAAAATCCGATCAGTCACATGGGTAGACATATCACCATCATGACTTACAAAGAAATCCCAGGCTCCATTAAGGTCAAGGACTGCCTGTAATACGCTTAAGCCCCTTGACCTGCAGCCACGTATGCCCATCACTGGAAGTCTGCTGAAACCAGGGCAGGTGGGCATCCTTGCGGGCAAAGACTGCATCTGGAGGCGAAGGGGTGGGGGAGGGTTTTTGGACCATGCAAGGCATGCCCAGTGGTGCCACCTGAGCAGAGTGGGATAATTTTCCAGCTTATCTGGTGGGTGAAGCTGGCTAAAAAAATCTCTGTTTGCCCCTTCGAACCCTAAAACCGAACCTATTTAGAAAATGGGGGGGGGGGGAACGTGGCTCATATGTGACAATAAAGAAAATTTAACAGTGGTTCAGTCCATGGACTATTTAACAGTGGACTATTAACTATTAACTCTTATTTAATAATTAATTGTTAATGATACTAATGATGGTGGTTAATTATTAATAGTATTATTTCAGAGATGGCACATTTTGGGCGCAGCCAGACATCCTGGCACCCAGAGGCCCCATGTTGCTAATCCTCACCCTACAGCACAAGGATATTCGCTTTCGCACAAGCGTTTTAAATAGGACACCTGTACAGCACACATTCAAGCTTGTACTGGGCTTGAACCACTGCAAAGCCAAGATTTTTCTAATTCTTCGCAGCGTTTTTGTTACCTTGACTTACAGGCCGTCTCCATTCCGTTATGAATATTCATTGGTAAATATACACAGGATGAGAACAGCAGAGGAAAGACTACAGAGGCCACTGCTAAGCCTTCGAGCTTAAAATTCACTCCAGAGCAAAATTAAAAATGAATAGCTTCCTTTTCTTAGGTATATTCCAGGACACTCCGAGGAGGGCACGGCTCGTGCGGGGAATGAAAAGCAGAGAGACTGCTCTGTTAGAATTACAGCATTAAGCAAGCAAGGCCTGTTTGCAATTAGGATTCTGTTTGCAATTAGAAAACCGGTATGAATCGCCTGTCCATTTTGTGATCCTATTGTTGTCCTTATATCTGTTGATATATTTGTAGATAGTCCTTCGTTTACAACTCTTTGACCGTTCAAAATTACAACAGTGCTGAAAAAAGAGACTCGTGACCAGTTTTCGCATTCACAACCGTTGCAGCATCCCCACGGTCACGTGATCAAAATTCGGGCACTTGGCAACTGGCATGTACCTATGACAGCTGCATTGTCCTGGGGTCACGTGATCCCCATTTGCAATCTTCCCAGCCAGCTTCCGATAAGCCAAGTCAAATGGGGGAAGACAGATTCGCTTAATGACTGCATGATTCACTTAACAATTGTGGCAAAAAAAGGTTGTAAAATAAGGTGCAACTCGCTTAACAATCGCCTCGCTTAGCAGTGGAAATTTTGGGCTCAGCCGTGGCCGTAAGTGGAGGACTATCCGCATTAGTTTCATATATTTCATATGGTCAAATGACTAAATCATTTTAGTCATTTGACCATGTCAGATATAAATTTTCTATTCTATTTTATTCTTATCCATTTCTAATGGGGTTCCTCAAAACACACGCACACACACACACGTTTTGCCTGGGTAATGCTTACTTCATAAAGTTCCGGCTGATCGCCGAAGGGATCCTGCCTGAGGGAATCCTCCTCAGAGCTGCTCCTTCGCTCCTGCTTGGCCGCTGCCTGCACGGCTTTCTTGGGCCAAAGGCGTTTGACCAAAGGAGAGAGGAAGGGGTAGAGATACGGCTCAAGGAACCTCTTGTAGACCCAGAGCAGGACTGGAATGACGATGCAAGGAATGCACACCATGGCTCTCTGGAGTCTGCTTTGAAGAGGTGCTGGAGGAAGAAATACAACAAGTGGGTGACCACGATGTAAAAAAGACGTTGAGACTCTAGAAAGGGTGCAGAGAAGAGCAACAAAGATGATCAGGGGACTGGAGGCTAAAACATATAAGGAACGGTTGCTGGAATTGGGGATGTCTAGTTTAATGAAGGGAAGGACCAGGGGTGACAGGATAAGCAGTCTTCCAGTATCTCAGGGGCTGCCCCAAAGAAGAGGGAGTCAAGCTGTTCTCCAAAGCGCCTGAGGGCAGGACAAGAAGCAACGGATGGAAACTGACCAAGGAGAAGAAGCAACCTGGAACTGAGGAGAAACTTCCTGACAGTGAGGACAATTAACCAGTGGAACAACCTGCCTCCAGAAGCGGTGAATGCTCCAACACTGGAAGTTTTTAAGAAGAGACTGAACAGCCATTTGTCTGAAACGGTATAGGGTTTCCTGCCTGAGCAGGGGGTTGGACTAGATCAGGGCTTTTCAACCTGTGGTACGCGTACCACTTGTGGTACATTAACAAGTGGCAGGTGGTACGCAGCCCTGCCTAGCCAAGTGTAGTGGGGAAGGGAAAGAGCCAGCACAGGCAAAGACTTACAGTGAGAGAGTCCTCTGGAGCTGCAGATTTTACTTATGAATGGAGCCATTTGGGGAGGCTGCCTTAGCCGGCAGCCAGTACTTACTTTTTTTTTTCTTCCTTAAGTGCCGGCTGGGCTCCTTACTTTCCTTTCTAGCCAGTAGCTAATTCTTAAAGGGGAAGTGCCTTTTTAAGCTAGTTCACTCAGCAGCTTGTCTTTTCTATCTCTGGAGGCCTTTCCTTGTTTGATCAATATATGGAAGAGGGAAAATATGGGGGGGGGGGTTTCAAATTCTTCCTTCAGAAGGAGATGGGAATGAGAAAAAGGGAGGCAGGGAAGGAAGTCCTGCCTTAGCACTTGGCCACCAGCAGCCCTGCCATTGACTTTACTTGCCAAAAGGTTGCAAAAGGGGATCACATGACCCTGGGACACTGTGACCATCATAAATATGAATCAGTTGCCAAGCATCCAAATATAAATCACATGACCCTGGGCATGCTGCAATGGTCATAAGTGTGAAAAATGGTCATAAGTCATTTCAGTGCAATTGCAACTTTGAACAGGTTTTTTTTTTGTCACCAAGTTTTTGACACCTTGCTAGGTGGTACTCGAATATTGCCATATCCTAAAAGTGGTACAATTGGTAAAAAGGTTGAAAAGCCGGCTTCCGGTTCCGGATCGCGACACCAGCAGTCGCACGGAGAGATCTCTCTCTCCCACCGGCTGGTTTCCCTCCGTCGGTAGACCCTTAATCGGGTCGAAAGTCGCCCCGTAGAGGCGACCACCGTTAGAGGAGGCTCCTGCTCGACTGGGGAAGAGCGGCGGCTCTCCCCAGTTCGAGCTTTCTCCTTAGGGCCGCCGGAGGAAAAGATCGTCCTACAAAATGGACGGTCACTTCGTCGCACCAGCTGAAAGCCAGAAGAACATCTAAGCGAAAGAACCCCCGTGGAGAATTCGGGTGAGACCTTTCCTACCCCCTTTTTTTTTCCCCTAACTACTTTCCTGTTAAAAGCTTTCTTTGAATTATTTCCCTGTCGTGAGGAAGCAGCGTGTGAGCAATGGGGAAAAACAGCGTTGGAAAAAAAATATATAAATAAAAACCAGTTAATTTTGATACTATTTAAATTTTGGAATACTGAGGGGACCTGAAAACATTTTATTTTTGACTATTATTGCTACAACTACGTATTCATTATTTTGAACCCTTTCTTCATCTTTTTTAATACGAAAAATAAAAAATCTATTATTTGGAAAGAAAAAAAGGATTTTTTGGTTTGCTGAGGACATCTTGTGTCGAAAAGTGGTACTGCAACTATATTTTTTTTTATGACTGGGAATGGCTATGACCCTGAAAGAGTCATAACTACAAGATAACGATGCAGCTGGCCTATTGAAAATTGAAGGTGAATGCTTGCTTGATTCTTATGAAGCAGAGCCTTTCTTAAAGATTAAAGATTAAAAAGCCTTATTATTATCGATATGGAACTTAATACACAACTGGACTATGAACTTATATTGGAAACAATTTTAGAAGCTGCAAAGGATGTGAGCTCTTACTTTCAATCCCTTTTCTCTACACTGAGAGAAACTGTGGAAACCACAAAACAAACTAATTTTATTCAACTTCCAACACAACCTATCGAGAAGTCTGATGACTATACAACAACTTCAACAGAGATGTCTGAAGCATCAATACCAACATCAACAGAGACTGACACTCAGACACAACTTATTGAAAATCGAGAAAAGGTGGATAAACAATTGGCAAATATAACATGGAATAAAACAGCTTTTACCATCCAAAGGCTATTAGAAGAAAGGAAAGAGAACTTTGACCAATTTGAAGCGTTAAAGAATATGGACCTTTTAATAGTGTGGTTTGATTATGTAGGAACCTCACTATGGAAACCACTATGGCATAGAAAGAAGCCTAGAGTTAGATTTAAAAATGTATTTTAAAGTTTTATTTAATGGGATTAAAAAGGCTTTGATTTCTGGACTGACTTAACAACTAATGGAATACGTGAAATTTTTAAGAGGATACCCTTTGTAATATTACTCTGTTTTAGATATGATATATATTGGAGAAGTAAACTTTATCTACTGGTTTAAAAAGATTTTTATAGATATAGAGGCATTGATAGAATATATATTTAAATTAGATAGAAATTTATTTGTTGGCCTGATATTTTTATTTTAAGAGAATTATTTGGAAATAAAAGGAGAATAAGAGGGATGGGTGATAAGAGAAAAAAATGGTATCAATGAAGAAGATATGGGAATGTTGTTGCGAGAACAATATACCAGATATAATTATGTAAAAAAAAAAAGGGCACCCGAAGTGTTAATAACATGTCTATTTAAGGCTAATTGAAATATAGTAATTGTAAGTTAGTAAAGCTTAAAAACAGGATTTGGATTTTTTAGAATTGAAATGTAACTGATATTTGATAGGACCGTTTGAAACTTATATAGAATTTATTAATTTGAATATGTAAAATTAAATGAGGGAATTAGAGAGGGAAGCTTAAAAGACTTGAGTTGACTTATATATCTGTGATTGTTTTTCTTTCTTTTGGATGTTTAATATACCCACCTCCATGGTGGTTCCTAAGCACCTTAATGTTATCCCTGCACCCCTATAAAATCTAATAAAATATATTTAAAAAAAAAAAAAGGTTGAAAAGCCCTGGACTAGATGACCTCCAAGGTCCCCTCCAACATTATTATTATTACTACTACTACTACTACTACTACTACTACTACTACTATTATCTGGGAGTTGAAGTCCACAAGTCATAAAAGGGCCAAGTTTGAAGACCCCTGCTCTAAATCTTAATGGAATTATTGTGAATGCTGTTTGAGGCATTTAGGCAAAGGGATCCATGGGGAAGTGATCAGGTGATTTTTTTGCTTGCTTTTTATGTAATTCTTGTAAAAAGGTGCAGGGCTTCAATTATGTGGTTATGGCTACCTTGTGGACTTTTCACATACATACAAACACACCCTAGGCCACGGGTCGGCAACCCGCGGCTCCGGAGCCGCATGCGGCTCTTTGATGCCTTACCTGCGGCTCCGGAGCCTCCTCCGCCATTTTGGCGGGCGCGCGCGCGCATGCGCGGGCGGGTGCGGGGGGTACGCGTGTGCAGGTGCGCATGCGCGAACAGCGCGCACGCATGCGCGAACAGTGCGCACGCATGCGCGAACGGCGCGCGCATGCGCGGGTGCGCGCGCATGCGCGAATGCGCGGCTCCCAGCGTTTTTTTTTTTTAAGCTAAATGGGTCCGTGCGGCTCATCCGAAGTTTCGGATGGCCGACCCATGCCCTAGGCCAGGGGTGGGCAACCTTGGCCCTTTTATGACTGGTGGACTTCAACTCCCAGAATTCCTGAGCCAGCCGTGCTGAGGGGAAAGGGAAAGGTTTCCAAGCTGAGCCATGCCTGGCTCAGGAATTCTGGGAGTTGAAGTCCACCAGTCATAAAAGAGCCAAGGTTGCCCACCCCTGACCTAGGCCATTGGCTGCCTATTGGTCTGGTATAAAATGATTAAATCTGGACTAGAGATTTCAGGGTGATATTCTAACAGCCAATGACTTATTTTTCATTAGTTAAAGTTTATTTTACGAAGTTGTTCACCTGCCAATCAAAACTTTATAAAGGGATGGCAGTGACCTGACTCTTTAAAAACTCTCTGTCCCTTTTCTCCAAGGAAAACAATTGCTATTTTTATTATAAATGGTAACGAACAGCTTTTTCTTCCATTTTGGGGTTCTAGAAGTAGGTCAAATGTTTTGCTTTTCATGCGTTTCAATGCAATTATACTGTTTTCCTTCTTAAAAGCTAAAACACAGTGACAGAGAGTTGCAGCGCTTGTTTTACTTGCATTTTGATGAAAACAACAATGGCCGTTTGCTGCACTGAGAGCAAGGCATTGTTAATTAATTACAGCTTGCTGGTATTCATGTTTCCTAGGTGGTTTATTTACAGCTGAGTTGTGTACCAGCTGCTGAAAAGAGAATTGCAATTTTAATTAGTTAACTATGCCAAACCTGAAGTAATCAGTTAGAAGCCTCAATTACTCCATGGATTTTAAAATATTATTATATCAGGCTAAATAAGAGGAAAGAGTATAATAAATGCATTACTGTAAAGAAAAGAAAATGGGTCTGGAAATTTTATCATTAAAAAATTGCAAACAATTGCAAAAAAAGTCTTCAAAAAAATAATTCAAAATCTGACAATCATTGCATATCATCAATCTACCAGTACAAATCAAATATGCAATGTTTCTTCTGATGTATTATAACTCCTGTGTTAAGTATCAACCCAACACTTCTTTATGTTGTATTTTATTACTATGTTGTCAGCATGGCCAAGTAACTAAAATGTGGGACTGGAACCTGGGAGACCCAGATTCAAGTCCACCCACACATCATTTGCCATGCTAGGGAGTCACTCTCTCTCAGCTCAGCCTTCCTCACATACCAGCATCACAGTGAATGACAATTCTCTACCCTTGCCAGTTTTTTGTTTTTTTTAAAGCTAGCCAGGATCTGGCTTGCTTGAACCTTGGATGGGAGACCACCCGGAAACCCCTGGGCTGTAGGCTGAACTAGGAAATAGTCAATACTGCTTGGAGGAAGATAATAGAAAATTACTCCCATACCACTGTCAATAAAACTCTATGGTCATGCTAACGTTTTCACCAGGCTTCACATTTAGTGCCATTAGCGCCCCCCAATGACCAGGGGGGGGAAAGCCATCAGTGCTCATCAAACTTGGCAACTTTAAGATGAGGGAATCAGCAGGTCGAGCTCTTCTCCAAACAAAATGAGTGAGTGGCTGACAACGTTGCCACAGCAGCCTTTTTTCTCTCTTACTTATAATCAGTAATTATTACTGACATGGTTCTTTAATGAACTGTTAATGAACACAAATTCATATATTATTAAATGAAAAGCCATAGATAAAGAGAGAGAGAGAGAGAAAGAGAGATAAATAGATGAAAAGAGAGACAGAGAGAAATAGAGAGATAAAGAGAGAGATAAATAGATAAATAGAGGAGAGAGAGAGAGAGAGAGATAAATAGATGAATAGAGAGAGAGAGATAAATAAGATGGAGAGATAGAGAAATAAAGAGGGGGGGAAGATAAATAGCGAGAGAGAGAGAGATAAATAGATGAATAGAGATAGAGAGATAAAGAGAGGGAGATAGATAAAGAGAGATAAATAGATGAATAGAGAGGAGATAGAAAGAGAGATAAATAGACGGGGAGAGAGAGAGGTAGATAGATAGAGAGGGGGAGCTAGAGAGAGAGAGAGAGAAATAGAGAGAGGAGATAAAGAGAGAGAGAGAGAGAGAGAGGTAAAGAGAGAGAGAGACAGAGAGGAGATAAAGAGACAGACAGATCCCGGTAGTTGAGAGAGAGGAGGGGGGGGGATGCCAGCAGGGCTGAGTTTCCTTATTGGGGGAGGGGGGGTCATTCAGGGGTCGAAGGCGGCCTCTGACTTAAAGGGAAACCTGCCCCTCCCCCACACTTTTAAAGTGACAGTTTGAAAAAAAAATATTCGAAGGGGTGGGGGATGGGGGCCTTGGGGGGAGGGGGGAGCGGAACGAGCCAGAAGGCGCCGGGAAGAGGGGGGGTTGCCCTCCCCGGGGCCGGGGGACCCGGGGGGGGGCGTCTCACTCACCTGCGCGGACCCCCGGCGTTTCCCGGCGGGAGGTGGAGGAGGAGGAGGGAAGCGGCTTCACTTCCGGGAGAGGCGGAAAAGGGACGTCACTCGGCGGCCGCCAATGGGAGCGGGGGGGCGGCGCGTGACGCGGGGCGGAGGCTCCGCCCTGACACGGCTCCGGGGCGAGGCGGGCGCCGGGTTGCGCGTGTGAACGCGGGGGTGGGAACGCGTGTTTCTGCGTCTCCCTCCGTTCTTCCTTGCAGCCGGTCACTCCTAAAGGGCGCCTGTGTGCGTGTCTGTCTCAGTTTTTCTTAAACTACTAAAGGACACTGTGTGTGTCTTAAACTAAAGGATGTGTGTGTGTTTGTGTCAGTTTTTCTTAAACTACTAAAGGACACTGTGTGTGTGTGTGTGTGCATGTGTGTCCCACCGTTCTTCACCTGGCCCGATATCTCACTCTTTTTCTTAATTGCAATTAAGAAAATAGCCTCATCACCCGGGCGAGGACCTCTCTCACACACACACACCAAAAAAGAAATCCACCCCCCCCAAAAAAAACCTTAAATAAATAAATCGGGATCCCATCCTGTCGATGGGATCCCGATGAGCCACGGGGGAAACGCCCGGCACAGGCAGCAATCCTCGACTGACGCCGCAACAGAGCCCAAAATCTCTGTTGGTTAAGTGAGACGTCAGTTAGGTCAGCTTTGGCCCCGTTTTACGACTCCATGCCGCGGTGGATCAGTTAATGGCCGGGTTGTTAAAGGAAATCCGGCCTCCCCATTGAGTTTGCTTGTGAGAACTGAAAGCTGCCATTTTAAGTTGAAGTTCAACATTTTTATATTTGCCATCAGAAAAAGTACAAGAGATTAAGGGGAGTCCTCAACTTACAACCGCAACTGAGCCCAAAATTTTTGTTGCTAAGTGAGACATTTGTTAAGTGAGTTTTGCCCCCTTTTACAAGCTTTCTTGCCGCAGTTGTTAAGTGATTCACTGCAGTTGCTAAGTCAGTAACACAGTTGTTAAGTGAATCTGGCTTCCCCCCTTGACTTGGCTCGTCAGAAGGTCACAAAAGGGGATCACGTGACCCCCCCAGGATGCTGCAACCGTCATAAATTGAGTCAGTTGCCGAGCATCTGAATTTTGATCACGTGACCACGGAGATGCTGCAAAGAACTGAAAAATGGTCATGTCACATATTTCAGCGCCGTTGTTAACTTTGAACAGTCACTAAACAAACTGTTATAAGTCGAGGACTATCTGTATACTTCTTGGTTTCTTCCTGCAGTGTTTGGAGCCTGAAATAGTGGCAGGGGAGGCTTGGGATTTAGCAAAGCCTAACAAATAGCTTCACGGGGAAATAGGTAGCGAATAAATATGAACCAACAAATAGATGCGGTTTTATTTTCTAGTTTGTTTTAACTTACACTTAGTAAAACATATTGCTCTATAGTTCTTTCTTCTCCTTAAAACTTCAGAATTTGTGGCTGCTCTTTTAAGAAGAGATTGGACAATCATTTGTCTGAAAGAGTTTCCTGCTCAAACGGGGTTGGACCAGAAGACTTCCAACATCCCAATCAGAACAGAGCTGGAAGGGACCTTGGAGGTCTTCTAGTCCAACCCCCTGCTCAGGCAGGAAACCCTATACCATTTCAGACAAGTGACTATCTAGTCTACTCTTAAAAACTTCCAGTGATGGAGCGCCCACGATGTCTGGTGGCAAGCTGTTCCGCTGATTGATTGTTCTGTCAGGAAATTCCTCCTTAGTTCCAGGTTGCTTCTCTCTTTGGTTAGTTTCCCTTCGTTGCTTCTTGTCCTGCCTTCAGGCGCTTTGGAGAATAGCTTGACTCCCTCTTCTTTGGGGCAGCCCCTGAGATACTGGAACTCTGCTATCATGCCCCCCCCTCCTTTTTTCTAGACTGGCCATACCCAATTCCTGCAACCGTCTTCGTGAAGTCCACGAGTCATAAAAGAGCCAAGGTTGCCTACCCCTGGCCTAGGCAGCCTTTGAAAAACACTGATTTAAACGAAGTTCCACATAGGAGAAACATTTATAGTTCAGGGATCTGGGATGCCAAAGGTAGCTGGCCATTAAAAGACAGCAAAGTGTATTTTTGTCTGTATCTGAATGATTGCATTCCAGATTCAATAGCTCTAGAAAGCAATCTATCCATCAATGGCCATACACATACCATGTTTATCAGCCTTTGGGATTACAGCTAGTGTGTAATTAGTGAGTACAGCTAGCCATCATTTATGTTTTATAAATGTGCAGGCATATTTTAAAAATCATGTTACGTTTTTCTGTCAGTATTTAAAATAAGCTCAATTAAAAGTGTGTTTGAAATCTGTGAAGTATAATCTTGTCCAAAAATATATTACACAGAAAGTTAAGACCATGGCATAAATTTATAATGAAGAGCAAATGTGTGTTAAAACAAACTAGTTTTATTTGTAAGTTACATCAGTGGTTATTCCCGAGCCATTAGTTTCTGCTTCTTCAATTTCTTTTGGGATATCTGGGGAAAAAAAAAAAGACAATGAAACAAATCAATACCAATTTGCCACAATCATATATACGTTTGCAGAATATTACAATAAGCCACTAATGAGCCACACAATGAACTTACACAGCACATTAAGCCAGAATTCTTCACATTGCTAGCTTACAATGAACAAGCAAGCCTGAGGGGCAACTGATCCCAGTTGGCTTTTTATGGAAATCATAGAACATACACAAGTCAAGATAGTTAATGTATTTACATGCAAAGGAGGATCCCTGGCTATTGATTCTTGTTACAAGCTGAATTCCTAAAATAAGGCATATACCCCGAGCATGCTGGAGACCTTAAAAAATGGACATTTAAGATTCTCTTTTGATGTTAATGTATGAAATTAGAGATTTTTAAATTTCTATTAGACTTCATACACTCACTATCTTCGTGGACTTTTAGGTCAGTGTTTCCAAATCTTATCCATTTTAAAGTGTGGACTTCAACTCCCAAAATACCCCAGCCAGCACTTGGGACGGAGGCATTCTGGGAGTTGAAGTTCACATGTCTTAAAATGGCTATAGTCGGGGAACACCGCTGGAGGCTGTTGGGACCACCAATCTAATTATACATGGAAACATTGAGTTGACTATGAAAAATACCAAGAGTCTGAATTCGAGTCCTGTCTTAGGCATGAAAGCCAGCTGGGTGACTTTGGGCCAGTCAACCTCTCAGCCCAGCCCACCTCACAGGGTGGTGGTTGTGGTGAAGTTAGGAGAAAGGAGGGACATGAGGTATGGCTGCCACCTTGAGTTGCTTATAAAAATAAAGGTAAAATAAAAATAAATATCTGCAGTTGCAAAGACACGAATAACCAATTACTTTAACAGCTTCACCCGAGTCAACGTATCTAAAATAATGTATGTAAACAGGCTTTAACTACTGAGTATAGCAGAGCGACCTTTTGTTTTCACACGTGCCAAGAAAAGGTCCGTTTGTCCGTTTCAAAGATTTATGCAGCTGCCTGTCTCATAAAGAAACTCCGTGAGGGGGGGCGCAGGGGGCGCTTACCTTCTTCTTTTGAGCAACTTCTTCTTCTGGCTTCGGCACAATCTGCTCCTTTTCTGTGAGGATCATCTCGATGTGGCAGGGGGAACTCATGTACGGGTTGATGCGCCCGTGAGCTCGGTAAGTGCGCCTGCGCATTTTGGGGGCTTTGTTGACCTGGATGTGCTCAATGACCAGCGAATCAACATCCAGACCCTGGGGGGGGGGGGGGAAACATTTGGGAAAGCTCTCTTTAAAGCAATTTGCAACAGTCCCCACGGCTCGGTTTAAATCGTGCCTCTTCTCAAAGCCCAGAGAAAGGACTCAGACCCTTTCAACGACGCATTTTAATCACAGCAGGTAGTGGCGTAGAACCCGCATTTATTCCAATTATTCCAAGCGTCCCTTCGCCCACGATTGCCATTAAAACCTGGAGGCAATTTTCCTTCCATTTTATACTCGGCAAGCCTTCCCTTAAGGCCAGTTGGGCTCCACGTAGGTCTTCCCTGCCTCCCTTAATAGACAAAATATCTGTCTTTGCTTCCCGTTCAATATCGTCGCCGTCCTCTCCTGGGATTATTTCACTTGCTGCATGAAGCAAAATTCTAAGTAGTCTTTGACTTACAACCACAGCCAGAATTTCTGTTGCTAAGCAAGGCGGTGGCGAACTGAGTCGTGCTCGGTTTTTACAAGCTCTCTTGCCAGTTAAGCAGGTCCCTGCAGCTCTTAAGTGGGCCGTTAAGGTGGTGATGGCGGGTGAGCGCAAGGACGAGGCGCAAGTCACTTTTTTCAGTGCCGCTGTGAATTTGGTTGCTAAATGAACGGTGGTTAAGTTGAGGACTACCTGTACCTGTCCTAGCTTTAAGCACTGCAGTTATAAAGAATCTCAAATACTTTCAGCCGAGAAAGACCTGAAAAACAATAACCCCCTCCTTAGTTTGCTCTCCAGAGTTGATTAATAACATCACTCCACAAAAACAATGGATGGAAACTCATCAAGGAGAGAAGCAACCTGGAACTAAGGAGAAACTTCCTAACAGGGAGGACAATTAACCAGTGGAACAGAAGTTGCCTCCAGAAATCGTGGGCGCTCTTATCACTGGGAGGGTTTAAGAAGAGACTGGACAGTCACTTGTCTGAGATGGTATAGGTTCTCCTGCTCAAGCAGGGGGCTGGACTAGAAGACCTCCAAGGCCCCTTCCAGCTCTATTCTAATTCTAATGCAAAACAAAGGGGATCTTAGAACGGAGAATGCTTGCTAGGAACTCGGTTCACACGGACTACTAAATGCACCGGTTTGCTTTAACTAGATAGCAAACCCCACCTGTCCCAATACAGTTAGCGTTACCCGAAAACCAGCATCAGCCCCCAGCATTCAACGTTACCTTCAGCTCAGCATTGCTCTCAGCATTTTTGAGCATGTGCAGGAGGAACTCGGCACTCTTTTTCGGCCAACGGCCCTGGGTCCAACCCCACTGCTTGGCCTGCAAGAGGAGAAATTTGCTGTCAATTTTCTTTTCAATAAGGAGGTTCTCAAGCTTTCCGCTTTTACAGGTTGCTCAGAATTAATCTTAATTTTCACGGTTAATCCAAAGGTGTCCTAAGAAAGTCATCACAGCAACCCTAAAAATGCGTAAGGGAACCCAGAAAAGATTTTAAGTTCATTACATCCAAACAACTTGAGAATCTACTTAAATTTTACCAAGGTTTTATATAAAGTCCAAATAATACGTCCGCCCTTATCTTTCCAGCTCGGGAACCAGCTATAAACAATGAAAGTCCACAAAAGGACAATGCAGCTCAGCATAATTGAAGTTCTCGTGTCTTAAAACTCGCCAAGGTTGGGAAACCCTGCACGAAATACCCTCCATTTCCTACAAGCACCTTTGTGAACACATTAAAGCTTCCACTTCTAAGCAAGATACCAATAATTGTCATTTAGCAATATCCTCCTCACTTGAAATAATTGCTTTTAAGAATTTCTCCTGAAATTGCTATTATTCACACAGACCTGCACAAACACACGTCCAAAGTTTTTCAGAGCCGTACCTGTGCACATCTGCCAACACCACCATTGTAACGCCGGAAGGGAACACACTGCTTCTTCAGAGTCACATCCTTTAAGTATTTGGTGGCCTTCCGAATGTGCATCCCCTTGATGGCTTGGGCCGTCTCACGCGTGTTCTAGAGAAAACGGAACAGGTGACGGCACAATTCAAGGTGCTGGTTATCGCTTCTAAGGCCCCACATGGCTCGGGGCCAGGTTACTTGAAGGATCCCCTCTCCCTTGCTACACCTACCCGGCCCACCAGGATGGAAAGGCAGGGCATTTTATGCGTCCCGTCGATTAGGAATGTACACCCTGGTAGACCACGGAAAAGAGCCTACTCGGTGGTGGCCCCTCCTCTATGAAATATCCTTCTTGTGGAGGTAGTTGGCCTCCACCCTTTCCAAGGCCCTAAAAACATGCTTTAGTTAACAGGCCTGGTAACCCCAAAGGGAGCTCTTCAAGCGGTTGATTGGGTTGTTGCTGCCATCATGAGGGTGAGGTTTTTACACGGTGGGTTTTAACCTGTGAGCCAGCGGTCCCCAACCTTTCCGGCTTGATGGACCATCAGGGGAGGGGGACGAACTTGTGCGAACAGCAGGTGCGCGTGCAAGCACAGGCAAGGCCATTTGTGCAAGCGGCAGGCGGCCCGGCCTGCCGTTCAGGCAAAGGGAGCTTTGTGCGCCAGTGTGCGTGTGCAACTGGAGCTGCGGGAGCGGCTCACCTGTTGCTTGGGCGGCCCAAGGGCTGGGGACCCCTTTTGTAAGCTGCCCGGAGTCACCTGCCTGTGAGTTGGGCGGCCATCTTTATTTAATAAAACTAAAAAGGGAGTAGAGCTACTCATTACTGCTTCAGACGGCAGGGCCAGAACCACTGAAGTGAAACCAAGGAAGGAGGTTCAGGAGAGACTTTCTGACTGCCAGCTCTCAGCCAGTGGAACAGGCTGCCTCATGAAACAGTGGGCTCACCTTTGCTTTAGCTCTTCAAAAAGAAGCTGGGGAATTATCTGTCAGAGATAAACTAGTGCAGTGATGGCGAATCTTTTAGAGACTGAGTGCCCAAAAACCGCCGGTCTCCCCACCCGCTCCCCCGCAAGGCCACCCACCTCCAGGGGGGCTGCTGGTGAGAAGGGGGCCGCGGGGGGAGGCGAGGCTGGAGCGACAGTGCGCGTGCACACAGAGAGGGCTCTGAGTGCCGCCTCCGGCATGTGTGCCATAGGTTCGCCACCACTGTTCTAGTGGATCCTGCACTACATAGAGGGATGGACTAGATGCCCACTGCAGTCCATTTCAATTTTATTTAAATCTGTTGTGATGCATGGCTGTTTTTCAAAAAAACCACATGGATTATAACAAAGCCACCAAATAATGTTGTAGAATAAGCGCAAAATTATTTTGTTAAGCAACTGCTCAGAACACAGTATCTGTTTTCATGACAAATCCAAAGGTGTCCTAAGCTGGTCATCACTGCAGTTGCGACATATGTCCCCCCCCCCGCTCCTCAAATAAACAACCGTTATTAGTCCATTCCAAGAACTTCAAACAGGCAATCCAAGAATCATTATTAACTGGCTGCCTCACCACAGGAAAATCAATAAAGGAAGTGTAATATCAAGATAGTTTTATTTTATTAGAATTTTATCTCTTATTAGGAATTTACAAATAACTCAAAGGCAGCAAACATACATTCTTTTTCCCTGCAACAACCCCCCCCCCCCGGTGGAGATGGGCTGAAGTGAAAAGAAGGACTGAGCCAAAGCCACCCAGTCGGCATTCGTGCCTAAGGTGAAACTAGAACTCACAACCTCCTGGTTTCTAGGCCGGCGCCTTAAGCGCTACCCCAATTATTTTGCCTCCAAATCAACAGTCGTGGAAGATAGGAGGAAAGTGCAAGTAACAAAAGCGATGGCAGAAGGGAAAAGCCCGGAAGAGCCACTGCTGTGCTAGCCTTGCCCCCTCCCGAATGCAGGAGTATCCACAACGGAAAATGATCTCCTGGGGTTTCCCCACCCCCCAGGTCTCTGGGGAACAAAAACCAGGGCTGCTAGTCAAGTAAGGGAAGAGTCTCCGGGGACAGGGAGCCCGGCGCCTTCTGGCAGAGGAAGATGGAAGTAGAAACTGACTATAAAGAGCCGTGATGGCGCAGTGGTTAGAGTGCAGTACTGCAGGCTCATTCTGCCGACTGCCAGCAGTTTGGCAGTTCGATTCTCACCGGCTCAAGGTTGACTCAGCCTTCTGTGGTCGGTAAAACGAGGACCCGGATTGTTGAATATGCCGACTCTGTAAACCGCTTAGCGAGGGCTGTAAAGCACTGTGTGAAGCGGTATGTAAGTCTAAGCGCTGTTGCTACTCCCGAGACTGAACACAATCTAATGCAATGAAGTCCCGTCAAAATAGAGGCAGTCCTCAACTTACAACCATCAGGTCTAATGTTTCTGTTGCTAAGCAAGACAGTTATTGGCCCATTTTGCAACCCTCCTTGCAACAGTTGATAAAATGAATCACTGCAGTATTCAATTAGTCACATGGTTTTTGAGTATGCTTGCTAGAAGGTTGCAAAGATGATCACATGATCCTGGGAGGCTGCAACCGTCATAAATACAAGCCAGTTGCCAAGCGTTCAAATTTTGAACATGGGGATGCTGCAACGGTCATTTAAGTGTGAAAAAGGGTCGTAAGTCAATTTTTTCGGTGCCGCTGTAACTTTGAGCAGTCACTAAATTGTTGTAAGTTGAGGACTACCTGCAAACACATCTACCCACCCCTCATACTGTCAGAGGTGAGACCCAACTTGCTTACCTTGAAATGGACCCGAAGGTTGGAACCCCTGGACTTGCATGCTACAAGAAAACAAGCAAAAATTAAAAACTTTTTTGTCCTGTGACCAAAATCTACGAAATAAACTCTTGAGAAAGTTACTTACATTTTGTGGGGTTCTCTGGGTCGAGTGAGTAGCGGACCATTTTCAAAGCTCACCTAGGCAAAATTGGGAGAAAAAAATGTGTTTCAGACTTGAAATGGTCAATGAGGTATTCCTTCTTAGGCTGCTAGAAAAAAAGCTGCTCAGAATTCATAGTATTTTCATTATTTACATCCAAAGGTGTCCTAAGATAGTCATCATCGCAGCCTTGGGTTTTACCCCAAAGAACACCCTATCCTGCACAGTCCCTTCCCCCCCTAACAATTCACACACAATATAAAATTGTAAGATTTATAAAAGAATTGTAAAACTGTAAAATTTCAGTCTTGTTTATATCTCAATTTGATTATCCTGGAATCAGAATTTGTAATGCAATGGATTAAAATGTTACACTGAAGTGTTAAATAGCTATTATTTTTCAGATCTTATTTGATATGTCAAGCCAATACAAAATATAATTAAAATTGTAACACAGCTGAATTGGCACATTCTACTAGGAAAAACCTGCAAATCTGAGCTTGGATTCTGGCAATTTGATGGATCCATCCATATAATTTTCTTGAAACAGATTTTTTGCCAGTTTTCTTTCAAGTTTTTTCTTTGGTTCTTAATAAAAAAATTCAACAGTCTTAATATTTCTTTGGAGCCTCCCATCTGAGTATTAAGTCCATTCCTACTTCACCTTTTGAGATCAGCCAAGGTAAACTACGTGGAGTCAGTGTTAAGCTAAACTATGATTGTGTGATTTACTGATTGGGGAACCCAGCATTGTATTAAGACTTAGCATGTTTTGTGACCCAACCTATTATAGTTTAACCCTCTGCAGCCTGTTATGCAAAGACCACATCTGTATTGGATTAACTCAGATTTAACATACTATGTGATTTACATTACAGTCCAAAATGTTTACATTCCCTCCACAAACCAGTCCTATTTCTACTTAGGAAATCAGTTCAATATTGGAGAGATCTGTACTGCAAGACGTACCGATTCCAATGAAAGAGTAAATTTATTTTTTTTCCTCCTTGAAATTTCTTCTTTCCAATTAAGACCATGGCACCTATAACCCCTCAGCCCCACAAACCATCACAGGAGAAATTGAGAAGCACCCAATCCCCAATTTCCTAGAATCAATGAAAGCAACGACTCCTGTTGCATTTATGCACCTTTAGCCCTTTTTTCTATTGGAGAAGGGTGGCAAAATTACAGCATTCCCGTGTTCCTAAATTGCGATTTTCAGGAGCTCCAGACAGCAAAGTCCATAATGAGCAAGACTGGAGAGTTGCAATTCAGCCACACGTGGAGGAGCCCGGCGCCCTCCCTTCGCCCGGGGGATGCCCACGTCCACGTCCGCTGTTTTGGGGGCAATGCAAGCAGAAACTCTGCCTGCATCCCATCCTTTCTGCTGCTGCTGCAAAATTATCCCTCCGTAGGAGAAAAAAAATGATCCGCAGGAATCCTCCCCCCTTCACCGAACGGAATGGTTTCTTCCATCGCCTTACATCCCGGGCTCTTTTTCATAATATTTCCCTCCCCCCTTCCCGTTTCCCTTCGTCCATTTCTCCCCTTCCCCGTTCCCAAAACATGGAAATACCGCCGCGGGCGTCCATCTTGAGCCCTGCCCTCTCCGTACCGGCCCGTTTCGGCGGGGCTCGTGAGCGGATGGCGCCCCACGACCCCGGATGAAACCGAAGGCCCAGCGCAGCGCCATCGTGCTCACCTGAAGACTGCCGCTACCGTCGGGGAAAAGGAAGGGCGGAGGCTTCTGGGGGGCGGCGTGTGCGTCACTTCCGAGTCTCCCGACGTGACGTCATTACCCCGCCGAAACGGACTACTAAGGCAGGGGTAGGCAATCTTGGCTCTTTTATGACTCGTGGACTTCAATTCCCAGAATTCCTGAGCCAGCACATGAGCCAGCTATGCTGGCTGAGGAATTCTGGGAGTTGAAGTCCACAAGTCATAAAAGGGCCAAGTTTGAAGACCCCTGCACTAACTAAACCGCAGAAGGCCAGTTAATGAATCCAACCATCTCACGTGTATGCCATTGCACATGTAACACCGTTGCACGCTGCTTTTTATGTAAAGTAATTTATTGCACAGTAGTATTTATTTGGATCTAGCCTAAAACTAATCTTTTCAGGAAACTTTTTTAACTGAATAGAATTAAATAAAAAGTTCTAAAAATAATTGGATAATATGATATATTATTTAGCTTTAAATAATATATAATGCAGGTAATACTGAATCTGGCCACATCGGTAGGAAAAAATGCTTTTACTCCTTTACTAATTCCCCCCCCCCCCTTCAATTAAGTGCCTTGAAAATCCAATAGATGTATGTATTTTTTCAGGCATGGGCCACTTTAAAAGTAACCTACCACCAGATGGCGCTGTTTGCTATGAATTTGTCATTTTGTCATTGTTCCGATGACAATAAAGTTTTGACTTCTGCGGCGCGCTTATTTTTCCATTCTATAAAAGGCAAAGAGCGCAGTAATTAGTTTTGCATTAATTTTATTTCTTCTGATTCATTAAATGTGTGTTGCTTTTTTAAAAAGTGCCTTTAGTTGCATTATACTCAGAAACCACACAGCTTCATTAGAAGAATGCCAGGACTAATTTTTTCTTGATATTAACTAATCATAACCTCCCTTGTTTGGTTTGGCATTAGTGTGTGTGAATCCTACCATTCAGGCTTGTAAGCTCTGTTTTATGCTTTAATGTGATGTTATGAATCATGATTTATTTTTAAAAAACCATGGTTGAACAAACCATAGAATTTTGCAGTGTGTGCTCAACTACTTTGCGTTCATGTGTGTGTGTGAAATCCTATATAACAACAACAAACCAAACTTCAGACTGCATGCAACTGTAATACAATTTACAGAATTGTAATTCAGTTTCCTTGTTTTATGCATTCCGCTTCCCCTTGTGTTGAACAGCTACTGAATGATACCAAAGCCTCCATTCTCTGGCCCCGCTCAATTATCCCTATAACATTATATTTCTCCAAGTGTAGCCCATGCTTTTAATTTTTTTAATTTTTATTCTTGTATACGTATTGCTTATATTTTATAGAACCAGTCTGATCGAGTGATTAAGACACCAGGCTAGATCCAGGAAACAGAGACTTCTAGTCCTGCCTTAGTCATGAAAGTCATCTGCCACTCCATAGTGCTTTACAGCCCCCTCTGAGCACTTTACAAACCATCATCATATTTGCCCCCAACAATCTGGGTCCTCAGTTTATTGACCTCGGAAGGATGGAAGGCTGAGTCCACCTTGAACCCCGTCAGGATCGAACTCCAAGCTGTGGGCAGAGTTTGTCTGCAATACTGCATTCTAACCATTGTGCCACTGGGGCTCCAAATGGTTTCCACAATGCAGCTAGCTGGCTACATACAGGTAGTCCTCAACTTACGACCATAATAGAACTAGCTGCGATGGTCAAAAAGCAGGTCTTCATGTGACTGACCCGCTTTTATGGCTTTTTTTTTTTTTGAGAGGGCATTTACATTTACAGTTGTAAAGCAAACCAAGTGTTCGCTATGGACCGGTTTTGCCGAAAACTGGAAGTAAATGATGGTTTTCAGCAAAAATGACATAAAACATGATTGTGTGACCACATTACACTGCAGAGAGTCGTAAATAAGATCTGGTTGGTGAATGGCCAAATATGTTCACATATTGGGGCTCACTGCTGGAACTATGGAATGGTGCTGGAACTATGCATCCAGTTTTGGTCACCACGATGTAAAAAAGATGTTGAGACTCTAGAAAGGGTGCAGAGAAGAGCAACAAAGAGGATTAGGGGACTGGAGGCTAAAACATATAAGGAACGGTTGCTGGAATTGGGTATGTCTAGTAGTTAATGAAGAGAAGGACGAGGGGGGACATGATAGCAGCGCTCCAATATCTCAGGGGCTGCCACAAAGAATTTTGGGGTCAGCCTCTTCTCCAAAGCACCTGAAGGCAGGACAAGAAGCAACGGATGGAAACTCATCAAGGAGAGCAACAGCCTGGAACTAAGGAGAAATTCCCTGACAGAACAATTAACCAGTGGAACAACCTGCCTCCAGAAGCTGTGAATGCTCCAACACTGGAAGTTTTTAAGAAGAGACTGGACAGCCATTTGTCTGAAATGATAGGGTTTCCTGCCTGAGCAGGGGGTTGGACTAGAAGACCTCCAAGGTCCCTTCCAACTCTGTTGTTCTGTTCTATCCTATCCTATCCTATCCTATCCTATCCTATCCTATCCTATCCTATCCTATCCTATCCTATCCTATCCTATCCTATTCACAAGTAGCCCTTGGGAGATTTGCCATAATTTCAAATAGTCACTAGGTGACCAGACTACTCCAGAAGATGGTAGAAGACAGGAAGGCCTGGAGGAACGTTGTCCATGGGGTCGCAATGGGTCGGACACGACTTCACAACTAACAACAACAACAACGACCAGTCATAAGTTGAGGACTAGCTGTAGCTTATGATGAGTACAGAATCCAGACTCCCTTTCCCCTCTGGGAGATAGGCTAATCCCACAAAAGATAAATCAGTTTTATTAAAGAAAAGGTTTGGGGTTTTTTTTTCAAAAAATTGTTTTTATTATTGTCACTCAACCATGCTGCAAGCAAGGTGTAATGCAGCCTTCTGGAAACCTCTGGTTCACATATCTGGACCACAAATCCCATAATGGGCAGACACCCTTGCCTTTGGCCCTGCCGGTTGGAAATGACAGAGTCCCTGATGCATCCTGTAAGTTAGCAGGTTCATGACTGTTCGAGAGGCAAATTCAGAAGCCAAAATTTCCATACTACAATGATGAATTTGTCTGGTTCTAATTATACATCCGGCCCTTCCATGGACTTCCCGTTGACCCCCACCCCCACCCCCTCAGTCAAGGGCTCCCACCCGGGGGGGGGGCAAGGTTGCATTTCTAAGAAAAATTAAGCGCTCCACTGACTTCACAAAGGGATGATTGACGCAAATCAATCTGTGAACAACACAACTCCGAGCTCCAGTGAGAACATGTGTTAGCTAAACCAAAGTTAATGATCGATCGTTGTCAGTCCCAAGTGGTGGGCATGCGCTCCCTGCCCTGGGGGGGGGGGGGGCAGAAGGCAGGCCTTTTCACGTCATCGCTGTACTTGTAGTCCTCTCTTGGATCTGTTTGTGTATCTTCTGGGGTTAATTCAGAAGGCTTCTTTGTTTCCCTCTTAGGATCCTTTTATAAACTCTCATTTCACTGTGACAGGCCACGAGAAGATCAGGATTCAAGTCTAACTGGAGATTTGGAGTTGCTTCAAGTACAATTCTGAAGACCTATGGGAGGCTGGGCATACAGGCTTTATTTTCACATATGAACCACGATTAATTGTCAGATGAATCAGTGGTTTATTTATTCACGATCCATTGAATGAAAAAGCGATAAATCATGGTTTATAATCAGAAATGGCTCATATGCAGGTAGTCCCTGACTTATAACCATATATTTAACAACCATTTGAAGTTACAACGGCACTGAAAAAATGCAACCACGACCGGTCCTCACACCTATGACTATCGCAGTGTCCCCGTGGTCACATGATCAGAATTTGGTTGCTCGGCAACCAGCGGGTCCTTATGACGGCTGCAGTGTCCAGAGGGTCACGTGATCCCCATTTGCGGCCTTCCCAGTCGGCTTCTGACAAGACAGGGAAGCTGAATTTGCTTGAAGACTGTGTGAGTCACTTAACACTACATTGCTTCACTCAACAACCGTGGCGAAAAAGGTCATAAAATCAGCTGCTATTCACTTAACAACTGCCTTGCTTAGCCACGGAAGTGTGGCCCAGCTGTGGTTGTAAGTCAAGGACTTCTTCTATATTACTTTAAGCCAAAACTGAGCAAACCATATTACAGTTTAAAGAACGACACGAGTTCAGTTGCTCTCACGACAAAACGACTTCTTGTGTTCCTCTGTATATTTATTCCAACCTGATAAATAAAAACTATCACATGTTTAATCTCCTGCCTTAGCACAACAGTATGCTGGTCGTGTACAGGCAGTCCTTGACTTACGAGCACAATTGAGCCCAACATTTCTGTTGTTAAGTGAGACATTTGTTAAGTAAGTTTTCCCCCATTTTACGACCTTTCTTGCCACAGCTGTTAAGTGAATCGCTGTAGCTGTTAAGTGAGTAACACGGTTGTTAAGCGAAACTGGCTTCCCCATTGGCTTTGCTTGTCAGAAGGTCGCAAAAGGGGATCACGTGACCCCAGAGACGCTTACCAAGCATCTTGAATTTTGATCACATGACTTTGGGATACTGCAACGGTTGTAAGTGTGAAAAATGGTCCTAACTCCGTTTTTTCAGTGCCGTTGTAACTTTGAACGGTCCCTAAACGAACTAAGTTGAGGAATACCCGTATAACTCGAAATTCAGCAAATCACCCAAGCCCAAGCTTTTTCAATATTTCTCAGGAAGGTCAAAAACATCGGGATGGTGGCCTTGATTATGTCCTCAAAGCCCAAGCCTTTTAAAAAATCTGTTTCATATGTGGACAACATCAAGATTCAGAAAGATTTTGAAAAAATAGTGCTACTATTATGGGCAGAAGCCATGAATTTCAGCAACAGGAATACAAAATCCTTCATTTGGTTAGGAAAAATCTCCAAGATTTATAATGTTTTTACTGAAAACCAGGGGTTACTTCCAGTTTCTGGCAAAAACGGACCCATAGAGCAGGGCTTTTCAACCAGTGGTACGGGTACCACCTGTGGTACATTGGCACCTGGCAGGTGGTACGCGACCATCCTAGAAAAGTGGTAGCGGGGGAGGGGAATGAGCTGAACCGGTGGCAGCACCGCACAAGCCTGAGCGAGAGATGGCTGGAGCTGCAAGGCTGTCAGGGCTCAGTGGAAGCGCCAGGATCAGTGCCGCTTTCCAGCTGATTGGCGCTTCTTCAGGGCTGTCAGGGCTCTGGAAGCGCCAGGATCAGTGCCGCTTTCCAGCTGATTGGTGCTTCTTCAGGGCTGTCGGCTCAGTGGAAGCGCCAGGATCAGCGCCAGGCTCCAGCTGAGCCCTGAAGAAGCACCAATCAGCTGGAAAGCAGCACTGATCCTGGCGCTTCTGCTGAGCCCAGAAGAAGCGCCGATCAGCTGGAATGTTGCAGCATCTCCAGGGTCTTGAGATTTACATTCAGATGCTTGGCAACTGATTCATATTTATGATGGTCACAGTGTCCCAGGGTCATGCGAAGTGATCAAAACCTACTGCAATCACCCATCAGACGGGGGGAATAAAAACCAAACACCCCCCCACCCCACCCCCGCTGCCAATCCTCAACAGAAATGCTCACAACAATGAAAACCTCAGACAGGAGGAAGAGCGCGGCCGGGCGGGCAGGCAGGTGTCTTGCTCGGCTGTGGCTTGGGGGGCACTTTTTTCAGTGCCATTGTAACTTTGAACAGTCACTAAGCGAACTGTTGTAAGACTACCTGTACTTTATCACTTTTTTCCCTTTTTTTTTTTTTGGTCATCAAGTTTTTGACACCTTGCTAGGCGACTGGTGGTACTCGGATGTTGCCATATCCTAAAAGTGGTACAATGAGTGAAAAGGTTGAAAAGCCCTGCCATAGAGAACAATGGATTAACTTATTAACTGTGATGTTTATGTAACAATTGCAAAATTTGCTTTAAGACTGCTGTGTACACTTAACAATTGCTGCAAAAAAAGATTATTCAAACGGTCCGGTCACGCGGGGGCCCACTTTATGACCATCATGACTTATGAACACAATTGTCAGGCTCAATTATAAGTCATAAGTTGAGGGTTACCTTTTATATCTTTGCATTGTCGTACCCTCAAAAGAAATGCGTGATACAGGTAGTCTTCAACGTACAACCACAATTGAACCCAAAATTTATGTTGTTAAGCAAGACAGTCCCATTTTATAACCTTATCTGCCCCAATTGTTAAGAGAATCATTGCAGTGGTTAAGTTAATAACACGGTTGTTAAGTGAATCTGGCTTCCCCATTAAATTTGCTTGTCAGAAGGTCGCAAAAGGTGATCGCATGACCTTGGGATACTGCAACTGTCATAAGAACACGCCAGTTGCCAAGCATCCAAATTTTGATCACGTGACCATGGGGATGCTGCAAAATTCACAAGTGTGAAAAATGATCATAAGCCACTTTTTTCAGTGCTGTTGTAACTTCAAATGGTCATTAAACGAATGGTTGTAAGTTGAGGACTACCTCGTAGTCCTTTGCTCTCCCCTACATATATTGATTAAATCTATATCCCCCATCTGTGTTTACTGGGTTTACGGAGGCTCTTGAAAGTCACAATGGCTGATGTGATCTTCCTTCTCCCCCAAGGAGGTCACTGCTCAAGGGAATTTCATCCGTGCACCTGAACACACAAGCACAACAATAGACAGAGGGTGCGATTTGTCAGTTCTCCCTAAATTATTTCAGGAAATTCAAGATTGTTCAAGAAGAGACGGCAAAGCAAAGAGCGTTAGCAAATATCAGGAAAGGCACACCCTTCGCCGGGGTGAATCAGCTTTACAGTTCTGCCAATCCAAATTGGAAAAGCTTTTTAAGCTTTTCCCACCTCCTAGGATCCCCTGAATCCATCTTTCAGAAATCCTTGTTAAAGCATGCCCGGCTTGTCTCAACATTACTCGGTATGACTATATAACCTCGCAGGGAAAGTTGAAATAAAAAGGGCGAGTTTATGAATTTAGCGTTTTCTCTGAAGGTATTCCAACATATTTTCATCAGAGGTGAACGTCATGTTTCCATCTGCTCCCCTGCAATTCCCTTTCTGTCCAAATTTGGATACCAATTTGCGGTTGGCAAACTAAGGTGGTCCTTCCATCATAGCACAGGTCTACTACCTTAACAACTGCAGTGATTCATTTAACAGCTGTGGCGAGAGAGGTCATAAAATGGGGAAAAGCTCACTTAACAAATGTCTCATTTAGCAACAGAAGTTTTGGGCTCAATTGTGCTCGTAAGTCGAGGACTGCTTGTACTATTTTTCCGTGTTGCAGCTAGCAGACCCTATCAAATTTCCTGCTATCTCCGGCTTTTTAAAAATGCTTTTGCAGTCAGAATAAGTTTACTTCTGAGCCTGCATCAGCCTCTCGCTGCCCTTCTGAAGACCTGGCTTTATGTCTCTGTGGGGTTATTTGCAGTCAAAGCCAGCTTTCTCTGCCCCTCCATTCATCCCCCAGCCTGTTGCTCCTGGCTGTAAAATTCTTTCTCTCCATCCTTCTGAAAACCAGATTAGGTGGGGTAGGAAGGAACGCTGGGCGGTTTGCTTGGCAACCGAGCCGCCTAAATCCTCACGCGCTCTTTATCCCTTGTTGTCTGTCTTGGAGAGAAAACAAAAACATTGGGAAAGGAGAGAGAGAAAAGGAGAAAACCACAACATCTTTGGACAAAATCAATGTTCACCGAAATCAGTTCTAGAGAGTGAAAAAAAACCCCACCATTCCCTCTAAATAAAAACTCAGATATAAAAACTTCCCCACCTTATTTTTTCCAGAGCATCCCCAGTTTGGATAGCTAAAATCCAACAATTAGCAGCTTTTAGCACCATGCTTTTATTGCTTTGGATTATTTAAAGTTTGAAAATAGGTTGATTAACCTTAACATACCTATTTTCAAGTTCGAATTATTTCAGATTCTAAAAGCCCAAAGCATATAACTATGCAGTTATTAATCAGAGAATCATAATATTATATAATTTGCTTTTGGATTCATCCTGCCCAACCACCTGCTCAGTATAGGGCAGTGGTGGCGAACCTATGGCACGGGTGCCAGAGGCGGCACTGGGAGCCCTCTCTGTGGGCACGCGCGCCGTCACCCCAGTCCTAGGCCTTCAGCTGGGTTTTATAAAACCTTTTTGCTTTAGGCCTCCGCCGCCGTGTGCAAAAAAAAAAAAAAAGGTTCAATCAGTCAATTTCAACTTCTTGCGGGAAAAAAAAAGATCTTGCAAAGTTGGAATTGATTGATTGAACTTTTTAGTCCCACCCAGTCTGCCGTT
Source organism: Azemiops feae (assembly GCA_023970755.1). Taxonomy (NCBI): domain Eukaryota; kingdom Metazoa; phylum Chordata; class Lepidosauria; order Squamata; family Viperidae; genus Azemiops; species Azemiops feae. Next base: position 632,920 of record JALGBA010004087.1, on the reverse strand, counting down.
ACCACCGCAGCCACGCCCACCCAATGGGCCACGCCCACCCGGCACTCGACGATGCATAAATGGGTTTTGGGTTGCAGTTTGGGCACTCAGTCTCTAAAAGGTTTGCCATATAGGGAATGGAGTCAGAATACATTAATAATTAGAAAATGTATTGATATATAGAAATTCTGGTGGGTTATTTGTCTCAGTTGAAAATAACTTGATAGTACATAATCAATCAATCAATTTGAGTACAGATAGGAGTAACTAGTCAACCATAGCTGATTCCCCAGTTGGGACCAGAAGCTGCTAAGCCTGATGGTTGTTAAGTGAGTCACACCCAATTGTGCAACCTTTTTTGCCTTGGTTGTTAAGTAAATCATTGCAGTTGTTAAGTGAGTTATGCAGTCATCAAGCAAATCCAGCTTTCCCCATTAACTTTGCTTGTCGGAAGCCAGCCAGAAAAGTCACAAACGGTGATCACATGACCCCAGGACACAGCAGCTATCATAAATACACGCCCATGGTCAAGTGCCAGAATTTTGATCATGGGGATGCTGTGATGGTCATAAGTGTGAGGACTGGCTGTAAGCCACTTTTTTCAATACTGATGTAACTTTGGATGGTCATGAAAGAAAGAAAGGAAGGAAGGAAAGAAAGAAAGAAAGAAAGAAAGAAAGAAAGAAAGAAAGAAAGAAAAAGAAAGAAAGAAAGAAAGAAAGAAAGAAAAAGAAAGAAAGAAAGAAAGAAAGAAAGAAAGAAAAAAAGAAAAAGAAAGAAAGAAAGAAAGAAAGAAAGAAAGAAAGAAAGAAAGAAAGAAAGAAAGAAAGAAAGAAAGAAAGAAAGAAAGAAAGAAAGAAAGAAAGAAAGAAAGAAAGAAAGAAAGTAAGTAAGTAAGTCTTGGTCGTAATGATATAAAAAAAATGTTGAGACTCTAGAAAGAGTGCAGAGAAGGGCAACAAAGAGGATTAGGGGGCTGGAGGCTAAAAACGTACAAAGAGCAGTTGCTGGAATTGGGTATGTCTAGTTTAATGAAGAGAAGGACGAGGGGGGACATGATAGCTGTGTTCCAATATCTCAGGGGCTGCCCCAAAGAAGAGGGAGTCAAGCTGTTCTCCAAAGCGCCTGAAGGCAGGACAAGAAGCAACGGATGGAAACTGATCAAGGAGAGAAGCAACCAAGAACTAAGGAGAAATTTCCTGACAGTGAGAACAATTAGACAGTGGAACAACCTGCCTCCAGAAGTGGTGAATGCTGGAGGTTTTTAAGAAGAGACTGGACAAGCCTGAAATGGTCTAGGGCAGGGCTTTTCAACCTTTTCACCGATTGTACCACTTTTAGGATATGGCAGTATTTGAGTACCACCTAGCAAGGTGTCAAAAACTTGATGACCAAAAAAAAAAACCTGTTCAAAGTTGCAATTGCACTGAAATGACTTATGACCATTTTCACACTTATGACCATTGCAGCATGCCCAGGGTCATGTGATTTATATTTGGATACTTGGCAACTGATTCATATTTATGATGGTCACAGTGTCCCAGGGTCATGTGATCCCCTTTTGCACCTTTTGACAAGTAAAGTCAATGGCAGGGCTGCTGGTGGCCAAGTGCTAAGGCAGGACTTCCCTCCCTCCTTCCCTGCCTCCCTCTTTCTCATGCCCACCTCCTTCTGAAGGAAGAATTTGAAACCTCCCCCCATATTTTTTCTCTTCCATATATTCATCAAACAAGGAAAGCCTCCAGAAACAGAAAAGACAAACTGCTGAGTGAACTAGCTTAAAAAGGCACATTCCCCTTTAAGAATTAGCTACTGGCTAGAAAGGAAAGTAAGGAACAAAAAAAATGTAGTAAGTATTGGCTGCCGGCTAAGGCAGCCTCCCCAAATGGCTCCATTCATAAGTAAAGGAATCTACAGGCAAAATCCATTCAGGAGAAAAATACTTCAAAATCCCTTGCAGCAAAACTTACAGCTAACAATAGCAGAGCAATAGAAGCTAACAGGAGACATCAGCCAAATAGAAATTGCCAAACACTCCTTAAGAACACAAAGCCCACATTGCACAAATCCCAGAACTTCAAAGTCACAAAAGCACATAAGAATCCTTCCACTCTCCATCTCCCTCCCTCCCTCCTTCTCTCCTCTGTGCCTCTGCAGCTCCAGAGGACTCTCTCACTGGAAGTCCTTGCCTGCGCTGGCTCTTTCCCTCCCCCACTACACTTGGCTAGGCAGGGCTGCGTACCACCTGCCACTCGTTAATGTACCACAAGTGGTACGCGTACCACAGGTTGAAAAGCCCTGATCTAGTCCAACCCACTGCTCAAGCAGGAGACCCTACTACACCATTTCTGACAGACGGCTGTCCAGTCTCTTCTTGAAAGCCTCCAGTGATGAAGCTCCCATGACTTCTGAAGGCAACTTCTGTTCCACTGGTTGATTGTTCTCACTGTCGGGAACTTTCTCCTTATTTCTAGGTTGAATCTCTCCTTGATCAGTTTGCATCTGTTGTTCCTTGTCCGGCCTTCTTCTGGTGCTTTGGAAAACAGGTTCCCGTTACACTTTTAGCAGCATCCTTGAGGGGTGGTTTTTTTTTTTTGCTGTTGCCAGATGTGATGACGGCCACCCATTTAGACAGCTATACAGGTAGTCTTCAACATACAATCATTCATTTAGTGTCCATTCAAAGGGAAAAAAGTGACTTATGAGCTTTTTTCACATTTATGACAGTCGTAGCATCCCTGTGGTTAACCTGATCAAGATTCAGATGCCTGGCAACGGGTTCATATTTATGACCGTTGCAGAGGAGTCCTGGGGTCACGTGATCATCTTTTGCGACCTGACAAGCAAAGGCAGTGGGGGAGACAGACTCACTTAACAACTTTGTCACTAAACAACTGCCGTGATTCACTTAGCAATTGTGGCAAAAAGGATCGTAAAATGGGGTAAAACTCACTTTAATGTCCCACTTAGCAACAGAAATTTTGGGGTCTAGTATGGCTGTAAGTCGAGGACCACCTGTACTACTTTTTTTACCAGTAGTACCGGGGTGGGGGTTCCTGTTGTCCTCCTCTGGGGCATTTCTTTGACTTTCGGGCTTAGCCTGAGATTCCTTAGTTATCTCCCGTCCAAGTACAGGCTGCCCTGCTTAGCCAAGGTCATCCAGCTGCAAGTGACTCTAAAAGAGGCCGGGTCATTACGCTCCTGTCCCCGGAGATTAGCTTTGAGCAAGGTTCTTCTTGGTTTTTTTAAAAGTTGAAGGAAAGAGAGAAATAAAAGATTGGGGCAGAGGGGAGAGAGAAAGAAAGAGGGGGAGAAAAGAGAAGGAGAGGCTAGAAGGAAAAAGAGGGAGGAGAGGAGAGTGAGAGAGGAAGAAAGAAAAAGAAAGAAAAAGAAAAAAAAGGAAGGAAGGAAGGAAGGAAGGAAGGAAGGAAGGAAGGAAGGAAGGAAGGAAGGAAGGAAGGAAGGAAGGAAGGAAGGAAGGAAGGAAGGAAGGAAGGCGGATAGACAGAAGGCAGGGAAAGAGGGAGGGAAAGAAAGGAGAGGGCACAAAAGGGAAGGAAGGAAGGAAGGAAGGAAGGAAGGAAGGAAGGAAGGAAGGAAGGAAGGAAGGAAGGAAGGAAGGAAGGAAGGAAGGAAGGAAGGAAAAACAGAAGGAAGGAAAAATCCTGTGTGAGGGAATCCAAACAGCATTTTGGCCAAGATCACCTCAACCCTGGTAGCGTTCCTAACAATGAATTTTCATCCATCCATCACAACATTGGTTTCTGACATCTGGTTGATGTACATTGTTTTCAGCAAGGGAACATGCTTTCAACAGGATCTTTCAACGCTATTTATGACATGGTTACTTCCACTCGTCTTAATTTGTAAGCCAATTAAATTCTACTTACTAAGTGCAGGAGGAATAGACCCATACCTTTACTTACCATGTTTGCTGAGGAACTTGGATTATACTATAGGATATCAGGTTTCTGGCACTGAGCTGTAAGGCTGCAAAATATTTTTTTCTTAAATCCTTATAATGGAATAGCAACCTCAGCTTCTTCCAAATAAAACATAGGAAGAGGTTACAAACTTTTCAGAAAATACTCCAGTGAACACTGAAGAGGGAGATCAGGAGGAGGTGCTTAGACTAGTCTAAGCCTTAGAGGGAATGCTGATTAAATTTGGGGGACAGTGGGCTGAAAGGGCAACTGGAAGAGGGGCCCCTTAGGACACGTTTCTCCTGAGGTCTGAATCTGGAAATGCAACCTCTGAGAGCGATTGCTTTCAGATACCACTTTTATGGGCTATTACAAATGCGTCTCCAAATACAGATAGTCCTCAGCCTATGACCACAGTTGAGCCCAAAATTTCCACTGCTAAGCAAGACATTTTAAAAGGAGTTTTTGCACCTTTTTGTCACAGCTGTTAAGCAAATCACTGCAGTTCTTAAGTGAATATATGGTCGTTAAGCAAATCCATTATCCCCCACTGATTTTGTCAAGCCAGCTGCTAAGGTTTATAAATGGGGATCACATGACCCCTGACAGTGCAACTGTCATAGTTACATGCCAGTTGCCAAATGGTGAATTTTGATCACATGACCATGGGGATGCTGCAATGTGAAAAGTATGAAAACTGGTCATAAGTCACTTCTTTCAGTGCTGTTGTAACTTTGAACGGGGTCACTAGACAAATGATTGTAAGTCGAGGATTACCTGTAATAAGAGACATGTCTTCTCATCAAGGTTTACACACTCGCTTGGCACACCTGCCCACAGTGAACTTGACTAATGACAGGCTGTGCAGAGAACCGTAGACTAATTTCATGAGTTTACACAACACCTTTTGGCTAGAAGTGCTTCAGTGCATTGTACAAATATTGCCTATTTAATTTTGTTTAAACCAGTTCTTTCAGTGGAAAAAGAAGGCAAGCTTTGGGTCATCTTGGAGCTTCGCTTGCCAACCTTCTCCACGTTCCACTTTCCAAAAACAGGACAGGGGAGCACGTATTGTGTGAATGAGCATTCAAGTCCAAACTGGTTTACATTCCCCATTAAGCCTGCTTGAAAACCTCAGTGTGGAGGTAAAGGGGGGGGAAAAAAATCATGTTTTGCAATTTCATGATTGGAAATGCCTTCTGTTATTTTTACTCTACTCTACTCTATCTACTATACACATACACACACAAACATATACACATGTATGTGTGTGTGTATAAGCGGATGTTTTAATTAAATTTATGTTTGGGTTTGTATGTATAATGAGTTTTATTAGTATTGCATATAGTGTTGTGATTGCATGACCTCTATAGATGTCATATGCAAAATAAAAATGGTAAGATATTTAAAATTTAATAGCTGGAGTAGTGAAGGGGTGGACCATAAGTAAGAACGCACACTTGTGGCTAATTGGTTAAACAGAACTGGCCAGGGAATCTGAGCTGTGATTGGTTGCTGTGAGCGTAAAGGGGGTGTTTCCTTGTTTCCCGCCTTTTTTGTCCTGGGTGTGGCCTGTGTGCTCTCGGTGATTTATCTGATGTTGCTCCTGCTCTGTTAATTTACCTCATGATGCTCCTGCTTGCCTCCCTTATTCACTGTAAACACTAATTTATATAAAACCACAAGTTCTTGTCAGTGTCTCTGACTCCATTTGGACACCAACTGCGCAATTCCCTGACAGAAAATACATAAAATATTACGAAAAAGCACTAGAGATGAGTTGCAGCATCATTTCTGAAGAGCTTATGAGACTGCAAATTAAGGAGCACATGATTCTCCTATTGCCTTGCAGGTGGTCCTCACTTTACAACCATTATTAGGACCTGCAACTCAGTCACTAAATGACAGTCATTAAGTGAGACGTCATGTGACCGTGCTTGACTTCCGACAGTGGTTCCCCTAAGATCATTAAACAAATCATCCACTGTTGTTAAGCACATGTTGTGACCGTGACGCGCGACTTCCTGCTGGCATGCTTGTCCGAAGCCGGCTGTGAAGATTGCAAATAGTGATCACATGATGAGGAATGTTGCGCCCCTCTTAAATGTGTGCCTGTTGTGAAGCACCTGAATTACACTCATGTGAGTGTGGGGACACAGCAACAGTCACAAATTAGAGCAGGGCTTTTCAACCTGTGGTACGCGTACCACTTGTGGTACATTAACGAGTGGCAGGTGGTACGCAGCCCTGCCTAGCCAAGTGTAGTGGGGGAGGGAAAGAGCCAGCGCAGGCAAGGACTTCCAGTGAGAGAGTCCTCTGGAGCTGCAGAGGCACAGAGGAGAGAAGGAGGGAGGGAGGGAGATGGAGAGTGGAAGGATTCTTATGTGCTTTTGTGACTTTGAAGTTCTGGGATTTGTGCAATGTGGGCTTTGTGTTCTTAAGGAGTGTTTGGCAATTTCTATTTGGCTGATGTCTCCTGTTAGCTTCTATTGCTCTGCTATTGTTAGCTGTAAGTTTTGCTGCAAGGGATTTTGAAGTATTTTTCTCCTGAATGGATTTTGCCTGTAGCATTCCTTTACTTATGAATGGAGCCATTTGGGGAGGCTGCCTTAGCCGGCAGTCAGTACTTACTACATTTTTTTTCTTCTTTAAATCTGCGCTCCTTAACTTTCGTTTCTAGCCAGTAGCTAATTCTTAAAGGGGAATGCGCCTTTTTAAGCTAGTTCACTCAGCAGTTTGTCTTTTCTGTTTCTGGAGGCTTTTCCTTGTTTGATGAATATATGGAAGAGAAAAAATATGGGTTTTTTTTTTCAAATTCTTCCTTCAGAAGGAGGTGGGCATGAGAAAGAGGGAGGCAGGGACGGAGGGAGGGAGGGAAGTCCTGCCTTAGCACTTGGCCACCAGCAGCTCTGCCATTGACTTTACTTGTCAAAAGGTTGCAGAAGGGGATCACATGACCCTGGGACACTGACCATCATAAATATGAATCAGTTGCCAAGCATCCAAATATAAATCACATGACCCTGGGCATGCTGCAATGGTCATAAGTGTGAAAATGGTCATAAGTCATTTCAGTGCAATTGCAACTTTGAACAGGTTTTTTTTTTTTTGGTCATCAAGTTTTTGACACCTTGCTAGGTGGTACTCAAATACTGCCATATCCTAAAAGTGGTACAATCGGTGAAAAGGTTGAAAAGCCCTGGACTAGATGACCTACAAGGTCTCTTCCAACTCTGTTATTCTATTAATCTAAAAAAAAAGTGTTCTAAAAGAGTTTGGGCCAGTGGTGGCAAACCTATGGTACGGGTGCCAGAGGCGGCACTCAGAGCCCTCTCTGTGGGCACGCGCGCCGTCGCCCCAGTCCTAGGCCTTCAGCTGGGTTTTATAAAACCTTTTCACTTTAAGCCTCTGCCGCTGTGTGCAAAAAAAAAAAGGTTCATTCAGTCAATTTCAACTTCTTGCGGGGAAAAAAAAGATCTTGCAAAGTTGGAATTGATTGATTGAACTTTTTAGTCCCACCCAGTCTGCCGTTACCACCGCAGCCACACCCACCCAATGGGCCACGCCCACCCGGAACTCGAGGATGCATAAGTGGGTTTGGGGTTGCAGTTTGGGCACTCGGTCTCTAAAAGGTTCGCCATCACTGGTTTGGGCTGTCTGCAGAACCAAACCCAAATTGCAGCCTGGTGTCTCTCTTCTCCAAAGCACCTCCGGCTGGGGAGTTCAGGGTTCAACTGCAGGTCGGTTTCTTTCCACAAAGTTGGGGGTGGAAAAACGACCCTCTAGCACATGTGGGGGGAGGGGGAGGGGGAGGGGAAGGGGGAAGGGTCTCTTGGGGTTTTCATCCTGATCAGACCCCCAGGCTGTGTTGCCACCTGGACTAGGGCGAGGTTCCCTCCTTGGCTGTTGAGAAGGAGAAGGCCAGGGCTCTTGGACTACACCGCAAGGGCGTTGTACCAAACGACAGGCCCGCTCTGCCCAGGGGTGGGACCGCTTCCCTCCACCCACCGAAGCCCTCCTAAGACCTCCGCTTCAGCTCAGGGTCCGCCTTTTCTCGTTTCCCCCTAGATCCCCAACAAGGGGCGAGCATCCCCCGAGACCCCCTGCTTCTCGTGCTGGGAGGGAGGGAGGGAGCGAGGGTGTCCGCGTGTCTGCGTGTGAACGCAGTCCCGGGGCTCCCGGATCCTCGACGGGCCGCCCTGCCCAACCGGGTCTCCCCCCCACCCCGCGGGTGGGTGTGTCGGCGCTTCATTGACACTTTTGGCCGGCTTTGGCTCGACGTCAGGGGGGCGTGACCAATCAGCGCCCGGGAGCCGAAGCCTCCGGAGTCCCGTCCCCCTCTGGCCACGGGTCAGGTGACGCGCCCACTCGCCTATTTAGCAGGGCCCCCCCCCTCCCCCCGCCTCTCTCCCTCTCCAGCCCCACCGAAGAGGAGGCGCCGGCCGCGCCGCTGCTGCTGCTGCTCCGGGGACGCTCGCGCGTGGACGCCGCCGCCTCTTCCTCCTCCTCCTCTTCTTCTTCCTCCTCTTCTTCTTCCTCCTCTTCTTCCTCCTTGCCTCGCGCTGCCCACGTTGCTCCGAGGCTCCCGCCAGCCCAGCCCAGCCCAGCCCGGCAGCCGAGCGGAGCCCTGCCGGTGCCGGAGCGCGGAGCGAGCCATGCGCGCCTGCCGCTTCCTGCTGCTGCCGCTCCTGCTCAGCCTCGGGCGCATCGCCGCGGTCCGGGACGCAGCGGGCGCGGGGCCGGAGCGCCGCCAAGGTAACGGGGGCGCTGCCCGGGCTCGGGAGCCCCGCCGGGGGTCGCCCTTCGGGGAAGGTCCGCGCATCCTCGGGTGCCCCCGCCCGGCCCGGCTGGAGCAGGGACTCGGTCAGCCCCGGGGATGCCGGACCTGCCCGGCTTCTCCCGTCGCCGGTCCCCAGCGAGGCACCTGGCGGGCGCGGAAGGGGGGAGGCGAGGCGGCCTCCCTGGATGAGTCCGCTGGATCGGAGCTTTTTCCCCGTCGAGGGATCCTTTGGAGGTCGGGGGGGGGGAATGGAAGGGGGTTGGGGGGGGTCGAGAGGTGGGTAGCTGTTAACCTGGCGATGCACGTGAGAACTCGAGCCAACCCGGGTTCGATGCTCGGGCGAAGGAACCGCCCGGGGAGCGGCGCTTCGGACTCTCTCGCGTAAAATCGCCCTGCCCGGACCCGGCCTTTCTCCTCCCCCCGGGAACCGCTTCCTTGGGGAAATGGAAGCGGGGCTTTTCTGCAACTTGGGCGCGGAAAGCGCGAGGTTCGGTCTTGGAGTTTGCGGCCACGTGTCCCGGGGCGCATTCACAGTGCCGGGCTCTCGGTCTCCGCTCCAAACCCTGGGCGAGTTTGTGTCGGTTTGCCGAAAGGGGACCTGGAGGCTGCAATTCCGCAGCTCATCTTGGGAGTCGAGATTCACTGAAGGCGGCGACTGGCTGCGCACGGGTGTCCCGAAGGCCCGGTCTGGCCACGCTTTAGGGGAGACTCCCGCAGTTGCACTAAGACCCCAAGCAAGCAAATCGTATGATGTGACGTGAAGCAGAATGATAGGATCGCTTCTAAATATAGGGTAACACTATCAGTGGTCTTATTTTAGTCAGGTGTTTGATGACGTTTGCTGATTTCTGCTCTTGATTTATAAATAATAGATTCACGATTTCAAATAGTTGAAGACGTTAGCCCAGCTAAAGCTAAAAAGGGAGATGCTTGGTCTACTGTAGACAGACTAGAGGTTCTCCTGCTCGAGCAGGGGGCTGGACTAGAAGACCTCCCAGGTCCTTTCCAGCCCTATTCTATTCTATTCCATTCCGTGGGTAGCAAAATTGTAGTTTACGCTGCTTTGCAGGTGGTATTAAATTGCATTGTCATAATAGCAAAACGTGTGGGTGATGCCTTATTTTTTAAATTGTCTTATGGCACAAACTCATCTTGAATTCAATTGTCTGATCAGTAAGTTCTCCTGGTGTTTTTCTTTCCCCACTGGAGTTCGTTCGTTCATTCGTTCATTCATTCATTGCACATCCTCAGAAATGGATGGCTATTGACAAATGCCATGTCTTATGTAAAATTCAGAATTTCTGCTATTGCTCAAGTGTTTTTGTTTGCGCAGGGCTTGGTCAGTTGAACAAATTTTGCAGTTGATGGTCTGCACATCAAAACTGTGTGACACGTTATAACATTGATGCCATAAACCATGGTTTAGATGAAGCCGAGTTTCTGAGTTATTGGGATGAGGGTGGATTCCTTTGCCAATTGAGCCTAGCACATCTTCCCTGGGGCTTTTATTAGGCAGGCACTGATTTATGCTGTTGCTTAACTCTGCCCCAAGTGCTGCCCAGAGCCACAGGCGTCCTTCACATGTCATTGATGAGCCCTTCTTTGACCTCCATGCTCTTGGGATTTGGAGAGAACTTCGGATAAGTCCTTTCCAGGAAAGGTTGCCTCTTCTGATGTGCGTTGAGTCTAGGCTGTTCAACAGGTTTTATGACTACAAGGGGTAGGAGAGCAACAGACGATAATCCAGTTGCCACTATAGGTAGTGTAATAACCCTTAATTGCAGTTGTATATTGCTATTTCAGCTTCTGTTATCTATTTGCAAATTAAGCTGAAGTTTTTGTAAGGTTGCTGCCACACAGCTGCAAGTATAGACCTGTCTCACCCCTGCTCCTCTTACGTGATGCTTCTCGGGCTCAAAGTCACAAAAGGCCCCCTAGACTTCTGCTCAAAAGGAGGAGAACTGGCAAGTCTGCCTACATCTAGCATTCCTAATATAATTAATAATATGATATTACTGAGTAAAGGTAGTCCTCAACTTACAACGGTTCACTTGGTGACCTGTGGTCATGTGATTTACATTCAGATGCTTGCAACTGACTCACATTTATGACGGTCGCTGCGTCCCTGGGGTCACGTGATCCCCTTTTGCAACCTTCTGATGAGCAAAATCAATGGGGAAGCCAGATTCACTTAATAACCGTGTTACTAATTTAACAACTGCAATGATTCGCTTAACGATTGTGGCAAGAAAAGTCGTAACATGGGGTAAAACTCAAATTTCTCACTTAGCAACCTAAATTTTGGGCTCAACTATGGTCGTAAGTTGAGGACTACCTGTATATAATATAATGATATAATAATATTGAGTATAATCAATACAGGCAGTCAGTTTAGTGACCGTTCGAAGTTACAAAGGCACTGAAAAAAGTGACTTGTGACCATTTTTCACACATATGACCATTGCAGCATCCTCAGGGTCATGTGATCAAAATTTGGATACTTGGCACCTGGGTCATATTGCAGAGCCCCAGGGTCACGTGATCACCTTTTATGACCTCCAGTGTTGGAGCATTCACAGCTTCTGGAGGCAGGTTGTTCCACTGATTAATTTGTTCTCACTGTCAGGAAATTCCTCCTTAGTTCTAGATTGGATTCTCTCCTTGATTAGTTTCCATCCGTTGCTTCTTGTCCTGCCTTCAGGGGCTTCCTTAAATATCTAGCCTGCCCTCTGATGTGCTAAATTTAGTTGGGGTGAATTCCCCATTATATTAGCTTCTGTTTCCAAATATTGGGCAAATGCAGCAAATGGCTTGATTGAATCACCAAAGCAAACGGGTTGCATAAATGCTGTCATGCAACACACTTTGAAAAGAGGCAGGGCTTTGATTGGGCAATCTCAGCTCCATCTGGACTTTTTAATTTCTTCTGACACCCCTTTTTGGGGAACTCAGCATACCTCTCGAGGTGAAATTGCCCCTTCCCCCAAATATTGTATTTCCCCTGAAACCTTGTGCCCTCTCGAGCTACAGAACCAGTGAAGTTACAACAGTCTAAACATTTTCCGCCCCCCCCCCAAGCCTTCAAGGTTACTGGGGGGGAAATCAATAACAACAGAGAACTTCCACAAAATACAGTTAGTCCTCAACTTACTATTTTGTTAGTGGCCATTCAAAGTTAGAACAGCACTGAAAATGTGACTAACAACCAGCCCCCATACTTATGATGGTCGTGGCATCCCTATGGCCATATGATCAAAATTTGGGCACTTAACAACCAGCTTGTATTTATGATGGTTGCAACATCCCAGAGTCATGTGATCGCCATTTGCGACCTTCCCAGCCGGTTTCTGACAAACAAGGTCCATGAGGCAAGCCGGATTCATTTATCAACTGTGGGATCCGCTTAACAATTGCAGTGATTTGCTTAACAAATCCAATAGGGGTAGGCAACCTTGGCTCTTTTATGACTGGTGGACTTCAACTCCCAGAATTCCTGAGCCAGCCATGCTGAGGGGAAAGGGAGAGGTTTTTAAGCTGAGCCATGCTAGCTCAGGAATTCTGGGAGTTGAAGTCCACGAGTCATAAAAGAGCCAAGGTTGCCTACCCCTACAAATAGGCTCATAAAATTGGGCATGACTCACTGAATAACCACTTGCTTAGCAACAGAAATTCTGGTCCCAGTTGTGGTTGAAAGTCAAGGACCGCCTGTATTGAAAACCCCTCCTAGCAACACTTCTTTTGATCACTGACCTGCACTTCTGAGCTGCTTGTGGTGTCACAATTAAAGCACAAGGGTGCTGGGTCAGTCCAGAGCTAACTACTGCTTCATATGCATGCTCAACTCCACCCTGTTCTCATTTTGCAACTTGCAAGCATACAAGAACAAAAACAGCAACTGAGAGAGGGACCTTGGTGTCCGAGTGGACGATCACTTGACCATGAGCCAGCCGTGTGCAGCAGCAACCAAAAAAGATAACACAATCCTGGGTTGTATAAACAGAGGCATAGAGTCAAGATCACGCGAAGTATTAGTACTGCTTTATAAAACCCTAGTGAGGCCACACCTGGAATACTGCAGCCAATTTTGGTCACCACATCACAAAAAAGATGTTGAGAGTTTGGAAAAAATTCAGAGAAGAGCAACTAAGATGATCCAAGGCCTGGAGACCAAAACATACGAAGAACGGCTGCAGGACCTGTGTTTGGCTAGTCTAAAGAAAAGAAGAAATAGGGGAGACATGATAGCAGTCTTCCAGTATTTGAGGGGCTGCCACAAAGAAGAGGGGGTCACGTTATTCTCCAAAGCACCAGAGGGAAGGACGAGAAACAATGGTTGGAAACTCATCAAGGAGAGAAGCAACCTGGAATTAAGGAGAAACTTTCTAACAGTGAGGACAATTAACCAGTGGAACAGCTTGCCTTCAGACGTTGTAGGGAGTTCAACATTGGAGGTTTTTAAGAAAAGACTGGAAATGCTATGGGGTCTCCTGCTTGAGCAGGGGGCTGGACTAGAAGATCTCCAAGGTCCCTTCCAGCTCTATTCTGATTGACTGAGAGTTCAGCTGCAGCCAAGAAGGTATGGAAAATCTTTCCAGCAGTTTTGAAAACAAACTGATTTTGCACAGCAGATGTCCAAAGAGCAGGAGGAATTTGGTGGAATAAGCTGTGTCTTAATTTACCTGGAGGATTGGTCCGAATCCTTCCTCCTGTTCAGCCAGCCTGGATGCTGGGTGGCCCATTCTCAACCTAAGATACTTGGCTAGTTATAGGAGGATAAAAATTGAAGAAAGGGCAGGTTTAAAAAAAGGTGAAGGAGCCCTTGGGGATTTTACTCCGCTAGTTGTTGCAGACTATAGGGGGTGGTTCTCATCTCTGTGTCGAGATGAGCCAGTGCTGTCCAAAGACATTTTAGGGGTCACTAGAAGACCTCCAAGGTCCCTTCCAACTCTTATTATTCTATGTTTCTGTGGTCATGTGGCCAGCATGACATCACAGAGCACTGTTTACCGGTACTTCCCGCCAAAGTGGTACCTATTTATCTATTCACATTTGCATGCTAGGTTGGCAGGAGCTGGGGTGGGGACGGGAGCTCATCCCGTTGCGTGGCACTCCGATCTCGAACCTGGGTTGCCGGCTTTCCAGCCGACAAGCCCAACATCTTGAGGAAGGACCAGGGATGGTGTGGGTGTTTATAGGGCTGGTTTCTTCTTTGGTTTGCATGGATTCCTGGCCTCAGATTTATTTATTTATTAAGAAGATTTATATGGCTGCCCAACTCGCTCCCTGGGACTCCTGGTGGCTTACAGAAATTAAACTCCAAATACAAAACCCAACACACACACACACACACACACACACCCCGTGACAATAATGAAGCCAGCCACTTGATGGGCTCCGTATCAGCCTGGGCTCCCCAGGACTATTGGCAAAACCTTGTCTCCAGGGCCTTGCAGAAGAATGTCAAGGTGGCACCAGTCTTACCTCCGCAGGGATGATGTTCTACAGCCGGGGTCTTCAAACTTGGCCCTTTTATGACTTGTGGACTTCAACTCCCAGAATTCCTCAGCCAGGCATGCGTGCCTGGCTGAGGAATTCTGGGAGTTGAAGTCCACAAGTCATAAAAGGGCCAAGTTTGAAGATCCCTGTTCTACAGGGAGAACCCTTCTTCTTGGTTCCACTAGATCAGGGGTGGGGAACCTTGGCTCTTTTACGACTTGTGGCTCAGGAATTCTGGGAGTTGAAGTCCACAAGTCATAAAAGAGCCAAGGTTCCCCACCCCTGCACTAGATGGACCTTCTTAAGAGAGGGGACCCATACTGCCTCTTCACTCTGGATGGTTGGGGAGATATAACTGAGAAAAGGCCATCCTTCAAATCAGCTGGCCCTGTAGATTGGTTTTCTGTGGAAACCTAACACCCAGAAGCTTTACAGTTATAAAAATAGCTTAGCATGATAAAGAGATACACAATAATGTTTGACCTCTTTGAGGTCTCCATTGTCTCAGGATTTATTATTTGGTTGAAATCATTCCTTGGTGGCTGAGTTCTAGCTATGGGTTTTGCAACTGACTCATATGTCAGTTCCCACAAGAGCATTTGATAGTTTGAAAAGCTGCCAGATATGTATTGAATCAGCTTGTGGAGAAGGGGAAGTAGACATTCTTCAGACCTAAGTAGATGACATGTGGAAAGATCTTTTTCAGATGCTAAAACTTTTCTGCTTTCTCAGTGAATGCACAAGGGAAACGGGCCAAGTTATACCAGCAACTGATGATAGCTGCTGAAGATGAAGTCAGCTTTTCTCAATGCGATGTTCTCCTGAGAATGTGGATTTCAGTTTCCACTTCTGAAGGCTGAAGTCCAACACATTTCAGGGGCATCAAGGAGGAAGGCAGATTCTGTACAGGCAGCCCTTGACTTACAACATTTAGTGACCGTTCAAAGTTACTACGGCACTGAAAAAAGTGACGTATGACCGTTTTTTAGATTAATAATAATAACAACAACAACAACACGCCAGATATCGCTGTTGTAGAGAACCGAAGCGTACAGCTGATTGATATCGCTGTACCAGGAGATGCCAGAGTCGAAGAAAAGAACTGGAAAAAATTACGAAATATCGCAACCTGGCCATCGAAACTGCGCGATTATGGATGAAACGTGTAACGGTGATACCCATTGTCATCGGGGCACTGGGAACTGTGTCCCAAAACTTTGCAAAATACATCAAGAAATTGCAGCTTCCTGCAATAATTCCAGCAATGCTACAAAAAACTGCGCTACTCGGAACATCTCACATTTTAAGGAGGTACCTGGTTGATACCTAGGATGTTGACGTCAACCATCAGCGCCAGCCAATTTGAATGTTCAGTTGACTGAGGTTCATGTCTAATGAATAAAAGATAATATAATAATAATAATAATAATAATAATAATAATAATAATAATAATAATAATATAAATAAATAAATAAAAGTTGGAAGGGACTTTGGAGGTCATCTAGTCTAACCCCCTGCTCAGGCAGGAAACCCTATACCATTTCAGACAAACGGCTGTCCAGTCTCTCCTTAAAAACTTCCAGATCAGTTTCCATCCGTTGCTTCTTGTCCTGCCTTCATTTATGACCGTTGCAGCACCCCCATTCTCACGTAATCGAAATTCAGATGCTTGGCAACTGGCTGCAATTTATTTATTGCAGACAAGGATTACCCGTATTTGTTCAGCTTATTTGGTCAACATCACTTACAGATGAATGATCTTAAATTCTACGTATTTTATTCCAGATGGTAGCGTTTCTCGAGTGCGAAAGCTGAGAGAAGAACCATCTAAAGTCCGGGATCTACAAGTGAAGTTCATTGTTCGTACCACCCCAGACCCGGATGATGCTGACTGCTATCTCACGGTTGGTCAAGACCATCTCCTAGAGGACTGCAGCTTCAACATCTCCGCAAAGACTTTCTTTGTTATTCATGGGTGGACAGTAAGTAGAAGGACTTTACCGAGCTCTGTGACACGTGACAAGCTCCCCAATTAAAGCTGTGATCATTTACAAGGACTGATCTTTGGCAGCATTGCCATATCTAGACACCAGTTATATACAGCTTTGAACCACCCATCTTTCTTACACTGGTCATTTCTATTATTTAGAGTAGACCAGGGGTCTTCAAACTTGGCCCTTTTATGACTTGTGGACTTCAACTCCCAGAATTCCTCAGCCAGGCACGCGTGCCTGGCTGAGGAATTCTGGGAGTTGAAGTCCACAAGTCATAAAAGGGCCAAGTTTGAAGACCCCTGATTTAGACCGTGATACCTCACTTAACTGTACCAGGCTATTGTTTGCAAGGTTACCCCTGGATGAATTTCAGTCTAATCCAGTCAGTGGCATGGTGAGGCAGAAAGAAGGGGTCAGACAATGAATCGGTAATGGGTGCTCCAGAGCCATGAAGAAGTTGGAGCTTGCTAGGAATTCTCCTGAGGGAGACTGACTGGAGAATACTAAGTGTGATGCCCTTCAAATAATCTGGAAGTATTCAATTGTTTGTTCCCGTGAAGATAATTGGGAATCCCTGAGCTGGGTTGTTTTCTAGCAGACGTTTCATTACCCAAACTAAGTAATATCATCAGCGCACTCCCTAGTTAAGGTAATGAAACAACCAAGTTCAGAGAGGACCAAGGACTCTTCATTTCAACCCTGAGGTATAATTTTTCTTCTTTATTGATAATTGGAATTCCACCAGTCGCTAAGTCAGGGCCTGTCCACTTTCCCTGGTAAAATGCAGCTTGAGGTTTAGGATCATTCCCAAATATTTTTCCACCTTTTGGAAAGAAAACAAAATGGCGTAGTCATTCCTTCCACCCTACCCAAAACAGAGGAAAACATCAGTTTATAGACCCAGACAAACTGGCAGTTCAAACAAAGACAGGCAGTTAGTGACTTCTAAGGGCTGAGCTACATAATACATCTAGAAGACAGGCTTAGGATACAGGAGGATCTGGACAGACCTGAACACTGGGCGCTATCTAACAAAATGAAATTCAACGGTGAAAAAAGTAAGGTTCTACATTTAGGCAAGAAAAACCAAATGCACAGGTATAGTATAGGTGGTACCTTGCTCAATAGTAGCAACTATGAGAGGGATCTTGGAGTCCTAGTGGACAATCACTTAAATATGAGCCAGCCGTGTGCTGCAGCTGCCAAAAAAGCCAACACAGTGGTAGGCTGCATTAACAGAGGGAGAGAATCAAGATCATGTGAAGTGTTAATACCACTTTACAATGCCTTGGTAAGGCCACACTTGGAATACTGCATCCAGTTTTGGTCACCGCGATGTTGAGACTCTAGAAAGAGTGCAGAGAAGAGCAACAAAGATGATCAGGGGACTGGAGGCTAAAGCATATAAAGAACGGTTGCTGGAATTGGGGATGTCTAGTTTAATGAAGGGAAGGACGAGGGGGGACATGATAGCAGTGTTCCAGTATCTCAGGGGCTGCCCCAAAGAAGAGGGAGGCAAGCTATTGTCCAAAGCGCCTGTAGGCAGGACAAGAAGCAACAGATGGAAACTAGTCAAGGAGAGAAGCAACCTAGAACTAAGGAGAAACTTCCTGACAGTTAGAACAATTAACCAGTGGAACAACCTGCCTCCAGAAGTGGTGAATGCTCCAACACTCCCTCCAAATGACAGAAAAAAAGTGTATCGGCCCCGATGCAGTTAAAAACAATAACTTGTGTTAGTGTGTGTGTGTGGAGAAGGAGACTTCTGAGCAAGTGAAGGGGAGGGTTAGGTATCCTCCATCAATGTGTGGTGGTCCTGATTAAGATCAGATCCTCTTAGTGCTTATCTCTGTAGAGATTCTCAGTCATCCGGGTCCTGGCTGTCCCAAAGGTGCTTTTTCAAAAGGCAACTGGACTTTGTTTTTCCTTGAAGATGTTTCGCTTCTCATCCAAGAAGCTTCTTCCATTCTCACTGAATGGTGGAGGAGTTTAAGTTAAGAAGGGCCAACTCTAGAATCAGAAAGTTTGAATCAGGATCCAAACTCTGAGCTTGAAAAACTGTGTATTTCAATAGCTTTAAAAGTTAAAAAAAACAACACAATGTTGTGATTTTCGGAGTGTTGTAAGCCACTTCTCTCACCCCTTCTGCTTCACCAGCTTTTTGTTTGGGAAGAAACTGTCCTTGCTAGAAAACCAAACTGGTCACTTGTGAAGAGGTTCTTTTGAATTTGGCCTGAGGATGGCAGGAGGCACCTCCTGGTCAAGCCAAAGCTTTGGATTTGGATTAAGCCAAATCTTCTCCAAGATTACATTCCCCAAATGTATGAACTCCTGCATCCTTCCATAAAAAAATATATGTATTTACTGAAGACTTTGAGCCCTGCTTACCATCTTCCTAG
Organism: Azemiops feae; assembly: GCA_023970755.1. Lineage (NCBI taxonomy): Eukaryota > Metazoa > Chordata > Lepidosauria > Squamata > Viperidae > Azemiops > Azemiops feae. The sequence goes on along the minus strand of JALGBA010004087.1, from coordinate 614,348 downwards.
GACTAGATTGGAGCCATAGCTTGGTTTTTCTTCCAGATGGGCGGCATGTATGAAAGATGGCTGGACACCCTGGTCTCGGCTCTGCAGGAACGTGAGAAGGAAGCCAACGTGGTGGTGGTGAACTGGCTGGCTCTGGCCCAGCAACTCTACACCATCGCTGTCAACAATACGAGGGTGGTTGGAAAAGAACTCGCAGGCCTGCTGGACTGGTTAGAGGTAATTTTTACAAGCAAACAAACATTTCACTCTGCAAGTTGCACAAGAAAGCGACAGCCCAACCTGGCATCAAGTTGATGCTTGGAAACGCCACATTTGCACATGCAAGAGTTTGAGCAGTATGACAAAGCTGGCCGAGTGCCAAAAAGGTGAGGAGAGGAAATAATTGGGGCTGATTACATACCGGATATCTCAGGGACTACAACCTGTGTGAAAATGCATGGCAGCTTCATCCCTTTCTATCTGCCAATCTGGCTCAGATCTGCTTGGCTAATCCCTAATTGCTTAATCATTCCTTGACTTATCTGCCCCTTAATCTAGTTAGGTCCCTGCTGTCATTTGGAAATGTGAAGCTTAGGGAAAATGGGGAGTAGGAAACACATCGTTTCACAGATCTTAAATATTAGCCTCCTCACTTGATCTTAGTCAAAAAGCGATAGACTCGCCCCTATTTTATGCGCATATTGATTTTGCTGATCTCCGTAGGCAGGCCTCGTCCCTTGCAGCCGGCAGCTGTTCCTTAATCCAGATTTGCTTTCCCTCCCCACCTCTCTTGTCACAGTTGATTAGCCGACTTCTGTCTTTAATTAATCTCCTCCCCATTAGACAGGCCTGGTCTTCCAAGCTGCTTTATGTAGTTTGGCATTGGGACTGAGGCCTTCTTTAACTGAACTATACGTGCATTTAGAATTGAATGGCCTAGCTCAGGGGTAGGCAACCTGGGCCCTTTTATGACTCGTGGACTTCAACTCCCAGAATTCCTGAGCCAGCATGGCTCAGCTTGGAAACTTCTCCCTTTCCCCTCAGCATGGCTGGCTCAGGAATTCTGGGAGTTGAAGTCCACCAGTCATAAAAGAGCCAAGGTTGCCTAGCCCTGGCCTACCTGTTGTTTACTACGGCCCTTTACAGGCCGGAATAGTTTGTGGTTGTGTGGAGGAATGCACATTTGAGTGGTGGGTGACTTAACTGGACATAAACTAAAATGAACTTTTCTTAGACACCCTAAGAAAAGACATGGGGGTTTTTGTGAGCCCTGGTGGCCTAGTGGTTAAAATGCAGCATTGCAGGCAAACTCTGCCCACAACCTGGAGTTTGATCCTGACGGAGCTCAAGGTTGACTCAGCCTTCCGGCCTTCCGAGGTCCCTAAAATGAGGGCCCAAATTGTTGGGGGCAATACAGGTAGTCCTTGACTTACAACTGTACATCCAAAGTTACAACGCCACTGAAAAAAAGTGACTTGTGACCGTTTTTCGCACTTCACAACCATTGCAGCATCTCCATAGGTCACGTGATCAAAATACAGATGCTCGGCAACTGACTCATATTTATGACAGTCGCTGCGTTCCAGGGTCCTGTGATCCCCTTTTGTGACCTTCTGACAAGCAAAGTCAATGGGGAAGCCAGATTCACTTCACAACTGTGTTACTAACTTAACAACTGCAGTGATTCGCTTAACAACTATAGCAAGAAAGGTCGCAAAATGGGGCAAAACCTACTTAGCAAATGTCTCGCTTAGCAACATAAATTTTGGGTTCAATTGTGGTCGTAAGTCGAGGACTACCTGTATGCCAATAATGCTTACATTGTAAACTGCCCAGAGAACGTTGTAAAGGGCTAGGCCCGCAGGTGTAGGCAACCTTGGCCCTTTTATGACTTGTGGACTTCAACTCCCAGAATTCTTGAGCCAGCCATGCTGAGGGGAAAGGGAGAGGTTTCCAAGCTGAGCCAAGCTGGCTCAGGAATTCTGGGAGTTGAAGTCCACCAGTCATAAAAGAGCCAAGGTTGCCTACCCCTGGGCTAGGCCATTCAATTCTAAATGTATTTTCTGGGAGGAAATTTCTAGCATGAGGTTTCGTCCATTTGTTAAATAATGCGGTAGAGTCACCAGCAGCAAGGGATTTATTCCTCCTGTTCATGGTTGCAGGAGAAGAAGGACTTCCAACTCAAGAACGTCCATCTGATTGGCTACAGTCTCGGGGCCCATATTGCTGGCTACACTGGAAACTATGCCCGGGGGACTATTGGAAGAATTACAGGTAAGGGGACCACCTGGCGGCTTTTTCTTGCTTTCCAAAAACATTACAGCGGTTGGCCTCCTGTTTCTGCAACTGCCTGATGTCCCGTTTAGTGCAAAAAAAGTGGTTTTGTAGCCCAAGAGAATTAGTCCAGGGGTCTCCAAATCTGGCCACTTTTAAGACTTGTGGACTTTCACATGGCTGGGAGTCGAAGTCCACAAGTCTTAAAGTTGCCAAGTTTGGAGTCCCTTGACTTAGTCGACCTTGAGTAAATTGTGTGTGCAACTTCAAGTAATTAATCAAAGCCATCCCACTCGAAATAGCCTTGGGCAAACCATTCTCCCGCTAGACTGCCTTCTGCGCATGCCCTTGGGGGTAATTGCAGATCTGTGTTTGGTCAAGGCTGGGTTGTGGTTAGTGGTGGACGGGGCCAAAGTCAGAAGGCAGGGGGGCATCTCATTTGGGTCCCTGCCTTCTCATCTGTCTTCTGCCATGTCATCAGCTTTTTGACTTCTAGTGCTCTCGGTCCTTCATTATACAGGAGAAAGGTTAAGAAAAAAAAGCTTTTATTGGCATTAGTGGCGGATTTGCACTCCTCAATCCACCCTTAACCTTAATTGGCATGTGAAAAAAAAGACATTTTTTTGGAAGGGGTCATCAGTGAAACTTTTCTTCCCAGCTCGGTGTATACGTGTGTTTAAGTATTGTGCGTGTGTCCCCTTTGGTCTGCGTGCACACACCCAGAGCCTTATTTTGCCAAGAATATTTTTCTCCAAACTTTGCATCTCACGGAGAATCTACTTTATAATTCTCCTTCCAGACCAGGCAGCCTGTAACCCCAAGGCTAGGAGGGATTCCCCACCCCACTTTTGCACGTCTCAGAATTGCTGAAAATATGCACGACAGTTTTGCCTCAAAAGTCACTTTGTCAGGGAAATGGGAGGCATAAAAGTTTCATAGTTCTTTTGTGAATGAAAATCTTCTTCCATTTTCTTTTTCCCCTTCTGAGATTGCCTATATGTTGGACGCAAGTTCTGTTAGATAGCAAACCAGAGCTTACGAGAAATGTAGCTCCCTTCTTTGAAAAAACCCGAAGCTGATCGATGTATAGGTGGGCCATGGGCTCTGTACAGCCCCAGGAAGCTAATTTGGGGGTCTATGTACCCACCCACTCCAAATTTGGAAGTTAGCCATGAGATCCACCATAACCTAATGGTTAAAGTAGCATAAAGTTTGTCCCTGATGCTGGTCTAGACTAACCATTCCTCTGATAAGGTACGAATCAGGTTCCTCTAGAACAGAGGTGGGGAAGGATGGCCCCCTTTATGACTTGTGGACTTCAACTCCCAGAATTCCTGAGCCAGCAAAGCTGGCTCAGGAATTCTGGGAGTTGAAGTCCACAAGTCATAAAGGGGCCATCGTTCTCCACCCCTGTTCTAGAAGAACGATGACCTTCAATTATGGCGAAGGGCTAACCACATGCCTCGCATATTCCAGGCCTGGATCCAGCTGGGCCGATGTTTGAGGGAGCCGATCCAAGCAGACGTCTCTCCCCCGATGATGCCGATTTTGTGGATGTCCTGCACACGTACACGAGAGAAACGTTGGGCATCAGCATCGGGATCCAGATGCCTGTGGGTCACATTGACATTTACCCCAATGGAGGAGACATCCAGCCAGGATGTGGGCTTACGGACATCTTGGGAACGCTCGCTTTAGGTGGTGAGTTGACTCTTCCGCTTGATCTGTGAGCAGGGGCTTCCCGGAGGCAGGAAGGCCATGCTGGGCTCCTTTCCAAGGGGAAAATGGGGGTTTCTTCAGAGATGGACAGCTATTTCTCTGAGGAAGGTAGTGTAACAGTTGGTATCAAACAAGGGTATTAGTAAAATAATCCTTGTAGAAATGAATACCCTGGCATAAGAGTCAGTTTGGTCTAGTGCAGGGGTAGGCAACCTGGGCTCTTTTATGACTCGTGGACTTCAACTCCCAGAATTCCTGAGCCAGCATGGCTCAGCTTGGAAACATCTCCCTTCCCCTCAGCATGGCTGGCTCAGGAATTCTGGGAGTTGAAGTCCACGAGTCATAAAAGAGCCAAGGTTGCCTACCCCTGGTCTAGTGGTTAAGGTATCGGGCTAGAAAGCAGGAGACGGTGAGTTCTAGTTCCGCCCTAACCATGAAAGCCAGCTGGGTGACTTTGGGCCAATTGCCAGGAGACGGTGAGTTCTAGTCCCGCCTTAACCATGAAAGCCAGCTGGGTGACTTTGGGCCAATTGCCAGGAGACGGTGAGTTCTAGTCCCGCCTTAACCATGAAAGCCAGCTGGGTGACTTTGGGCCAATTGCCAGGAGACGGTGAGTTCTAGTCCCGCCTTAACCATGAAAGCCAGCTGGGTGACTTTGGGCCAGTCCCTCCCTCTCAGCCCAACCCACCTCATAGGATTGTTGTTGTGGGGAAAATAGGAGGGAAGGTGCGTTGGATATGTTCACTGTCTTGAATTATTTCTAAAAATAAGTAAAGGTGGGATACACATAAAAAATAAATACCCTGCCTTGAACTATTCAACAAAGGGTCTCAGGTAAGACACATGAAGGCTTAGTTGCATAAGCCCAACCTACAGGATAAATATTTTATAAGTGGTCCCTGCTTGGCTTGGAGTGGAGGCCAAATGATGGTCTATTTTACCCTCCCAACAATCCAAGGAGGTAGCTAAGCTGATCGGCTATATTCACACAACATGAACACGGTTAACTCCTTTCCGCTGCTAAGTGAGACAAGTTGTTAAGTGGGTTTTGCTCCATTTTATGACCTTTCTTGCCACAGTTGTTAAGAGAATCACTGCAGTTGATAAGTTAGTAACCTGGTTGTGAATCTGGCTCTCCCATTGACCTTGCTTGTCAGAAGGTCGCAAAAGGGGATCACAGGACCCCCCCAGGGACACTGCAAATGTCATAATACGAGCCATTTGCCAAGTGTCCGAATTTCGATCATGTGACCATGGGATGCTGCAATGTTCGTAAATGTGAAAAACAGTCGTAAGTCATAAGTCACTTTTTTCACTGCCATTGTAACTTTGGTCACTAAACAAGTAAGTCAAGGACTTCCTGTATTGTTATTGTCTTTTCCCTGATTTGATGAACCACGTTGTTGGAACATCAGTACTACTGAGAAAGTATTTCAGTCTCCCAAGACAAAGTCCAATGCAACTTCTACATCTTTGGCCCTTTTTTCCATACAGGATTCTTGTGAGCATTAGAGCAGGATAACAACGCCCAGTGAAATATTAATAAAATCATCGTGGTGTCTTTTCTTTACCATGTAAATACTAGATGACTTTAGGCCTCCAACTTCAGTATCGAGGTACCAAAACTGACTTATATTTCAAGGTTGCTTTAAAGCAGCTGCCTGCTAAATATTTTAGTCTGCAATCAGTGGATGTCTGGTGAGGGTGGAGAGGGAACCAAAAAGCAGACAGAAAAACAGAGTTGGAAGGGACCTGGGAGGTCTTCTAGTCCAACCCCCTGTTAAAGCAGGAGACCCTATAGACCATTTCAGACAAATAGTTGTCTAATCTCTTTTTAAAACCAGTGATGGAGTACCCACAACTTTTGAAGGCAACTTCTGTTCCACTGATGAATTGTGCTCACTGTCAGGAGATTTCTCCTTATTTCTAGATTGGTTTTCTCCTTGATGAGTTTCCATCCATTACTTCTTTTCCTGCCTTCAAGAGGGTGACCCCTTTTTCTTTGTGGCAGCCCCTTAGACATTGGAACATTGCTATCATGTCACCCCTAGTCCTTATTTTCATTAAACTGGACAGCAGGAGGAGGAGGCAATGCCGTCTTGCTGATTTTGACTCCCACACATGGCTGTTGTTGCTTAGTTTGGTTCCCATAACCACTGAGCAGTATGATCAAAAGCCCCACTCCTGGGAGGCATTATGGATTGGTAGCCCCAAAATTCTGGCAGGAGCCCAGCCTAGGAAGGGCTGTGTTTAGGGTTTCAGCTAGAACATCCTCTGGAAGGGCTTTAAACTACAGCGCACACTTTGTAAATGCAAAGCCCTTATTTAAACTCCCAACCTCTTTCTCGGGACTCCTGGCAATAGGAAGGGGGAAAGGATGCCTGTGGGGCTGCTTGGCTAATGACCCCCAGGCCTTGTGATCCTTGGCAATCGCTTGGAAAGCTCATGCCTTCCCATTTAAAACACAAAGCCATTTCAGTCTATGGAACGTTTCCAACTGCTTCTGCATCATCCTCATTATTTAAATGATATGTGTGTCCTTTGGGCTGCACTGCAACATTCTTGGCTGGTGGCCTGTCTGGTTCTGGGCCAAGCAGAGATTGTGCTTCTGCTGCGCTCCCAAAAACCATGGGGACCTGCTTTTCCCTTTCGGCTGAGCAGGAGAATGCGAAATGGGCTTTTTTGCATGGCAATTCAATTCAGTTCAGAATAGAGCTGGAAGGGACCTTGGAGGTCTTCTAGTCCAACCCCCTGCACAAGCAGAAGACCCGGCTTATACCATTTCAAACAAGGGGTTGTCCAGTCTTTTCTTAAAAACGCTCCAATGGTGAAGCACCCACAACGTCTGAAGGCAAGCCCTTCCACTGATTAATTGTCCTCACTGTTAGGAAGTTTCTCCTTAATTCTAAGCTGCTTCTCTCCTTGATTAGTTTCCATCCGTTGCTTCTTGTCCTGCCTTCCGGCGCTTTGGAAAATAACTTAACCCCCCCCCCTCTTCTTTGTGGCAGCCCCTCAAATAGTGGAATACTGCTATCATGTTACCCCCTGGTCCTTCTTTTCACTAGATTAGCCATACCCAATTCCTGCACACATTCTTCAAGTTTTAGCCTCCAGGCCTTTAATCATCTTAGTTGCTCTTCTTTGCACTTTTTCCATCTTTTTTATAATGTGACCAAAATTGGCTGCAGCATTCCAGGTGTGGCCTTACTAAGGCTTTATAAAGCGGTACTAATACTTCACCTGATCTTGATTCTGCGCCTCTGTTTATACAACCCAGGATTGTGTTAGCTTTTTTGGCTGCTGCCATGCTGTCTCATGGTCAAGTGATTGTCCACTAGGACTCCAAGGTTCCAATGAAGTATTAATTCACATGAAATATTAATACCACTTTACAATGCCTTGGTAAGGCCACACTTGGAATACGGCATCCAGTTTTGGTCACCACGATGTAAAAAAGATGTTGAGACTCTAGAAAGAGTACAGAGAAGAGCAACAAAGATGATTAGGGGACTGGAGGCTAAAACATATAAGGAACGGTTGCTGGAATTGGGTATGTCCAGTTTAATGAAGAGAAGGACGAGGGGGGACAGGATAGCAGCCTTCCAATATCTCAGGGGCTGCCCCAAAGAAGAGGGAGTCAAGCTATTCTCCAAAGCACCTGAAGAAGGCAGGACAAGAAGCAACGGATGGAAACTAACCAAAGAGAGAAGCAACCTGGAACTAAGGAGAAACTTCCTGACAGTTAGAACAATTAACCAGAGGAACGACCTGCCTCCAGAAGCGGTGAATGCTCCAACACTGGCAGTTTTTAAGAAGAGACTGGACAGCCATTTGTCCGAAATGGTCTAGGGTTTCCTGCCTGAGCAGGGGGTTGGATTAGATGACCTCCAAGGTCCCTTCCAACTTTTATTATTATTATTAATTATTATTATTTTTATTTTTATTATTACTATTACTTATTACTATTGCTATTATTTCCTGTGGCCCATCTCCCCTTCCAGAGATTGGAGACCTTGTGATCTGTGAACACGAGCGGTCCGTGCACCTTTTTGTGGACTCCCTTGTGAACAAGGACAAGCAGAGTTTTGCCTTCCAATGCACGGATTCCGGGCGCTTCAAGAAGGGCATCTGCCTGAGCTGCCGGAAGAATCGCTGCAACAGCATCGGATACAACATCAAGAAGATGCGGAACAAGCGCAACAGCAAGATGTACCTCAAGACAAGGGCCGGCATGCCTTTCAAAGGTAAGGCGAATCCTACTACAGGCAGTCCTCGACTTACGACCGCAGTTGAGCCCAAAATTTTCATTGCTAAGCGAGACCGTTGCTAAGTGAGCTTTGCCCCATTTTATGACCTTTCTTGCCGCAGTTGTTAAGCAAATCACTGCAGTTGTCAAGTTAGTAACATGATAATAAAGTGAAACTGGCTCCTCCATTGACTTCGCTGGTCAGAAGGTCGCAAAAGCTGATCACGTGACCCCGGGGACACTGCGGCCGTCATAAATATGAGTCATTTGCTAACCGTCTGACTTTTGATCACGTGACCCTGGGGAGGCTGCAACGGTCGTAAGTGTGAAAAACTTTAAGAACTGTCTTGCAACAGAAATTTTGGACTCAGTTGTGGTGGTATTTCAAGGATTGCCTACAATTAATTTCCTGTGGTGTGCAAGAGCTTTGCAGTGGAGCAAAAGCAGCAGTCTTCTTTCTCCTTTGTGTAACAGGGAATCCATCATCCACACCCTGCTGCTTTTCTGATTCTCTCTAGTCTTCTAGTTTGGGGCCCCAACAACACATGTGGCACTCGGATCCTCTGGCCCCTGGCCCTCCCCTTGCAAGCCATGTGTCAACGCTGCTAACATCGGATGTTCTTGCTTTGACAACATATGGAGATGCAACCATTTTCCTTCTTATGTTTTACTCTTAGAATTAGAGTTAGAATTAGATGATACTGGGGGGGGGAGGAAGAATGTGCATGGGAGTTTAGTTAGACATAACAATATTGTAACCAGTGTGAGAATCAAGGTTTTTGAAATAAGAGATGATAAGAATTGGGCTGGAGAACTGGAGGGAAAGCCTCCATTTCAAACTAATTGGAGAATGTGATTTATGACTGTAAATTAGAGGAGGGAATTGTGCGTTGATACCATGTGCTCAGGGGAGGGGAATTCAGATTTTGGCTTTGGCTAGGTACCTGCCGATGCTATGCTTCTTGAATAAAGATTCTTTAAGATAAACAGTGCCTTGAAGAGTTTCATCCCTCGGAATCATGACACCATGTCTGTTTATGTTACCACAAATTTGCCCCTCTCCTCTGTCTTTCCTCAGTTTTCCACTATCAGCTGAAGATCCACGTCTTCAGTTACAAGAGCCTGGGAGGAACGGAGCCCTCTTTTTCTGTGACTTTCTATGGAACCAGCGGGGATTCCGGACCTCTGCCTCTGGAAGTGTAAGTGGAAAACCTCAGATTCCAGTCCTTCTCTTTAAAGTTGATATTGTTTTTCTAAAAAGGCCACCTCCACGCGTTGTTTCCCTAGCCCTGCCCTAGGAAGGGTTGGTAGATCCCTTGTTTTAAAGTGGGGAATGGTCCAGAGAAGTCCTCAAGGACTTTGCGTTCCTACACTGCGTGTCTTAGTGCCCCCATAATTTGAAATGAGGGCTGGGAACTTCCAGCTCGGGGCTCTAACCTGCCTCGTGAGCTTGACCCTTGGGCTCTACGGGGCCTCGAGGTCTTCCCGCTGGAGCAGGGCTGAGCTGGTGGAAGAATGGGCCTCGGTTCAACTCTGGCTTCCTTTTCAGATCCGATCAGATTGGCCTCAACTATACAAACACCTTCCTGGTCTACACAGAGGAAGACGTGGGTGACATCCTAAGGATCAAACTCACTTGGGAAAGCACCACTCAGTCCTGGTACAACTTTTGGAGCCAAATGAAAAATTACTGGTCCACACCTGATCCCTCGTCCAAAGAACTGCAGATCAGACGGATCCGCGTGAAGTCGGGAGAAACTCAGAAGAAGTGAGTGCTTGCGGGAGGATCCCCGTTAGGGAGCACCTGACCGTCTGAATGGGGGCGATGCCCCTGTCCCCACCATCTTTTTCTGTTGGGCAGGCTGGCCGGGAGGGAAGGGGAGCTCAATTTGAGCTAAACAATTCACACCTGCACGCATGTTTGTGTATAGGTAGTCCCCGACTTACAACAGTCCCTTTAGTGACCGTTCAACGGCACTGAAGGAAGCGACTTACGCTCGTTTTTCACACCTACGGCCCTTGCGGCATCCCCAGGGTCACGTGATCAAAATTCAGTCGCTTGGCAACTGACTCGTACTTATGACGGTTGCAGTATTTTGGGGTCATGTGAACATTTTTTGCGACTTTCGGACAAGCAAAGTCCATGGAGAAGCCAGATTCACTTAACAACCGTGTTACTAACTTAGCAATGGTAGTGATTCACTTAACAACTATGGCAAGAAATGGCGTAAAATGGAGCAGAACTCACTTAACAAATGGCTCCCTTAGCAACAAAAATTGGGGGCTCAGTTGTGGTTGTAAATCAAGGACCACCTGTATGTGCCTGTTCCCAGCCTGCTTCCCATAAGCAAAGTCGATGGGGGGGGGGGGAAGCTGGATTCACTTAATGACCATGTGATTCAAATAATAACTGCAGTGATTCTCTTAACCGTGACAAAAAAGATCGTAAAATCAGTGGCAACTCACTTAATGACTTAATTGCTTGGCAATGTAAATTTTAGTTCCCCTTGTGGTAATAAGTCGAGAACTGGGTTTATTTTGCTCTTCAGTGTTCCTTTTTCAAAAATCAAAACAACCTTTGTTTCCCCAAGAAATCAAAATCAGGTGAAATAAAGTGCAGAGAAATGGATTTGAAGGGGGATGATATAAAAATGATATAAAAAGTTAAAAAATGATGTTAAAAAAAGCTGTGAATTCATAGTAGCTGCTGCTTTAGTTTTGAATCCTCATAATCTGGAGTAAGTCCATCTGGTTTCATGTTCAGTTTATTAATTAAAATCGCTTTTAGAAGCAGGGCTTTAGTTAGCAAGCAAAAGGCCCGAATAATACCTTAACCTAACCTGCATCTTTGCCAATTAACCCAAGGATAGAAGAATCTTTTACAAATTTGGGAAATTAATTTAGGGGAAACAGTCTGGACATCTGCTATCTTTCCATCAATATAACTTAAACCACCCCCAATCTAAGATAAACCTTCTGGTTTTTCATGTTAATAGATGCCAAAGAACTGCTTGTAGAAAGTATCTCTCCGAGGAAATGTGAATGACCCAGAGAACGGTTCTCTCCGTGTGTCTTTGCGTGCTTGATTTCAATACCTCATATTAATCTACCTAGGAAGAATTTTTATCTATGAGGGATCCTTGGTGCTCTCTGAGCTGGGTTGTTTTCTTACAGATGTTTCCAGGGCTTTTTTTGTCATAGAACGCCCAGAACGGAGTTCTGGCACCTTTTTGGGATGGAACCTTGTAGGGTAGGCAAGGCGGGTTCTATGACGTGTGTGAGTTCCGGCACCTTTTTGTTTTACAAAAAAAGCACTGGATGTTTCATTACCCAACCTAGGTGACATCTCCAGGGCATCAATGCTGATGATGTTCCCTAGTTTAGGTCATGAAATGTCTGCAAGAAAACAACCCAGCTCAGAGAGCACCAAGGACCCCTCAGTTCAACTCTGAGCTACAAATATTCTCCTTTATCGGTATTTTCATCTATGCTTTCTGGAGTCACACGAAGGTCAACAAATCAGAAGAGCGGGGTCTATTCTCATCAAATCTCTTCTATGTACAGTGAAGTGATCCTCATCCGGGCTCACATTCCACGCATGTAGGGGCTACTTTACTAATCTGAAGCAAATTCAAGAATTTAACTCCCACAGTCTCGGGGGAGACATTCCTCAAAGAAGCCTCGTAGGAGGGAAGGATGCTGCTGATCTTTTGTCGGCTTGCAAAATTGGACATTCAGAAGAACCACAACGTGGCAATTGTGGAGAGAGCCGTAGCAGTTGACATGTTGGGTTAGGAACACGGAGACCCTGGTTCTGTTCTTTGATCTTAAGCCAGTCCCTCTCTCTGAGTTCTAGAACCAATATGGGCTGGTGGTGAATGTCCCACGCTGGGATTGAGGAGGCCTAGATCCATTCTGCCCTCAGTCATGGAAGCTCCATTTTTTTTTTTAGAAATGTTTTATCAATTTTTTACAATAACAATCCTTAGTGCCTAGTGTACAGCGTGTTGTCTTGGTTCATATATTTTGGAAAAAACAATAGTAGTTAATTAACAGTCAATAGTAATTAATTTTTGTAATTCCATAATTAGTGTATTAATTAATAGTGTATTTCTTTGATCTTCCCTTCTCCCAATAATATTCTCCTTCATCGTGAAACAAATATCATTCTTAATATTTTCAATGCATAAATGGTTAGATATAAAAATTTTTTCCCATGTCTGTACAAATAATAATAATGTCCATGTGTGATAGCTCCTGAGGGACTTTGGGCTCCCTCTCGTCCCAAGAGCCAGAATAATGTATAGGTAGTCCTCAGTTTACAACCATTCCTTTAGTGACCATCTGAAGTTATAACATTACTGAAAAACTGACTTATGACCGGTTTTCACCCTTGCAACCGTGGTAGCGTCCCCCTGGTCACGTGATCAAAATTCAGTGTATGGCAACTGGCAGGTACCTGTGACAGTTACACTGTCCTGGGATCGTGTGATAACCATTTGTAACCTTCCCAACTAGCTTCCAATAAGCAAAGTCAATGGGGGGGGAGCCAGATTTGCTTAATGACCACATGATTCACTTAATAACTGCAGTGATTTGCTTAACGACTCTAGCAAAAATGGTCATAAAATGAGGCACAGCCCACTTAACCACTGCCTTTCTTAGAAATGGAAATGTTGGGTTCAGCTGTGGTTGTAAGTCAAGGACTTTCCATCCCCTCAGCCACAGAAACTCTGTGGGTAATATTGGGCCAGTCCCTCTCTGGGATCTAGAACCTGAGTGAACATTTAGTGGTGAAGGTGCTGGACTAGGAGCAAGAAGATCCAGGTCCTAGTCCCCTTTCATCCATGGTAGCTCATTGGTGGATCAATTGTCAGAGCATGCACAGTCTTACTGCGCTGAGGTAACCCAGGAATAAATGCAATACACAGTGGTTTGTAATTAAATGGTGGTTTATATTATACTATATCTACAAATATACGCTAGAAATAAAATACCTACACCTGGTGAAACAGCAGACTCCAATACACGGCAATTACAGCAGTCAAATGGATGAGAGAGAAAGAAAGAACACAGCAGCAGAGCCTTCCCTTTTATACTCAGGCTCTTAAAGGGATACAGACTCCTGCTGAGTCATTCCTAACATTGCATCATTCATCTCACATTATACAAGCTGGTTAGCTTCTAAATCATTACCTTGACACCAATGACACACTCGCAGCCCATTCTACTTCCAGTATTGTTGCTGTGTATGCTGCCAGGAGCTCCCGAAGGATGCAAATCAAACAGATAAATAAATAGATGCATCATTTACTCATGCTTAAAAAACACTGCGCAGCTGTTTATCATTGGCACAGCTGGCTTCGGAGCAAATGGTTCTGAGACCTGGAGAATATAGTTAGTGACCAACTAAGGACAACAATAGCAATAGGAATAATGCTTAGACTTATATACCGCTCCTTAGTGCTTTACAGCCCTCTCTAGGCAGTTTACAGAGTCAGCATATTGCCACCCCCCCCCCAACAATCTGGGTCCTCATTTTACCGACCTTGGAAGGATGGAAGGCTGAGTCAACCTTGAGCTGGTCAGGATCGAACTGCTGACAATGAGCAGAGTCAGCCTGCAATACTTCGCTGTGCCACCACGGCTCTTCCATGTATAATATTTGAAAGAAATACATGAATATTTGTTTAACAGCATGGTTTCATTCTCTGATTTCTGCTAGGAAGAGAGAGGCAGAATCCAAAACGTGTGCATTACTTTTAAAGAAATATTCATGCATTTCTTTAAAAAAAAAATACATGCTGTCCCTCAAAATGATTCTTCTTGGGGAATCTTATCTGTGGTTGATATCCATCTGAAAATGTCCAAACAGCAACACCGATGCACGATAAAAGAAATAGCACGGGAGGTGGACATTCTGATGTAATACAGAAGTAAGATATTAGATATAATATTTAGGAAAATTAAAAAAAAAGCTTTGCCTGGCATGGGAGTGATAATGAAAGAAGGAAGATGGAAGGAAGATAACACAAAGCCACATCTCTGGGACAGAAGTGGGGGAACCATGGTCCTTTTAAGACTTCTGGACTTCAACTCCCAGAAAGGGCCATGGTTCCCCACCCCTACT